>QRFJ01003404.1:55174-175653 GCA_006176705.1 Cocos nucifera | reverse complement strand
GCGTCTGGGAGGAGTCCGTCTCCCGAAGAAGTCCTGCCGCTTGGAGTCCAAGGAGCTCGGCCGTCAGGAAGTTCGGCTGGCGGTGGGAGTTCGGCCCGGAGCCTGGCGCTGGGGAGTTCGGCAGCTAGGTAGTTCGGCCCGGACCTTGGCGCAGGGTGCAGGGGAGTTCGGCCCGGACCTTGGCGCAGGGGAGTTCGGCCTCTAGGCAGTTCGGCCCGGACCTTGGTGCAGGGGAGTTCGGCCTCTAGGCAGTTCGGCCGGACCTTGGTGCAGGGGAGTTCGGCCTCTAGGCAGTTCGGCCCGGACCTGGTGCAGGGGAGTTCGGCCTCTAGGCAGTTCGGCCGTGGTAGGGGCTCGGCCTGGCGCCTGGCGCTAAAGCTCTTCAGCGGCTACTGGTTGCATTGGGCCGAGCATCGGGCTAGACTTCGGCAGGGAGCGGGATTTATCCCCAACAGTAGCCCCCCCACTCCCGAAGTTCAAAAATTCGAAGGAAGGGAGTACCAAAACAGGCGACTGCCGAAGTCTTCTTCCAGGCCCCGTGCTCGCTTGCAGCTGAAGCTCGGGTGTAGGTCTCGTCGCCAGCCAATGTTGACGTCGAAGTTGAAACCGGGGCCCGGGGGAGACCTTGTCTCTAGTCGATGTTTGGAGTTGAAAGTGGGAACTCGTTTCCAGCCAAAATTGGTGAAGCTGATGTTGAGGCCGGAGTCAATGTCGCCCCCCGTGGTCAGGGTCGGAGTTGACATTGCCTTCATCAACCGAAGTCGATTCGGGGGAGACCTCCTCTTTTGCAGTCAAGGTTACGATCGCTTGGGGGAGATCTCGTCTCCCGCTGATGCTGACACCGAAGTTGAAGCTGAGGTCCGAAGGAGACCTCGTCTTCTGCAGTGAAGCTTGCCGTAGACTCTGGGGCTCGGCCTTGGACCTTGCTCACGTTAGGACGAGGTTCTCCTCCTGTTCCTAACGGGCTGTGGGGGCACATTCCGGACCGTCGTCCGAGCTTCTCCCCCCATCCCGTCCTTCATGAACGGGGCCTTCGACTTTGCTCACGCTAGGACGAGGTTCTCCTCCTGTTCCTAACGGGCTGTGGGGGCACATCCGGACCGTCGTCCGAGCTTCTCCCCCCATCCCGTCCTTCGTGAACGGGGCCTTCGACTTTGCTCACGCTAGGATGAGGTTCTCCTCCTGTTCCTAACGGGCTGTGGGGGCACATCCGGACCGTCGTCCGAGCTTCTCCCCCCATCCCGTCCTTCGTGAACGGGGCCTTCGACTTTGCTCACGCTAGGATGAGGTTCTCCTCCTGTTCCTAACGGGCTGTGGGGGCACATCCGGACCGTCGTCCGAGCTTCTCCCCCCATCCCGTCCTTCGTGAACGGGGCCTTCGACTTTGCTCACGCTAGGATGAGGTTCTCCTCCTGTTCCTAACGGGCTGTGGGGGCACATCCGGACCGTCGTCCGAGCTTCTCCCCCCATCCCGTCCTTCGTGAACGGGGCCTTCGACTTTGCTCACGCTAGGACGAGGTTCTCCTCCTGTTCCTAACGGGCTGTGGGGGCACATCCGGACCGTCGTCCGAGCTTCTCCCCCCATCCCGTCCTTCGTGAACGGGGCCTTCGACTTTGCTCACGCTAGGATGAGGTTCTCCTCCTGTTCCTAACGGGCTGTGGGGGCACATCCGGACCGTCGTCCGAGCTTCTCCCCCCATCCCGTCCTTCGTGAACGGGGCCTTCGACTTTGCTCACGCTAGGACGAGGTTCTCCTCCTGTTCCTAACGGGCTGTGGGGGCACATCCGGACCGTCGTCCGAGCTTCTCCCCCCATCCCGTCCTTCGTGAACGGGGCCTTCGACTTTGCTCACGCTAGGATGAGGTTCTCCTCCTGTTCCTAACGGGCTGTGGGGGCACATCCGGACCGTCGTCCGAGCTTCTCCCCCCATCCCGTCCTTCGTGAACGGGGCCTTCGACTTTGCTCACGCTAGGATGAGGTTCTCCTCCTGTTCCTAACGGGCTGTGGGGGCACATCCGGACCGTCGTCCGAGCTTCTCCCCCCATCCCGTCCTTCGTGAACGGGGCCTTCGACTTTGCTCACGCTAGGACGAGGTTCTCCTCCTGTTCCTAACGGGCTGTGGGGGCACATCCGGACCGTCGTCCGAGCTTCTCCCCCCATCCCGTCCTTCGTGAACGGGGCCTTCGACTTTGCTCATGCTAGGACGAGGTTCTCCTCCTGTTCCTAACGCGGCTGACTGCTTCTTCCCTGTCATCGCATAGTTTTCGCATCCAGAAATGATTTTATTGAGAGGGGAGAGTTTTACCGAGGAGAAGCTGATCGCAGCGCATTTCCGTTCGAGGGTTGTCGGGGTGTTGTTCCTCGGAGTTCCCTCGGGCAGCAAGTCCCGTCCAGACGACCTCCTCTATCTCATGCCGGCCTTCTTAATTTGGAACATGCTTCTCTTGACTTTGTCGCTGGGGACGACAATCACCGATGTAGCTAGCTCCTAGCTCCTCCCCGGGGTGGCGTTGATGACGCCGCGAGGCGGCCGACCTTCTTGTCTTTTCCAGTTACGGCAGCGCCTATAGCCGATCTTCTCCTGCTTCAGACCGACGTCGGAGGAATTTATCCCGTCGTCCCTTTTTGACGAGCTCTTCAATCTCGTCTTGGAGCTGAACGTATTCCTCAGTGTCGTGGCCGTGGTCGCGATGGTAGGGGCTTTACTTGCTTCGATCGCGCACGTTTGGGGAGGCCGTAGTCCTTCAGGTCTTGGCGGCTGGCTCTTAACTTCGCCGAGAATTCGAGTTAGAGGAGCTGGGTCGTAGCTGCGGAATCTTTCGGGAGGAGGATTTCTTCGCGCCCTTCTGTCGGGGCTTCCTTTGCGGTGAGCTCGAGAAGTTCGGGCTTCGCTTGCGTGGAGCTTCATTCCGCTTTCCCGCGAAACTTTCCGTGGGAGAACTTCATGCTTCTTTGTCCGGACTTCCCTGCTCGCAGAGAGGGGGTCGGCTTTGCTTGCCCGAACTTTATCGCACCTCCCGTGAATTCGTTGTGGCGACGTACTTGAGGGGGAGTTCGGCCTCGATCGCCCTGGGGCGGTCTCGAGCGCGGCCGAACTTCACTTGGGTGATCTGCTGCGGAGTTCGGCCTCCCTGATGCCGAACTTCATTCGTGGGAGAACTTCGCCACTGCTTGCGCCGAACTTCACTGTGATGGTGGGCTTTAAGGTGGAGTTCGGCTTCGCTTGCGCCGAGCTTCATTGATGAGCTCAAAAGGGAGAGTTCGGCCTTGCTTCCGCCGAACTTTATTTCGATGAGCTGATGAGTTCGGTCTTCCTCCGAACTTCGTTCCGCGGGAGAACTTTGCTCCGCCCTCGCTTGTGCCGAACTTTATTCCGCGGGGGGGCTTCGTTCCATCCTTGCCGACGCCGAACTTTATTTTGGAGGTTGAGTTGAGGAGTTCGGCTTTCCACCGAGCTTCATTTCGCCTTGATGCCGAGCTTTGGGGGGAGCCCGGCTTTTCTTCGAGCCGAACTTCTTGCGAACTTCTTTCCGCTTCGGCGGGGAAACTTCTGCTCTCCGTTTCTCTCTTCGGGGCGATTGGGCTCTTCCTTAAGGCTGATTTCCTCACGCCCTCATGGCGGGCTTGCTGGTGGAGTCGCCACCGGAGGCTGCTGTATAGCTTGCAACGCTTCCGTGAGGCCACGGATCTGTCGGACAAGCAGGCCGAACTGCTTCACATCCACCGTGGGTGCAGGTGGAACCTAGGCCGCCGGGGCTGAAGCAGGAACAGACGGGCCTGGACGGGATCGGGTCGCGGAGGCCGCCGAGCGCCGTGCCGAAGCTCTCCTGGGTGGCGTTTTCTCTTCGGAAGAGAAAAGGAAGATCTCCGGAGAGGGAAGAGAAGGGTCGCCGAGCACTCCTTTAAGAACAAGGGAACCTCGAAGGTTCAGGCCCTTCCTTCTAGCGCCAATCTGTTGGTGCAGAAATCCATCCTCGTCGGAGGTTGCCGAAATCGAGGCCGCTGAGGTCGCCGCCGGGGACCTGCAAAACGAAGTCCCGTCCGGAACCGGTGGGGGGGTGGCTCCGGCAGGACCCTCCGACGGTCAAGTTAGTTTCCGGCCAACAGTAATGGAGTGCTCGGAATGAGTTCCGGAGCTTAGAGATGAGGAGGAGAGCTTAGAGATCAGAGAGCTTCAGAGATCCTAGCCTTAGTGTGTCGGGAGGGGTCCCTTTATAGTGGAGCTTAGTTGATGGTGACGGCCATGCCGTCTGGCAGAGAGTCATCGGGCAGCATGGAGTTCGGTACGGAGAGGACGGCATCGTCCGGTGGATCGTGGGAGCCATACTGGCACATCGTGGGCCGCATGGAGTCCGGTACGGAGAGGAAGGCGTCGTCCGGTGGATCGTGGGAGCCATACTGGCGAGTCGTGGGCCGCATGGAGTCCGGTACGGAGAGGAAGGCGCCGTCCGGTCTTGCTGCAGGCGACAGTTCGTCCAGAGGAGTTCGGACTTGTAACAGAGTTCGGCCGAAGGAGAAACCCGGGAGGAGCTCGGCTGGCTGAAGGGTCGGCCATCTGTAGAGTTCGGCCGAGGGACGATTGCCGAGGAGTTCGACCGCCTGGAGTCGGTCCGAAGGGGTTCGGCCGCCTGGGCTCGCCTGGAGTCGGTCCGAAGGAGTTCGGCCATGGAGAGTCCGAAGGAGTTCGGACTTGTAGGAGAGTTCGGCCGAAAGGAAAACCCGGGAGGAGCTCGGGTGGCCGAACGGGCGTCTGGGAGGAGTCCGTCTCCCGAAGAAGTCCTGCCGCTTGGAGTCCAAGGAGCTCGGCCGTCAGGAAGTTCGGCTGGCGGTGGGAGTTCGGCCCGGAGCCTGGCGCTGGGGAGTTCGGCAGCTAGGTAGTTCAGCCCGGACCTTGGCGCAGGGGAGTTCGGCCTCTAGGCAGTTCAGCCCGGACCTTGGTGCAGGGGAGTTCGGCCTCTAGGCAGTTCGGCCCGGACCTTGGTGCAGGGGGGTTCGGCCTCTAGGCAGTTCGGCCCGGACCTTGGTGCAGGGGAGTTCGGCCTCTAGGCAGTTCGGCCGTGGTAGGGGCTCGGCCCGGCGCCTGGCGCTAAAGCTCTTCAGCGGCTACTGGTTGCATTGGGCCGAGCATCGGGCTAGGCTTCGGCAGGAGCGGGATTTATCCCCAATAGATAGTAATAGCAGATTCTACCATAGAAGCAGAATACATCGCTGCATCAGAAGCTATGAAGAAGGCATTCTGGTATAAGAAGTTCACCATAGAGATTAGAGTGATGCCATTCCTCTATACTACGATAATAATGGTACCATAGCCCTTGCTAAGGAGCTGAGGTCTCATCAAAAATTCAAACACATCGAGCGGCGATACCACCTCATCCATGCTTACCTCAAGAAAGGATACGTCGAGATCAAGAGAGTCGACTCCACAGACAATACGGTATACCTACTTACAAAGCCGTTGGGCTAGTAGAAGATCAAAACCCACCTTGAGAAGATGGGACTTAGACTTGTAGCCAATTAGGTTTAGGTCAAGTGAAAGTTTGTTAGATATGTGTGCCCTAGAAGCCAGAATTGGCTAACACTTGTTATACACTTCTAAGAGCAAAATTATAATTTTGACCATAAATAATAAAATAAATTATTTTCTATCACAATGTCTATTTAGTGTCTGTGATACATCCCTTGAGTTAGTGGCAATAATAGTTCTTATTTTCAAGAGTTGAAAATTTAAGACATGAATTTTCATTATTAACTCATAAAATGCTCCTGACCGTAGGATCATCATGAGGATGATGATTGATCTAGAAGATTGATGTACAATCGCTTCTTTATAGTAGATGATTCTTGAGTCTATGGTGTAGAGACACCAGAGCGAGAGTATAGGTACTCGTTAAAGAACGAGGGCACTGAGCATGACCATCTCGAGTAGTCATTAGGAAATCTACCTTCTCGTCGATGATAGGTTCGAAGCTGTAGTTGTGTGTCTGGTACTTTGACCTGAGGTGCATCGGTAGTTCACTTTGAGGGTGTTATAGTTTGACTACACCATGATTCGGTCTCCTAACCATTCGAAATCCTGAGGTGTATGTTGGCTATGGCATGTTCATTATAGGAATTGAATTTCACTAATAAGAAATCTATCTACCTTGGTAGATGAGGAGTAGCCCTATGATGATCATGAGAATCAAGTTCATAAGCCCATGGCCATGGTAGAGTGAAATAATAGAAAGAGTTTCTATTAAGATTTTCACATTGGACTTGAATCGAATGATTAATCATATGACGAAAATTAAGGTTTGACGAGTTCACCTTAACCCTAATCCGATCGGGGCTCAAGATAGAAGAACTTAATCACACAAGTAACTACATTGAGAGGTTCATTTTTAGTTCTGATGGGTTGCCACCATATGCTGCTAGGTGTCATTGATGGATTTTGAGAGCAATTAGAATGATTTAGATGATCAATCATACTAGCTATCTAAATCAGAAAAGTTCTAATCCATCGGAAGGTATTTCGATGATGTCGATGATAGAGATTGCGACATATCTCATTACCATATGGAACTAAACCTAACTAGATCACACAAACAAGAGTTTCGATCTAGATATCATCAATTGGACTAACCCAGTTCAATTGATTAGAATTAGATTTAATTAGGTTCAAGAAAATCATGCTAGCACATGATTGAGCCTAATATTCTCCTTTAATTATCATTAAAGTTGTCTCGACTGAGCCAAATATGTTTGGGCTCACTCAGGAATCTTTACTTGGTTTGACTGGAGCTTGTCCAGGTTAGAAAAGGATTGTCTTAATTTATGAGATAAATTTGAGACAACACCTGTCATTTTTCATCACCTGCTAAATCTTGTGTTTTGACTTTGGTCAAACATTGACCTTTGACACTTAGACATCTGCCCATGTGTCAAGCCATCATAGGAGAGATTTTTTGGACCAGTCCACCTACTAAAAAGTAGATGGATAAGGGGTGCATGCCTAGGGAGGCATGCACCCATGGTTAAATTATCTGGAGTCCCATACAGATGGGACTCCAGTTGCTTTGGGGTTTCTACCTAGGTGGCGCCAAAGACTTATCTTTGACCAATCTTGGTGCCATCTAAGGATGATTCAGAGGGGCCCTCATCTGATTGGATCAAATGATGTCATCCCATCAATCAGATTTAGATCTAATTCACTAAAGACCATGATTGATCGGGATGATGTGGCACTTTATGATGCAATAGGATTTATAAAATCCCTATCTATGCCAAGATCTAAGAAGCCCGATCCATTGCCCATGCCATAAGGCTGCTCCTCTCCCTTCTTCATGCCATCTTCTGGTCTTCTCTCTCCTACCCATGCCCAAGAATTTTTGGGCTTCAGTTTGGTGTGATCCAAGCAAGAAAAAGGCGACGGGAAAAGGAAGAAGGCAGCACTACTGCAAGAGACAAATCACATCTTCGAAAAAAGTTTTGAAGATCTTCAAAATCAGATCCAGATTTGATTTTTGGAGAGGTGTTAAATAAGGAGAAGATCTTTAGATCCTATCCGAGTGGATACTGATAGAAGCCAGGTACTTACGTGGCTAGATTCAGAACCTCAGACAGACATCAGGATCATCACAGGATAATCGGATTACCCTCAACAAGGTAAATTAAATTAGACTTAATTTATTTTTTAATTTAATTTAATTTATTTTATTAGATCAATAATATCAGATTTAGAAAGTTTTAGATCTAATCTAGATCCAAGAGAAAAATTTTTGAAATATCTCTCTTGATCCAATCAGATCTGAACGAACCTGATCCGAAAAACTAGATTTTCCCTTCAGATCTATCCAGTAGATAAACAGTGCCATCACTGCTCTCCAGGGTGTCAAACTACTCCTTTCTGCAACAAACATGATATGTGCATGTAGAATCTAAAATTCACTACTAGGAAGAACTAGATACCTCATCAGATATCTCCAGGACATCATCCTCTGACTCGCTACTAGCCATCGCTGCAGTAGTCCACGTCCGATCCTTGAGTTATGAATAATCCTTGACTCGATGCCCCAACTCGTCACACCTGTAGCATCTGATCTTGCTAGGATCCCTCATCTTGGACCTAGATCATCCTCCTCGCGATCCTCTGCCACTCCATTTACCACCTCTTGCTCCTTCAGGAATCGCCAAAGCTGAGTTACCGCCATTTGAGCTCAAAGCTGGATTCTTCCTCCTAAGAACCTTATTCTGGAGTATCGCTATAATGACCTCGTCCATCTTGATGTGCTCTTTTCCACTAGCAGAGTGTCACCAAGGACTCATATGAAGGGAGAGCAATGCTAGCAAGACCAATGCCTTGGTCATCTCCTCAACTTTTTCACCAATGCTGAGGAGGTCAGTGAGGATCTTTTGAAAGTTGGATAAATGCTCCCGCAGTCTCTGGCCTTCATCCATCTGCAGCTGGTAGAACTGTCTTTAAAGAAATAGCATGTTGATGAGCAACTTTACCATGTATAACTCCTCGAGCTTTGACCACTGCACCATCGAAGAAGTCTCGTCAAGTACATGGATCACCATATTATCTACAAGCGGATCATGCTCACTGCCTACATCTAGATCCACTTCCAATCTTTCATCTCTATGATAGCTGGTGTCTCATCATATAAGAGAGGGTCGAACAACCTATGTTGGATGAGGACATCCTTTACCCTTGCTTGCTATAAGGAGAAATTGCCCTTCCCATTGAACCTGTTGATCTCCACCTTGATTATGCTTGTCTTCTTCATATTCTTCAATCTCTATCCACTGCTATAATCTATGCTCCAGTACTATCTGGTTTTGATATCAATTATTATGGTATCAACTCACTTTGATACCAAACTATTGGGATATCAACTACTCTGATACTGCTTGTTAAGAATCTAGTACCAAATTATTATAGTAGAAAGAAGAAAAAAGTAAAATAAGAAAATGATCAAGTACATGGATCGGCCTAAAGGCTCACCTCCATGGGACATGCAAAGCTTCACTATGAAAGAGAAAAATAGGTACAAGAGGAGAACATCCACTCTCAACTCACCTTACATAAATCTCTCTCAACTAGAAGCTATCCTCATAAAAGCTCTCTCAGAATCTCAAGGAGACCCACAGAAGCTACAAGATACTCTGCCCTCATAGCCTCCTCACTGAATGTTATGCACCTATCATTTCTCTCTCTTACGGGTTGCACGTACTTGGCGCTCTATCAAGCTTCTCTTGATGGCTGCTTGAGCCTCTCTATATGCCTTTCATGTCATACACACCATCCTTTTTTGCTCCACAACATCTCAGCCCTTTAAATAGGATGAGAATCCTCTTCTTAATAGTTCACAAGAGTCCTAATAGGGCTTGTTCTTCTAATATGAGTCGAACATATCTTTGATGGAGTCTTGGAATATTTTTTGACCTTCGGATCATCATCGCAATCCTTCATGGCCGTTGGATCCTGTGGTCCATGCGTAACTCCCGTAGACCCCTTGGATTAATCACAATCTGAGTCTAAATAAGAAAAATCCTATCATGTTTTGTTTGCCTCCATCAAGCTGGCTTTACTATATCTCGCTCGGAGTCCTGCTAACTATCTGCATTAGAGAGCTGGCTCGACTGTGGTTCAAACCAACTTGATCTCAATCCAAGCTAACTTAACTACGTATCAGAGCCGGTTCGACTATTGTGTTAAAAACTGATTCTCTTCTTGTTGTGGATCAAATTTGAGGCATTAAATCCTAACAAATATGATGCTTGAAACTCTTTCAGCAGACGGCTCCACCATTTAGGATAAAGACATAATCCGGCATGCTTTTGCTATCATCATGGTCAGCTTGAAAGTTGAAGCTTATAAACCTCTTAAGTTTTAGATCTAACTCGCCATAAACCAACCATTGGTCCCTAGTATTTCTTAAATACTTAAGGATGGCTTTATCCACTTTTCAGTGATTTTCTCATGGATTAGATTGTTATCTACTTACCACTCCTGATCTCGTATATATCATGGTGTATATGATAGATGCCACTACCAAAGCATAAGAGACTCTACTCATACGCTCTCTCTCTTCAGGAGTTGTCGGACAATCCTTCTTAGAGAGAAATTTTATGGCCTATCGAAAGATAGTCTATTTTGAAATTCTCCATGCTGAACCTCTTCAATACAGTTTCTATTAGATGTGTGCCCTAGAAGCTAGATTGGCTAAATACTTGTAACACACTTCTAAGGGCAATTTTATAATTTTGATTATAAATTAATAAAAGGATTATTTTCTATCATAGTGTGTATTTAAAGTGCCTGTGATACATCCTTTGAGTTAAAGATAATGATAATTTATATTTTCAAGAGTCAAAAATTTAAAATATGAATTTTCATAATTTAGTCATAAACTGCTCCTGACCATAGGATCATCATGAGGGTGGTGATCGATCTGAAAGATTGGTGTATGATCTCTTTCTTAGGATAGATATATCTTAAGTCTATGGTATGGAGACACCAGAGCGAGAGTATCGATACTCATTAGAAGATGAGGGCACAGAGCGTGACCACCTTGAGTAGTCATAAGAAAGTCTACCTTCTCATCGATGACTGACCAATGCTATAGTGATGTGTCTGGTTCTTTGACCTGAGATGTATCTGCAATTCACCTTGAGGGTGTTGTAGTTTGACTACACCATAACTCAGTCTCCTAGCCATTCAAAATCCTGAGGTGTATGTTGGCTATAGCATATTCATTGTAGGAATTCGATTGCACCAATAGGAGATCTATCTACCTCGATAGATGAGGAGCAGTCCTATGATAATCATGAGATTTAGTCCTTAAGCCCATGGACATGACAGAGTGAAGATGATAGAAAGAGTTTCTATCAATGTTTCACATTGGACTCGAATCAAATGATTAATTCATATGATGGATATTGGATTTGATGAGTTCACCTTAACCCTAATCCAATCGGGGCTCAAGATAGAAGAACCCAATTACATAGATAGTTGCACCGAGAGGTTCGCTTTTAGTTCTGATGGATTGTCACCATATACTACTAGGTGTTACTAGTAGATTTTGGAAGCAATTAGAATGATTTAGATGATCGATCATTCTAATTGCATGAATCAGAAAGATTCTGATCCATCGAAAGATATTTCGATGATGTCGATGATAGAGATCATGACATGTCTCATTACCATATGGAACTAAATCTAACTAGGTCACACAAATAAGGATTTAGATTTGGATGTCATCAATTAGACTAACCTAGTTTAATTGATATAGATTAGATCTAATTATATTCAAGGAAATCATGCTAGCACATGATTGAGCCTAACATTCTTCTTTTGTAATCATTTTGGTTCGTCTCGACTGAGCCAAATTTTTTTGGACTCACTTAAGAACCTTGTCTTTGTCTGACTGGAGCTTGTCTAGATAAAAAAAGGATTATCTCAATTTATTAGATGGATTTAATATAACACCTACCAATTTCTATCACTTGCTAATTCCTATTTCTTGACATAGGTCAACAGTTGATCCTAGACACTTGGACATAGGGCCATGTGTCATGCGCTTATAGGAGAGCACCTGGGGCTCTTCTCTTCCTACTAAAAGAGACAAGAGAGAGGGTGTATGCCACCCTGGACATGCGCCCCATATGGATAAGAGATGGAGTCCCATATAGATGGGACTCCAGGGTTTCATGATGGATTTAAATACTTAGGCGCCAAAGACTTTTGCTTTATCCAGTCTTGGCACCATCTATGTGAATTTTGAGAAACTTTCATCTAATTGGATTAGATGACATCATCCCACCAATCAGATTTAGATTTGATTGAATGAAGGCCTCTGATTGGCAGGGATGATGTGGCACTGCATGGCACAGCTGGGTCTATTTAAATCCTGTCTATGCCTAGGGTTTGTGTGCTTCTTCCTTTCACTATGCCATAAGGCTGCCCTCCTCTCTTCCATGCCTCCCTCTAATCCTCTCTCTCTCCTCTCCACACCCAAGGAGTTGGGCATAGGTTCAAGTACCATCCTTGGAAGAAAGGCACCCAAATCAGGAAGAAGGCAACACTATTGAAAGAGACGACCGCTGCTTCTTAAAAAGAAGTTTTGAAGAACTTCAAGATCAGATCTAGATATGATTTTTGAAGAGATGATTTAGAAGAAGAAGACCTCCAGATCTTACCTGAGTGGACATTGGTAGAGGCCAGGCACTGTGTGTGGCTCCTTTTAGAACCTTTGGATCAATCAAGATCATCATAGGATAATTTGATTACCCAAAATAAAGGTATAAAATTAAATTAGATTTATTTTTATTTTTATTTTTAATATTAAATTTTTAAGATTAGATCTGAGATATCTCAAATTTGATTAAAATTATAAAAAAATTTTTGAAATATTTCTTCAAATCCAATAGATCTGAATGATCCTGTGCAAGAAAAATAAGATTTTTTCTTTAACTGATATCAGAGCTATGTTAGCAGTTCATCAGATCTATTTTAGATCTGATTTAATTTTTATATATGACTTGATATTAAAAAAATTTAGATATCATATCAGATGTGATTAGATCTGAAATTAGAATATTAAAAATTTTATGATTTATATTTATAATGTATGAGATGCATGACTAGACTAGGAATTTAATAGTTATATGTATAGTCTAGTATAATCATTTTATTAAATTGATTAAATATAATTTTAGATCTATTTTATTTTTATTTTTTTGATGTTATAATTATTGTAACCAGATCTAAAAAATAGAAAATAAAATTTTTAATTTTTATTTTATTCATATGAGGTATGAAAGATGCATGACTATTTATAGAATAGTTCTATAAAATATCTAGAATAGTTCTATTTTTTAAATGATTAAATTTAAAATTTTATTTTTTAGATTTAATATATGATATTTCAGATCTGAAAGTATGCAAGATTGATTAAGTTACAATACATGAGATGTATGCAAGACATGTATAGGTTAGATCATTTATATATGTGATACATGATCTACTTAGTTTTATAGTAGAAATTATATTTCTGATTAAGACATTCTCCTTGGCCATCCGGTCATAACAATAAAGTAGTATTTAAAGACCCTCTCCTCCTATTTGATGGGATATTCTTATGATGTGTAGGGGTGTTGCAAGTTCGTTCTTAATCAAAAATCAAAACTTATTTTTCTGCAAAATTCTAGATCCTGAAACCATAAGATTTTATTACATATTTTATTCATGAACCCAAAACTTAATTATAAATTAATATTATAAAATTAATTAGATCTAAAAATTATGAATTTTTAGATCTAAGATATATTCATAAAATTGGGTTCGGACTTAGATAGCTTAATTAGGTCAAGCGGTTGATTAAATTGAATCAAGAGTTGGTTAGGTGGGATCAAAGAAAGCTTAGTTTTGACTAGCCTGATAGGATTGAGTCTGGATCAAGATTGAATCATATTGAGATGTGACTCAATCAAGTCAAGACCTAATTTGACTCCATGGTTCGAGCCTGAATTGTTGGCTAATCCAATTAGTTCTGATTCAATAATTTATATCTAAGATAAATATGGTAGATATGATCGACTGATTTTTAATTAGAAGGTACTCAATCTGAATGCATTCTTATCAAGTTAATTGCATATCCCTTCCACCGATCTCACTTACCTGGCCATTTGTGTCGATCCAATTCTGATTTGAGGTGGCTAATAATTTGAGCCAACCCATGCTACTAGGTTAGTCATAATTATTATGATTAAGTCAAGTCAAGATTAAAGAAAACTAAATTAAATCTTTCTAAGAAAATATTAAGTCTAAGGTCTTCCACCATTGTAGATGTGCGGGCCCTTCTCGGGGTTGATTGTTCTCGACTGGATATAATGGTTCAGTTGCACTGAAAAGATGCAACCATGTCTATTAGGCATTAGATGCTATGAATTAGAGGATGGGCTGGGCTTAATATTCTGGATACGGTAAGGGATCCAATCAGAAATTTAATTCATGCAAATGGGGGGTCTGACTTAACTAAGAAGTGGATCAATATTTTGGACATGGTAGATTCATGAATTAGAGATCAAGTTTGGGTGCACCATGATTAGAAAATCATTAGACAAGAGTTGTCCACTCATTGATTGACCCATCATCAATAACTATTAGGTGAGGTGATGAGCCAGTCGGTGGGACTGCACCATCCATTAGAAATCAATAATCATAGAGATTTTTGCATCTCTGCCAAGAAAGTGTAGGAATCCAAGTGAATAGTGGAAGCCTAATTTGTTTAAAAAAGAAACTCCTAAATAAATTGATTAAGTCTAATTATAAAATTTAACTAGAAACTTTTATTCTCTATAGAAAGATGTCTGCGTCCAACCCACTAGCTCATATCCTAGATACCCATAGATTGACCAAACCCAACTACAAGGATTGGCTCTGAAACTTCAAAATTATTTTGGAATCCAAGAAGTTGACTCATATGTTGGAACAGGATCCTCCCACTTTACCAGCCCGTCCATCCATTGATCAGAGAGTGTCTCTCAAGAAGTAGACAGATGAAGATAACAAAGCCATGTATTACATGTTGGGCTCGATGTCTGATGAGCTCCAGTGCCTACATGAAGATATTTAAACTAGCCACCAAATGTTGGCTCACCTACAAGAGTTGTTTGGTGAATAGTATCGTGCAACCAAATATCAAGTCACTAAGAGACTGTTTAAGGCTTAGTACTTACTATGGAGTGGACTTCTTCCAAGAGAAAGTCTTTTGAAAAGAAGAAGTCTGTGAAGAAGCAGAAGATGGATGGTGGGAAGAAGAAGAAGGCAGAGTTAAAGAAAAAGACCGCTGATAAAGAAAAATATTTTCATTGCAATACCGATGGCCATTGGAAGCGGAACTGCCCTTTGTACCTGGCCAGCCTAAAGAACAAGAAGGAGGCAGATCCTTCTGGAGGTATACTCATTATAGAATCTAATCTTATGATTTCTTCTGCATCCAGTTGGGTACTTGACTCTGGTTTTAATACTCACTTGTGCACTTCTATGTAGGGTCTTGAGGATAGCAGGAGGCTGAGGGATGGTGAGATGATCCTATGCATCAAAAATGGAGTAAGAGTTGCTGCTATAGCCATGAAAACCTATCCTTTGCGATTACCATTAGGATTAGATTTAGTTCTTAGAAACTATTTTTATGTGCCTACAATAAGTAGAAATTTACTTTTTATTTCTTGTTTAGCACAAGAAGGCTATGTAATTAGTTTTCTTAAGGACCATTGTAATATTCTTTATGAAAGAAATAAAATTACAAGTGGTTTCCTTATAAATGGTCTCTACCAGTTACATATTGATGTTTCTCTTTTTAATATCGAGCAAAGCGTGAATGCTATAGGGTCAAAGTGACCTAGGGATAGTTTAAATGATAGATATCTTTGGCATCTTAGGCTACCTCATATAGCTAAAGGCAAGATTAACAAATTAGAAAAATCTAGGCTATTGAGTTTGTTGACTTTCTAGTCATATCTGATTTATGAATCATGACTTCTTGGCAAAATGACTAAGCTCTCTTTCATAAAAAATGGGAAAAGGGCCATAGATCTACTTGCCCTAGTATATACTGATGTATGCGGCCCATTTGATGTGCCGATCAGAGGCAATTATGTCTACTTCATCACTTTTACCAATGATTTATCTCGATATGGATATGTGTATTTGATGCAACATAAGTTTGAAGCTTTTGAAAAGTTCAAGGAATTTAGACTTGAAGTAGAAAAATAAATAGAAAAATCTATTAAGGTTCTTCGATCAAATTGAGGAGGCGAATACCTTAGTCGAAAATTCCTGGACTATCTTAAGGATAATGGTATAGTCTCATAATGGACTCCACCTGAAATGCCTCAACTCAACAAAATTTTAGAATGGAGAAATCGAATCCTATTAGATATGGTCTAATCCATGATGAGTTTCATAGACCTTCCTGAGTTTCTTTGGGGATATAGTCTGATGACTGCTATATATTTACTGAATAGGATTTTCTTTAAAACCTTTTCTACCATATCCTATGACATATAGCATGGTAAGAAATCATGTCTGAGTCATCTTAGAATTTGGGATTGTCCGACCCATGTCAAGAGACAACAGATGGACAAATTAGAGTCTAGATCCTTTAAAGCTCAATTTAATAGGTATCCTAAAGAGTCATTAGGATATTATTTCAATCTTCCGAAAGATCACAATACGATTGTGAGTCGACATGCCATCTTTCTTGAAAAAAATTTATTCAAGATGGGGGTATCAAAAGGCAGATTAGACTCGAGGAAAAAGTCTCTGATGAGAAACGAGCTAAGGAACCTATGAAACCCAATCAGATTGAGCCAACCCAGACGCTACCTCCTCCACCTCGTAGATCAAGTAGAATTTTTTATCCTCCTTAAAGGTACTTAGATACTATATCAGAAGACGTAGAAAAAATATTTCTCATAGAAAATGGGATTCATGGTGATGATCCCAAAACTTATGATGAGGCGATATCAGATATCGACTCAGAGGCAATGAGGTCAGAAATTGACTTAATGCATTCGAACCAAGTTTGGATCTTGATAGATCCACCTGAAGATATAGTACCATATGGATGTAAATGGATCTTCAAGAGAAAGATAGGTGCCGCTGGAAATGTAGAGACTTTCAAAGCAAAGAACGTAGTGAAAGGGTATAGTCAATGCGATAGAATACTTTTTTGCTAGTAGCCATACTCAAATCCATCTGCATATTTCTTGCTGTTGCAACCTATTTCAATTATGAAATATGGTAGACGGATGTGAAAATAGTATTCTTAAATAGATATCTTGAGGAAGATATCTATATAAAACAGCTGCTAGGTTTCACATCTAGTGATAATGATCATAAAGTATGCAAGCTGCAAAGGTCCATATATGGTCTTAAGCAAGCATCTCAATGCTGGAATGCTCATTTCAATGATGTAATCAAATTATTTGGATTTATCAATAACAAGGAGGAGCCTTGTGCTTTCAAAAAGATCGGTGGAAGCACTATTGTCTTTCTCGTACTGTACGTGGATGATATCCTTTTAATTGGGAATGATATTCCCATGTTAACTATAGTCAAAATGTGGTTGTCTAAGGAGTTCTCTATGAATGATTTAGGAGAGGCATCCTTTATTTTGAAAATTAAAATCTATAGGGATAGACCGAATAGGATGCTGGGTCTCTCACAGAAAATATACGTAGAGGTGGTGCTGAAGAGGTTTAGCATGAAAAACTCCAAGAGGGGGTAGTATCCTTTAGACATGACATTCATCTCTCCAAGAAGATGTGCCTTAGCACACCTGAGGAGATTGAACACGTGAGCAAGATCCCTTATGCTACAGTAATAGGGAGCTTTATCTATGCCATGCTATGTACACGACTTGATATTGCTCATGTTGTGAGTGTCACGAGTAGGTATCAATCAAATCTAGGTGAAGAGCACCAGACTTCTGTGAAATGTATCTTTAAGTACTTGAGAAGGACTAAGGATATATTTCTAGTCTTTGGTAATGGAGAACTTTAGGTCTAGGGATATACAGACTCAAATTTTATGTTTGACATAGATGATCGAAAGTCGACATCTGAAAGTTTATTTATTTGTAATGGTGGAGCTATTAGTTGAAAGAGTTCCAAGTAGACAGTGATAGCAGACTCCATCATGGAAGTAGAGTATATCACTGCATCGGAGGCTACAAAGAAGGTGTTCTGGTATAAGAAGTTTACCGTAGAGCTCAGAGTGATGCCATCAGATGCCATTCCTCTATACTATGATAATAATGGTGCCATAGCCCTAGCTAAAGAGTCGAGATCTCATCAGAAATCCAAGCACATCGAGCGATGATACCACCTCATCCGCGGTAACCTCGAGAAGGGATACGTCGAGGTCAAGAGAATCAATAATGCAGACAATGTGACTGATCCGTTGACAAAACTATTAAGCTAGCAGAAGATTGAAGCCCATCTTAAGAAGATGGAACTTCGATTTGTAGCCAATTGGCTTTAGGTTAAGTGAGAGTTTGTTAGATGTGTGCCCTAAAAGTCAGATTGGCTAAACACTTGTAATACACTTCTAAGGATAATTTTATAATTTTGACTATAAATTTATAAAAGGATTATTCTCTATCATAGTGTGTATTTAAAGTGTCTGTGATATATCCTTTGAGTTAATGATAATTATAATTCATATTTTCAAGAGTTGAAAATTTAAGACATGAATTTTCATAATTAACTCATAAACTGCTTCTGATCGTAGGATCATCATGAGGATGGTGATCGATCCAAAAGATTGGTGTATGATTACTTTCTTAGGATAGATGTGTCTTGAGTCTATGGTATGAAGATACTGGAGTAAGAGTACAGATACTCATTAGAGAACGAGGGCACTGAGTGTGACTACCTTGAGTAGTCATAAGGAAGTCTACCTTCTCATCGATGACTGACTCGATGCTACAGTGGTGTATCTAATTCTTTGACCTAAGGTATATCAGTAGTTCACCTTGAGGGTATTATAGTTTGACTACACCATAACTCGGTCTCCTAGCCATTTAGAATTCTGAGGTGTATGTTGGCTATAGTATGTTTATTGTAGGAATTAGATTGCACCAATAGGAGATCTATCTATCTCGGTAGATGAGGAATTGCCCTATAATAATCATGAGATTAAGTTCTTAAGCCCATGGCTATGGCAGAGTGAAGATTATAGAAATAGTTTCTATTAGAGTTTCACATTGGACTTGAATCTAATGATTAATTCATATGATGGATATTTGGTTTGATGAGTTCACCTTAATACTAATCTAGTCGGGGATCAAGATAGAAGAACCCAATCATACAGGTAGCTGCACTGAGAGGTTCACATTCAGTTCTGATGGGTTGCCACCATATACTGCTAGGTGTCATTGGTGGATTTTGGAAGTAATTAGAATGATTTAGATGATCGATCATTCTAATTGTATGAATTAGAAAAGTTCTAAACCATCGAAAGGTATTTTTATGATGTCAATGATAGAGATCACGACATATCTCATTATCATATGAAATTGAAGCTAACTAGATCACACAAATAAGGGTTTGGGTCTGGATGTCATCAATTAGACTAACTCAATTCAATTGATTTAGATTAGTTCCAACTATGTTCAAGAAAATCATGCTAGCACCCGATTGAGCCTAACATTCTTCTTTGTAATCATTTTGGTTCATCTTGGCTATGTCAAATTTATTTGGGCTCACTCAAAAACCTTATCTTAGTCTGACTGGAGCTTGTCCAAATCAGAAAAGAGTTATCTTAATTTATTAGATGGATTTAAGATAACACCTACCAATTTCTGTCACTTGCTAATTCCTATTTTTGGACATAGGTCAATAATTGACTCTAGACACTTGGACATAGGGCCATATGTCATGCGCCTATAGGAGAGCACCTGGGGCTCTTCTCCCCCTGCTAAAAGAGGCAAGAGAGAGGGCACACACCACCCTAGGCATGCACCCCATATGGATAAGAGATGGAGTCTCATACAGATGGGACTCCAGGGTTTCATGATGGATTTAAATACCTAGGTGCCAAAGACTTTTGCTTTATCCAGTCTTGGCACCACCTATATAGATTTTTGAGAGACTTTCATCTGATTGGATCTGATGACATCATCCCACTAATCAAATTTAGATCTGATTGAATGAAAGCCTCTAATTGGTCGGGATGATGTGGTACTGCATGGCGTAGCAGGATCTACTTAAACCCTATCTGTGCCTAGGGTTTGTGCACTTCTTTCTTTCACCAAAACTAGACTCAAATATTTTGTTATTCATCAAAATCATACCTAAGGTCAACACAACTCCATATGAAGTTCTTTGACCAAGCTTAGCCTTTTCTTCAAAAATATTTATGCTACCGAACTATCCATAGACCACATCTCTAGTCTTAAGGCTAACAGTATAGAGACCATATGCAAATTAGAAAAGATATTCTCTCATAGCTTCTTCAACTCCATGGAGCACCTCATGATTTATCTGACATATGAAGCTAGGATGGGGGGACCAATATAGTATAGGTGGATGTATCCATTTAAAAGATATATGCACAGTCTCGAGAGAAAAGAGAAAAACAATGCCCGAGTTGAAGGTTTTATTATAGAGACTTATATAATAGAAGAAATTTTAAATTTCAGCTAACACTACTTTAATCATAATATGCAGACAAAGCTGACTCAAGTGGGCCAAAATGATGATGGTGGTCATGAGAAATCAGAGAGAGAGATCTCAATATTTGCCTATCTCACTCATAAATTTGGGCACGAGGTTCGCTGGATTTTCTCCGATACTAAACTTCAACAGGTAGAGATACATATATTTTGCTAAACTCTAAGGAGGTCGACCCATATATCCTATAAGTGTCCATCACAATCCCAACTCTTTAATTACTTATTTCAGTATACTTATCTTATGCATGTATTGACAATTTTGATGAGATGCCGAGATGGGACAACCAAGGATAAATGATAAAGAAATATTCATACGGCGCTCACAAAACTTTGCATGTTGGTTTCATCAATTAGTAAACATCCAGTGTCATTTTATATGTTTTAATTTTTTAATTTATTCTTTTTATAATATACAAGTCATGCAAGGGGGCGAATCCATACCAAAGAAGTAGAGACCATTAGGATACAGGCTAACAAAAGACGTGACATGCTATAATTGCTATAACGTAAATGATTTCAATTTCACATCCAGCAATATGAAAATCATATAAACATAATGAACAATGGTGTGTGTGTAAAGGGTAGCTGGTGAGAAGAGGCAGAGGGTGACTACTATGGAATCCTCAAAGAAGTAATCAAGATGATCTACATTGGAGGTAATAGTGTCATTCTATTTAAGTACCAATAGTTCGATAACAATAATAGTATGAAGGTTGATCTATAGATGGGCTAATAGAAATCAAACATAGATCAAAAGCATATGTCAATGAGCCATTTGTGCTAGCTCAATAAGTTACTCAAGTGTATTACTCCTTTTCCATCAAGGGAGAGAAGAAGGAAAGATTGATGGGCTGTATACTGAGTTAAGTCTCGAGCCATTCATTACGTGCTCGAAGATAATTACTAGAATATTTTTAGAAGGATGAAATATCAGGATTTCATCGATCATCAATAGATGGCTAGTTGGATGCTCTAGGAATTCTCGTACATGATGGCCAATATGAGGAGGTAGACCCAATTAATTTTGTTTTAAAGAATAATCCTATCCAAGAAGGGGAAGAAGTGAAAGAAAAAAAACCGAAATAAGAGAAAGAGGTGGAAGAAGAGGAAGAATCCAAAGGATACTAGACATCTGAAGAGGCCGATGAGTAGTGCCAAGTGTATAATCCTTGAAGCTTTTTAATTATTTATCTTGCATCATTTTAAATCTTATATTACCATCCATAATTGCATAATTAATTTGATGAATCTATTTATTTTTATTTTTAGAGATTATACATCATATCTTCTAGATACCGAAGCTGTGCCAACCGAGGATGGAGCAATCATACGTCCAACTTGCATAGTTCTGCACCTCTCATACCAGGAGATAAACTATAATACTTTAAATATTCTCATTTATATTATTTTATTCTTTGCTAACTAATATAATATTCTTTATATTAGATATTTTGCTCTTAGATTCAGATGATAGGGGATCACCATGATCCCACAGTCATACATAGTAGTGATCAGATCTCAGACACAGAGTCGTGATCAAGGATCGTCCGACTCACGGCACCTTCGACTTGGCCAGAGGATAGAGAGCTCATCCACGTTCAGAGCGACTCATAAGTATTACAACTTTAGTTAATATATTAAGAATTTAGCCATTCTAAAGTTAGCATTTATTTTTCAAAATCAATTTTGCAGTATGTTTAGAGAGTCTGGAGTATCTCATGTGGTTACTGGCATCATCCAATGCTTGATGCTAGGGCCGATAAATGAGTTCTCCAGCTGGCTATCTAAAGCTCGTGATGTAGCCTAGGATATGTTTCAGGTAAGTCAGAAATATTTAATATTTTAAATTCATTGTAGATTTGTACTCTATTTATTAATACATGGTTCCTTCTACTTATAGGAGTACTATCAATTTGAGACTCCTTAGGATGAGAAGGCTGGCCATCAGATCTTCGAGCTGGCGGCCACACGTAGGTTCTGAGATGGGCTACACTACCTTAGGTAATCTATTATCGAGCATCTCGACTCCTAATCACCATTGGACTGGAGGTCCTACAGGTATCACTGGATGAAGATGGACATATGGGAGGCCCTCTATGATCAGTGGAGCAGCAAGGAGTACTCCAGTAAGCAAAAAAGGGTCCAGCAGAATCGGGCCATCAAGCAGGATTCGATTAGGCACTTGAGTAGCTCCATCGGCTCACATGTTGTGGCCAATAGACTAGTAAAAAATTTATACCAAAACTCTTCATTAAAACTGTAAAAACTCATATATATACTTTAATTAATTTAATTTTATTATTTACTTATTGTAAATATGGTAGCTGTATCATCCCTCAGGCCAGCTATGGTTGTAGGAGGCCACCACCAGTCTAGGAGGATTAGTGATTACTTAAATTCTATATCATGACAGATCGCAGTAAGAATTTTAATATGTATTTATTAAGTTGTTACAAAATTTGATATATATATTAGAACTAGTGGATTTTTGAACTATGTAGACAGACTATGCGGAGTACATCGTTACACAGCACGGCAATGACCCATCCACTCAGCCCCTCGTTGACCTTAAGGGATGGCTTAGGATCACCGAAGGGGTGAGTATAAGAGCCGAGTCATAGGATTTGACCATAGCTTCAATCTTTTAGTAGCTCGATACTCTTCGGCATCCTCATAAGCTTTCACATCCCAGACTTGGAGTGATTCACATATAGAGGAGGTCGTGCAGAGGCTTCTAAGCCAGCGACCTTAGAGCTTTCGGATGCCATCCGTGATATGATTATAGAGATTTTTCAAGATCTGCAACTGCATGATCAGCTAGGCTCATTCTCCTAGCCATTACATTAGATAATTCTATTAGTAAACTCTTTTACTTGTTTTATGTTTTCATACTTAGAAGCTTCACATATTTAAGATTGAGTTAAGAATTAAAGGGGATGTGGGGCTAAAAATTCAATTTAACCATTCAATTGATGAACCGGAGATGTCTATAGCTCTGTATCATCGAATGGAACATGTAGAAATTATCTGTTCAAAAATTAAAAAGGTATATCAAAAAATATGCCTCTGTATCAAAAGATACATCTCCATATCGAAACTTATTAATAATGTTTTGTTTTTCTTTATTTCAAGATGCTGGGACATCCAGCTCTCATCCACCAGCTACTAGATAGGAGTAAAAAGATGAGGAGGAGGACAACAAGAAGAATCTGACCTAATTTTATTTTATTTTGATGTATTGTATTTTTTTGATACTGCTTATAAAATTATATAACTTATATTTTTAATATAATATAATTAGTTTTTATTTATGATTATTATATTATCTTTGGATTTTAATTATAACAAGTATTAGGAATTTTAATTGATTATAATTAATTAAAATAAATTTTAAAAATTATTATTATAGATTTTAAAAAAATAAAATTAACTATTATCGGTGGTATTAGTGATGGCATTAACAACAAAAAATCATCGCTAATTTTTTAATTTTTTTTAAAATTTGATTTAAAAATAAGAAAATAAATAGCAATAAAATTTAGCCATCATAAATGCCATCACTAATAACTATTATTAGCAATGGCTGAAAAATCGATCGTTAATAGTGGTAATTAGCAATAAAGGTTGTTTCGACCATCACGATGGTTTTCCATCGCTAATATTATTATTGATAGTAAATTCACTATTAACAACGGCAATTAGGCATTGCTAATAGTAAAATTTTTTATAGTGATGGGACACCAACAAATTTCCATGGCCCACAATGTTCCCAGATGTTCAAGGTTCCTTGATCACATGCTTCACACGACTGTATTAATCCTATGGCTGAATCGGATAGCCAATTATACTGGTCCACCTGATGGCTGGATAAATAGCTCTAGTCCTCCAAAATCTTCGAAAGTATATCTGCATTAGATTTTGTTGCACCGTAAGGATGAGAAAATCATTGTCATAAAAAAAAATAGGTGAGAAACTGTTGGACAATCAGGGTTGACTGGTAGACCGAGCCTAATCTAGTGGTAGATTTGAACACAATCTAGTTCACATGTGAGCTTAAATCACTAATTTGAAATTCAGTAGATTATGAACTAGTTTACGAATTGATTTCATGAACAGATCTGATCCAATCTGTTTACTCAAGTTTACTTCCAGGAATAACCCCTGTCCAGAATTATTATTGCAGTCTGGTTTTAGGTGCAATCATTTAGTGTTAAACCTAGTCCATTCTAAGTTATGAGCCCATGTATTTTTGTTTATAGTTTGCGTAAATGCCTTACAAGTTGTTATATATTTGGACTATATTGGTTACATCCAAGAGATATGACAATATTTTGACAAGTGTTGGATCTAATAAGATTCACATAAACTATGTTGAGTATGTTATCAATTTGGTTTGATATTTTATTGATGTGGATTAAAGTGCTCATTTATGCATTCTTTAGAGTAGCAATTGTTTCATGATATTCTAAGAATTTCTATCTATATATCATGGCATAATATTTAATGTTGCTTATACATGTATCAATTAGTTTGGAAATACTTATAACATTGCTTACATATTTACTTGTGCATTATGCTATTTGCATTATGTATTAGATTAATTATATCCAGGTGTTTATGGGTGAATTTTAATATGTATCCAAGGGGATATATTCATATGATTATCAATATGATTTTGTGAAAGAGAACTTTTTGAACTTTATCATGGAGATAAATATGTTGCTATTTTGACTGGTTAGCATTGAAGCTTCTTCCAAAGCAGTTGCTTTCTTTGTTTAATTGACACAGGCTTGATGATTCTTTGACGCATGTTAGGAATTTACTTTGAATGTCTGCAGTACACAAAGATGCACATATGTTCTTGATTTTGCCACAGATTTTGTTTAGAGTTCCTGCTTTGTTATTTCCCCAAGGACTAATAGCAAGATCATAATGTTACTCCAACCCGAATATACGTGGATCAACATACTTTTACATTGTTCCTATAAGCATCTCTGCCATTAATTTAAACTGCATGAATTTATTTGCCATACTTTTATTGATAGTGAATGGATGCTACCATCATTTGTTTCATGTATAAGCCCTAGATGAATTAAGGACTTTGGCCATTGCTTAGCTTAATTCTAAGATCTCTTTTAGGTGGCATTTGGTGACCCAAATAGGATTACCATGTTAGTTTAAGATCACTAATGGTCCAAATTCTCCAATGATCTAAGATCACTATATCTAGTAGGCCATAGTTCAACAATTAAAGATTCTTAGATATCCATGATCATGGGAATACAAAATCACTAACCATATAAAACCAAAAATATATTTATTAGTTCTATAAATTATTAATCCTATAAATATATATTAATTATTACTATTATAAAGTTAATATTTTTATTTTTAATTTAATATATTATTTTAATACTAATATTTATTTTGATTAGAAAAATAAGGTAAATAGATGTAATATATTAAATAAAAAAGAATTTCATTATATAAATATAAAGTATAATAATATGTTCCTATTATAATTTAAAATTATCATTGAATACATGATAATAATATGATCAATAATATACTATAGTATGATATATATGATAAATATAATACATAATATCAATATAATAATATATCATATATATAATATTGATATGATATATTGATGGTATATTAAGGCACCAATTTTTTCATTCGACTGAGAGATATTTTTGTCCTCAAATTTCAACCAAAATCACTATCCTAGGGTGCTTGGATTCTCGAGCTCAAGGACAAATATCCGATCATGGGGTTGGGTGGTGATTTGAGAAGTGAAAATGATTTGGAATCAATACCATGTAGGATCATTATGGTACAATCAAATATTCTGATATCATCACCTCCATCTATATCATTCTTGATCTTGTGATAATCACCTCATACCAAATGCCTTCTTAATATTATAGGTTGTACTGTTGGTGGCTCTTCGCACCTACAAAACATTCTTTATCTGAACAGAACCACATGGGTCCAAGTTGCCATACCTAAGAGTTAGCATTGGGTATAATATATACATTGGGTATGAATACATCCATGAGAGTTGGCATATAAAATTTCTAGGAAAGAAGGTTGAAGAATAGAGTTAGGATCACACAAGGTCGCCCTAATGCATTGGCCATATATATAAGACATAGCCCAATCTGCTGCACCATTCGTCTCTTTGAAGGTGTGAGCCACCATGAACGAATCGAGGGAGCTCAACATTTGCCTATAGTCTTGGATGAGGGGGCGAGTATCATTATTCTCAAGGGTCATATGTCACATCCATTTATTTTTGAAGTGCTAGGGACAAAGGGTGTTCCCTGCAAGGTTTCATTAATTGTGGAAATATTATGCATAGGTATAGTTACAAGTGTGCATATAGGAGATTAGAGGAGAGGGGTGTAAGAGAGAAAGTATCTTGTGACAAGACCACATTTGTGACCATAAAGGTTACATATAAAGCAATAAGATTTTGAACTCATTCATGAGGGTTGCTTTTGATGGGGTTTGACATGGGAGAAAGCAATGAAACAGGGGGAGCATCTAGAAGGAACTCGCTCGTCAGTTACATAGCTCTCCAAAAGATTTGGCTGAGCCTAGTTGATCCTTCTTATGTCACAGCCGTTTAATCACTATACACAAGTCCCCCTCCAACACACATTTAGCTACATTCAGATAGAATTTGGTGACCCAAATGGGATCACTATTAGCCCTGAAATTGATTTTAATGATATCAAAAGAATTTGAGTATAAATTATAGTTACTAATGATACTTGTGAGAGTGATTGTAGGATTTCTTATAATACTCAAAGATTGCATTCATTCAAAAAAAAATCTTCTCAAAATTTAAGTAATTTTATATTCCTAAATTCAAAGTTTCAAGTTTTGGAAGCAAAGAAACTAAGTTTGCTATGAAAAAAAAATGTAAAAGAAAAGTCTAGCCTAAAAAGCTTCTCAACAAGTCTATCTATTCAAAATTAATTTGAAGAAGGTAAGCTTAGTAAAGAATATCTTTGAATAAAGAAATCTACTCAAAAATAAAGAAAATTATTTTTGGCATGTCTTTGAGTCGACCAAGAAAAAAGCTTAGCTGACCCAATTTTAGTTTAAGAAAAAAGAAAAAAAGATATAAAATCCATGCCTTTTCTCTTAGCCTACTAAGTTGTCATAGCTGACTCATATATATGGATAGCTAACTTAGTCTCAAACTTAGATTGAAGATAGAAAGACTGAAGATTTCAAATATTCTCCTAAGCCGACCTTGAAAACAACGTAGCTGACTAGGACAAGAACTTAGCTAACTCACATAAATGAAATAGTCGACTCAGTCTTAGAGGTGAAGAAGATAAAAATTAGCAAAAGTTCACAAGTCCTTTAAGCCAACTCAGAAAATTAGTTAGCTGACTTGGTCATGAAGTTAACTGACTAAGAAGATACCTAAGCTGACCCAATCTCAGATAGACTAAGTAGATAGAAAACAAAAAAAAAATGTATTTGTATATGAGCCATTTCAAAGTTTTACTTAGCTAACTTAGTACTTTAGGTTAGCCAACTAAGAGCATGGATTAGCCAATTCATAGATTTTTGATAGAATAATGGCTAGTTTTTCAAATTATTTCAAATAGCCATATTTTATTTGTAATGGCTATTTTCGAGTTTTCAATGGTTAGAGCAATAATTATAGATATTTCTGAGAAAAATGAATGTTGCCCAGAAGAACAACCTAAGAGACGGGAGGTGAATTGGGTTTTTCAAAAATTTTTAGATTACTAAGTGTATATGCAGAACTAGAATACTACCATATTGAAAATGTAGTGATTAAATGAGCAAAAATAATAATAGCTAATGAAAAAAATCACACACACAAAGCCATAAGATTTTATAATGGTTCGGTATCAAACCCAATACCTACATCCACTCCTCAAGTACTTCATTTGAGAATTTCAGTATAATCTCCAAGATTATAGCAAAATTATTTTTCTTCTAGATTTACAATCTAAATCCAATTGGTTTTGTGGGCTAATCAATCAAAACCTAACTCCAAGCCACTCCTAGGCTTATACAAATCTAATTCAAGGCTTTGATGAGCCTATCCCCTAAGTTTCTATTAGATTAGTGCCCTAGAAGCCAGATTGGCTGACACTTGTAATACATATTTTAGGAGCATTTTTATAATTTTGACTTAAAATTAATAAAAAATTATTTTATTCTATTATATTGTGTACTTAGTGTCTGTGATACAATTTTTGAGTTAAGGAAATGCTAATACATATTTTCATGAGTTAAAAATTTAAGATATGTATTTTCATAATAAACTCATAAATAGCTCTCGATCGTAGGATCATCACGAGAATGATGAACAATCTAGAAGGTTATTGTATGATTGCTTTCTTAGAATAGATGAGTTTTGAATCTATGGTATGAAGACACCAGAGTAAGGGTATAGATATCCATTAGAAAATGAGGGCACTAAGCGTGACCATCTCGAGCAGTCATAAGAGAGTCTACTTTCTTGTTGATGACTAGCTCGATGTTGCAGTGGTGTGTCTGATTTTTTGACCTAAGATGCATCAATAGTTTACTTTGACTGTGTTATAGTTTGACTACACCATAACTCAGTCTCCTAGCTATTTGGAATCCTGAGGAGTATGTTCGCTATAACATGTTCATTGTAGAAATTGGATTATACTAATAGGAGATCTATCTACCTTAGTAGATGAGGAGTAGTCCCATAATGATCATAAGATCGAGTCCATAAGCCCATGGCCATGGTAGTGTGAAGATGATAGAAAAAATTTCTATTAGAGTTTCACATCAGACTCAAATTGAATAATTTATTCATATAATGGATGTTGGGTTTGACAAGTTCACCTTAACCCTAATCCTATCGGGGCTCAAGATAGAAAAATCCAATCACATAGGTAGCTATATCAAAAGGTTTGCTTTTGATTCTGATGGGTCACCACCATATACTACTACGTGTCACTGGTGGATTTTGGAAGCAATTAGAATGATATTGATGATCAGTCATTCTAATTGGGTGAATTAGAAAAGTTCTGGTTCATTGAAAGGTTTAGGTCTAGATATCATCAATTGAGCTAACCTAGTTTGATTGATTTAGATTAGATTTAATTAGGTTTAAGAAAATTATGCTAGCACACGATTGAGGCTAACATTCTCCTTTTGTAGTCTTTCTAGTTCATCTCGACTGAGTTAAATTAGATTTGGCTCATTTGGAAACTTTATCTTAGTCTAACTGGAGCTTGTCTAAGTCAAAAAAGTATTGTTCTAATATGATCTAGCCTTGTCCTATTCCATTGGATGGAACTAGGGCATGACCTACCAATTTTTATACCTTTTCAAACATCGGGTCAAAGGTTAATCCGGATGTAGGAAAGAAAGGATAGGAGCATGCGCTCCTTGGAAATTTTCTAGGGGCACATGCCTCCTTGGTTTTCATGCACAAAAATGTGTGCACACCCCATGTTGGCATGCGCACATGGGGAAAAAGGGGGGGAGAGTCCCATGAGGATGGGTCTCTAGGGTTTTTGATGGGATTAAAGACCTAGACGCCAACTGCTTGTTCCTATCCATCTATGGTGCTATCTTAGGAGGATTTATGGGTTCTTTAACTTGATTGGATTAGGTGACATTGCATGGCCAATTAGATTTAGATCTGATTAAATCAACCAATATGATTGGTTGATGCAGTGTGGCACTGTATATGGCGTAAGAAAGTCTATTTAAACCCTTCCTGCACCTAGGGTTACAGTGTACCCAAATTACCATGCTACAAGGCTACCGTCCCATCCTATGTTCCATGCCTTCTCATCCTCCTCCTCTCCCTCTTCTTCATGCCCAAAAGCTGGGCACAAATAGCAAGGAAGATCCAAGAGAATTGGTGCATAGATCGGGCTAGACGTGATGGTGTTTGTGAGACAAGCACATCACCTTCAAAAGTATTTTTGAAAGTCCTATAGATCAAATCTAGATCTGATCTTTGGAGGCTAGATTCACAAGGAGAAGACACCTAAAACCAACCTAAGTGGACTTTGGTAGAGGCCAGGTGCTTGTGTGGCTAGATCTAGAACCTCGGGCTGCAACAGATCATCGATAGGATAAAAGCAATTTACCCTGAAGGTAACATTTGATGCTCCTGATTTTATTTTAATTTTATTTTAATATTAGATTATTAAGATCATATTTGAGAACTCTCAGATCTAATCAATTTTTATAAAAAAAATTTTAAAAATTTTACTATAGATCTAATCATATCAGATCGATCCTACAGTGGAAAAATAGTTTTTCCTTCAATTGGTATCAGAGCTATGTTTGTAATTCTTCAATCAAATTTTGATCTAATTTTTATTTTATTTTTAATCTAATATTAATAATTTTAGATATTATATTAGATATGATCAGATCTAAAATAAATAGATTAATTAAAAATTTTTTATATATGCTGATATATGATGATGTACGAGATGCATGACTAGAGTAGGTTTTAGAATTATTCTATATGTAGTCTAGAATAAATTTTTCTTTGATATGATCAATTATATTTTTGTTAGACTTTTTATTTTTAGATGTTATAAGAGTTATAATCAAATCTAAAAGATAAAAATTTAAATTTAAATTAATACATGAGATGTATTTGATTCATGTCTAGACTAGCTATATAAAATTATTCTACGTATTGTCTAGAATAGAATTTTATATAATATGATCATTTAAAATTTTATTTTTTAGATGTTATATGTGATATATCAGATCTGAAAACATGCATGTATTGATTAAATTTTTATACATGAGATGTATACAAAGCATGCACAGTTAGATCTATAATTTTATATGTGATATATGTTGTAAATCTAATTGTTTTGGAGTGTAATTGTTAATTTTTGATTAAGATATTTTTCTTGGCCATCCGATCATAAGAGTAAGAAGGATTTAAAGGCCTTGTCTTTCCATTCGATGGAGTGCTCTTATGGCATGTAGGGGTGCTACGTGTCTGTTCTTAATCAAAAATCAGAACTTACTTCTCTGCAAAATCCTAGATCCTAAAATCCTAGAATTTCTTATACATATTTTGTTCATGAACCCAAACTTAATTAAAAATTAAGATTATGAAATCAATTAGATCTAAAAATTATAAATTTTCAGATCTAAGATACCTTCATAAAATTGGGTTCGAGTATGGGTAGCTCAATTAGGTCTAGTGGTTGACCAAACCAAATCAAGAGTTGGTTAGGTGGGATTAAGAGTGCTTAAAATTGATCATTCCAATGGAATTAAGTCTGGATCAAGGTCGACTCATAGTCACATGTGGTCGATCTAGTTAAAACCTAATTTAGCTCTGAGGTTTGAGCCTAGATTGTAAGCTAATTCGATTAGTTCTATTTTGACAAATCGGTGTCTAAGGTAGGTTTGGCAGATATGACCAATGATCATTAATTGGAAGCTACTCAACCTAAATGCATTCACGGTGAGTTAATGGCGTATTCCTCCCACTGATCTCACTTACCTAGTCGATTGGGTTGACCTAGTTCTAATTTGAGGTGGCTAACGATTCGAGCTAACCCATGCCACAGGTTAGTCATAATATTATGACTAAGTCAAGTCAAGTTTAAGAGATCTAAATCAAATCTTTTTAAAAAAATATTAAGTCATAAGTCTTCCATCATTATAGATGTGCGGGCCCTTCTCATGGTTGATTGTTCTCTGCTGGTTATAGTAGTTCAGTTGTATCGAAAAGACGCAACTATGTTTATTAGGCATTGGACGCTATGGATTGAAAGATGGGTTGGGCTCAATATTCTAGATATGATGAGGGATCCAATCAAAAATCCAATTCATGCAAATTATGGGTTTGACTTAACTAAGAAGTGGAGCAATATTCCAAGCATGGTGAGCTTCATGAATTAGAGATCAGGTTAGGGTGCACCATGATTAGAGAATCATTAGACAAGAGTTGTCCACTCATCGATTGACTCATCATCAATAACTGTTAGATGAGGTGGTGAGCCAATCGGTGGAACCACACCATCCACTAGAAATCTATGATCGTAGAGATTTTTACATCTCTACCAAGAAAGTGTAGGAATCCAAGAAAATAGTGGAAGCCTAATTTATTTAAAAATGAAACCCCTAAATAAATTGATCAAGTCTAATTATAATGTCTAACTAGAAAATCAAACTCTCTACAAAAAAATATCTGCATCCAATCCACTAGCCCAAATCCTAAACACCCACAGACTGATTGGATCCAATTATAAGGATTGACTTTGAAACTTCAAAATAATTTTGGATTCCAAAATGCTGACTCATGTATTGAATCAGGACTCCTCCACCTTACCAGCACATCCATCTACTGATTAGAGAGCATCTCTAAAGAAATGGATGGATGAAGATAATAAAGCTAGGTACTACATGTTGGGCTCAATGCCTGATGAGCTTCAGCGCCAACATGAAAATATCAAGACTACTTGCCAAATGTTGGCTCACCTACAAGAATTATTTGGTGAAGAGAGTTGTACACCAAGTATCAAGTCACAAGAAGACTTTTTAAGACTAAAATGCATAATGATTAGTCAGTCTAAGATCATTGTCTGATGATGATCAATGACTTAGAAGAGCTTGAGAAGCTCGGTGTTAAGTTAGATAGTGACCTACAAATTGATGTGATCTTGCAGTCCTTAATTGATGCATATGGATAGTTCATCATAAACTTCCATATCCATAAACTATAATGTACCTTGGCTGAATTAATGAATATGTTGGTTACTACTGAGCTTTCTCTGAAAAGTTGAAAAGGCTCAATGCTTGTTATGGAGTGGACTTCCTCCAAAAGAAAGTCTTTTGGAAAGAAGAAGTCTGTAAAGAAGCAGAAGATTGAAGGTGGGAAGAAGAAGAAGAAGGGAGAACCGAAGAAGGCTGTCGATAAAGAAAAATATTTTCATTGTAATACTGACGGCCATTAAAAGTGGAACTATCCTTTATACTTGGCCAGCCTGATGAACAAGAAGGAGGTAGGTCTTTCTAGAGGTATGCTTGTAATTGAATCTAACCTAATGATTTCTTCTGCATTCAGTTGGGTGCTTGACTCTGGTTCTAGTGCTCACTTGTGCACTTCTATGTAGGATCTTGAGGAGAGCAGGAGGTTGAGGGATGGTAAGATGATACTACGTGTCAAAAATGGAGCAAGAATTACTATTGTGATTGTAGGAACCTACCCTCTTCGATTACCATCAGGATTAGATCTAGTACTTAGAGACTATTATTTTGTGCCTGCAGCAAGTAGAAATTTGATTTCTATTTCTTATTTAGTACAAAAAGATTATGCAATTAGCTTTCTTAAGGACCACTTTACTATTCTTTTTGAAAGAAACAAAATTACAAGTAGCTTTTTAATTAATGATCTCTATCAGTTGCTTATTAATGTATTTGTATTAAATATCGAGCAAAACATAAATGCCATAGGAACAAAATGACCTAGGGATAGTCTAAACAAAAGATATCTATGGCACCTTAGACTAGATCATGTATCTAAAGATAGAATTAATAAATTAAAGAATTCTAGATTTATGGGTCCATTGGCTTCTAAGTCATATCCATGCCTTTAAGAAAAAATGACCAAGCTTCCTTTTGTAGGACATGAAGAAAGGGCCACAGACCTACTTGCTCTAGTACATGTTGATATGTGCGGCCCATTTGATGTGCCAGCTAGTGGCAACTATGTCTACTTCATTATCTTTATCAATAATCTATCTCGGTATGGATATATGTACTTAATGAGACACAAGTCTAAAGCTTTTGAAAAGTTCAAGAAATTCAGACATGAATTAGAAAAGCAAATTGGAAAGCCCATTAAGATTTTCTTCGATCGAATCGAGGAGGCAAATATCTTAGTCAAAAATTTTTAGACTATCTCAAGGATAATGGCATAGTCTCTCAATGGACTCCACTTGGAACGCCTCAATTCAATAGGATTTCACAACGGAGAAACTAGACTCTATTGGATATGGTCCGATCCATAATGAACTTCATGGATCTTCTTAATTTTCTTTAGGGATATAGTCTAATGACAACAATATACCTACTGAATAGGGTTTCCTCTAAAACTATTTCTATCACATCATATGAGATATGGCATGGTAAGAAACTAAGTCTAAGTCATCTCAGAATTTGAGGTTGTCTGACCCATGTTAAGAAACAACAAGTGGACAAATTAGAGTCTAGATCCTTTAGAGCTCAATTCATTGGATATCCTAAGAAGTTATTAGGATATTATTTTTATATTCTAGAAGACAACAATGCGATTGTGAGTCGACATGCCATCTTTCTTGAAAAATAATTTATTCAAGATGGCATTGGGAGATAGATTAGGCTTGAGGAAAAAGTCTCCAATGAGCAATGAGCTAAGAAACCAAATCAGTTAGAGCTAGTCCAAACATAACCTCCTCCACCTCATAGATCAGGTAGAATTTTTCATCCTCCTGAGAGGTACTTAGGTAAAATTTCAGAGGATATAGAAAAAATATTCCTCATAAAAAATAAGATTCATGATGATGATCCCAAGATCTATGATAAGGTGATATCAGATATCAACTCTAAGAAATGGTGAGAAGCAATGAGGTCAAAAATTGACTCAATGTGCTCGAACTAAGTCTGAACCTTAGTAGATCCACATAAAGGTATTGTACCTATTGGGTGTAAATAGATCTTCAAGAAAAAGATAGGTATAGATGAAAATGTAGAGACATTCAAAGCTAGGCTCATAGCAAAAGGGTATAGTCAGCGCGAAGACATTGACTATTTGGAGACCTTTTCACTAGCAGCCATGCTAAAATCCATCCGCACACTACTTGCTATTGTGACCTATTTTGATTATAAAATATGGCAGATGGACGTGAAAATGGCGTTCTTAACTGAATATCTTGAGAAAGATATTTATATAGAATAGCCACTTGATTTTACATCCAGCGATAATGATCACAAGGTCTACAAGCTATAAAGGTCCATATATGAACTCAAGCAAGCATCTCGAAGTTGGAATGCTCATTTTAATGATGTGATCAAATCATTTGGTTTCATCAAAAATGAGGAGGATTTGTGTATTCAAAAAGATCAGTGAGAGCACTGTTGTCTTATTTATACTATACATGGATGACATCCTCCTGATTGAAAATGATATTTCCATATTGACGTCCATCAAAATATGGTTGTCAAAAGAGTTCTCTATAAAAGACCTAGGAGAAGCATCTTTTATATTAAAAATTAAGGTCTATAGGGATAAACCAAATATGATGCTGGGTCTCTTACAGAAGTTATACATAAAGGAGGTGCTGAAGAGATTCAGTATGAAAAACTCCAAGAGGGGATTAGTACCTTTCAAATATGACATTCATCTCTCTAAGAAGATGTGTCTTAACACACCTGAGGAGATTGAATGCATGAGCAAGATTTCTTATGCTTTGGCAATAGGGAGCCTCATGTATGCCATGTTGTGTACACGATCTGATATTGCGCATGTTGTGAGTGCCACGAGTAGATATCAGTTGAATCCAAGTGAAGAGAATTGGACTTCTGTGAAATATATCCTTAAGTACTTGAGAAGAACTAAGGATATGTTTTTGGTGTTTGATAATAGAGAATTTCAGATCCAGGAGTATACAGACTTAGACTTTATGTCTGATATAGATGATCAAAAATTGACATCTGAAAGTCTGTTTATGTATAATGTTGGTGTTGTAAGCTGGAAGAGTTTCAAGTAGATAGTTATTGTAGACTCAACAATGAAAGCAGAATACATCACTGTATCGAAAGCTACAAAAGAAGCATTCTAGTATAAGAAGTTCGCCGCAGAGCTCGGAGTGATGCCATCGGATGCCATCCCTCTATACTATAAAAATAATGGTGCCATAACTCTAGCTAAGGAGTCGAGGTCTCATCAGAAATTGAAGTATATCGAGCGGCGATATCATCTCATCTGCGATTACCTCGAGAAGGATTACATACGTTGAGGTAAAGAGAGTCGACACTACAGACAATGTGACTAACCGACTGATAAAGCTATTGAGCCAATAGAAAATCAAAGCCTACCTTGAGAAGATGGAACTTATATTTATAGCCAATTGGTTTTAGGTCAAGTGAGAGTTTGTTAGATGAGTGTCTAAAAGTCAGATTGGCTGACACTTGTAATACACATTCTAAGGGCATTTTTATAATTTTGACTTAAAATCAATAAAGGATTATTTTATTCTATCACATTGTGTACTTAGTAATAGTGATACATCCTTTGAGTAAATAAAATGCTAATACATATTTTTAAATGTTGAAAATTTAAGACATGTATTTTCATAATAAACTCATAAATAGCTTCCGACCATAGGATCGTCATGAGGATGATGAACGATCTAGAAGATTGATGTATGATCACTTTCTTAGAATAGATGAGTCTTGACTCTATGGTGTGGAGATACCAGAGCGAGAGTACAAATACTTATTAGAGAATGAAGGCACTGAGCATGACCACCTCGAGCAGTCATAAGGGAGTCTACCTTCTCATCGATGACTAGCTCGATGTTGCAGTGGTGTGTCTGATTCTTTAATCTGAGGTACATTGATAGTTCACCTTGAGTGTGTTATAGTTTGACTATATCATAACTCAATCTCCTAGATATTCGAAACTCTGAGATGCATGTTGGCTATATCATTTCATTATAGGAATTGGATTGCACCAATAAGAGACTATCTACCTCGATAAATGAAGAGTAGTCCTATGATGATCATACGATCGAGTCCATAAGCCCATGGCCATGGTAGTGTGAAGATGATAGAAAGAGTTTCTATTAGGGTTTCACATCGAACTCAAATTGATTGATTTATTCATATGATGGATGTTGGGTTTGACGAGTTTACTTTAACCCTAATCCTATCAGAGCTCAAGGTAGAAGAAACCAATCACACAGGTAGCTGCATTGAGAGATTCACTTTTGGTTCTGATGAGTTGCCACCATATACTGCTAGGTGTTACTAATGAATTTTAGGAGCAATTAGAATAATATTGATGATCGATCATTCTAATTGGATGAATCAGAAAAGTTCCGGTCCATCGAAAGTGGTTTCGATGATGTCGACGATAGGGATCATGACATGTCTCATTATCATATGAAACTAAATCTAACTGGATCACACAAATAAGAGTTTAGATTTGGATGTCATCAATTGACTAATCTAATTTGATTGATTTGGATTAGATCCAATTAGGTTCAAGAAAATCGTGCTAGCACACGATTGAGCTTAACATTCTTCTTCTGTAGTCTTTCTAGTTCATTTTGACTGAGTCAAATTGGATTTAACTCATCCAAAAACTCTATCTTAATCAGACTGGAGCTTGTCCAGGTTAGAAAAGTGTTGTTCTAATCTAATCTAGCCTTATCCTAATCCATTGAATAGAACCAAGATAAGACCTGCCAACTCCCGTACCTTTTCGGACATCGGGTCAAAGGTTGACCCGTATGCAGGAAAGAAAGGGTAGGGGTGTGTGCCCCTTAGAGATTTTCTAGGAGCACCTGCCCCCTTAGTTTTCATGCACAAAAATATGTGCATGCCCCATGTGGGTGTGCGCACATGGGGAAAATGGGAGAGAGTCCCATGAGGATGGGACTCTAGGGTTTTTGATGGGATTAAAGACCTAGGTGCCAACTTTTTGTTCCTATCCATCTATGGTGCCATCTAAGGAGGATTTATGGGGTCTTTAACTTGATTAGATCAGGTGATATCACATGGCCAATCAGATTTAGATCTAATTAAATCAACCAATATGATTGGATGATGCTATGTGGCACTGCATGGTGTAAGGAAGTCTATTTAAACCTTTCCTACACTTAGGGTTATAGTATACCCAAATTACCATGCCACAAGGCTGCCACCCCATCCTTTGTTCCATGCCCTCTCATCCTCCTCCTCTCCCTCTTCTCCATGCCCAAAAGCTGGGCTTAAACAATGAGGAAGACCCAAGAGAATTGGCACATAGATCAGGCTGGACGTGATGGTGTTTGTGTGATGAGTGCATCACCTTTAGAAGTATTTTTTGAAAGTCCTATAGATCAAATCTAGATCTAATCTTTGGAGGCTAGATTCAAAAGGAGAAGACACTCAGAACCAGTTTGAGTGAACTCCGATAGAGGTCTGACACTTGCGTGGCTAGATCCAGAACCCTAAGCTACAACAAATCATTAATAAGGTAAAAGTGATTTACCCTGAAGGTAACATTTGATGCTCCTGATTTTATTTTAATTTTGTTTTAATATCAGATCATTAGGATTAGATCTGAGAACTGATTAAGTTTTCATAAAAAAATTTTTGAAAATTTTGCTATAGATTAGATCAGATCAATCCTATAGTGAAAAAATAGTTTTTTCTTTAGTTTCAACTCTTTTGAAACTTGAAATACAAAAATTTTGAGATACAAAAATTTAAAGAGAAACAAGCTCCTTGAAGAGCTAATTTGAAGCTTTAATGCACAAGTTAAATTGTAGGAAGCCTTTAGCAATGAATGCTCTATTCCTTCACTTGAGAGTGCCTTGATTGCATAGCTGGTTGAGTGGATGAACAATAATAAAGGCTCTTTAAGGCTCACTATTTGGACAGCACATAGTTTTTGAATTTTTTCTAATGTTTCCTACTTTCTTGCTTTTATATCTTGAGTTTCCAATCCTTAATCTGATCATAGAAGCCTTCTAATTCAAGTTAAGAAGTTCAAAAATAGATTTGTAGCCATTAGAACATCAAAAAAAGCCATTTTGATTGTTAAAAATAAAATCTGGACAATTTTGAAAACTAGTCATTGGGGCTGTCAGAAGCTCGGGAGTTGACCCGCCAAAGCCTTGAGTTGACTCCAATCGCAAGGTGAAATTCTGACTCTCTGTATTTTCTATTCCATGCCAATTTTATGTGTTAGAGTCGACTCTTAGACTTCATGAATCGACTCCAGTCGCAGAGTAAAAAATTCAGCATTCTATTCTTGAACAGGTGCCTTTTCTAAGACATGAGTCAGCTCCTACTTTCCTTGAGTCGACTCCATAATAAGTCAACTCCTGCAACAAGGTTCAAAATAATATCTTCTATTTTTGAGTCTGGTGCCTATCTGAGTCCTTGAGTCAGCTCCTACTTCTCTTGAGTCGACTCCTGATCTATGCCAAATGCTTTTTTGCTCTTCTTTTTGGGTTCTTTCAATCAAAAACATGGAGCTTCATTGAAATGGATTACTGTCTTCCTGAATTTTATCTTAAACACTCAAACTAGATTACTAATACTCAAAATAAATTCAAATATTTTGTTATTCATCAAAATCATACCTAGGATCAACATTCTCCTCCTTTTTTATGATGATAAAATCTTTGAGTTCATGCATAATATTTATAATTAAAAAAAAAAAAGGCATTCAAGATGAGAAGAGTAGCATTCCATATCTATAACTTGAGGTGATCAATGCAAATTCAGATTGTACACAAGTTCATCCATTTTGTAGTAATTTATCATTTTAATTACAATGATCCTCCCCTTTTCTATTTGTTAAAAATAATATGTGCCATCAATTTAGAAGTTTTAGAATTTTATGATATGTGTCATTTTGTGCCACTAATGTGCTATTATTGTGCCATTTTGTGCCAAAGTTTTCAAAATTTTAAATTATGTATCACATTTTTAGAATTTTAAAGTATGTATCATTTGTTGCACTTGTTTCATTTTTCTTGTTACTTTTATTTGTATCCTCCTCCTTTCTTTATGCTTATCCTTTTCTCCTTTATTTTTATGTCCTCCTTTTTTCTTCATTCATATCTTTTTCTCTCCCTTTTTGTCATCATCAAAGAATCAATGACAAGAAATATATATAAAAGTAAACATGCATACATATATAAAAAGGAATACATTGTTCATAGGAGTATGTACTGCATACAAAAAAATACTCAATAGTACAAGCACTTCTACACAACACAAACAAGGTCCTAAGATAAAGTATCATCATCTAACAATAAGATGATATGGACAACATCATATAGATATAGACTAATCCCTATAGATGTAGAAGAAGAACCTAGATCCTAGTGGATCAGTTAGATGGAACATCAAGAGTGGTGGAGGAGCTAGCTCTAGTCAGCCTCCTACTCCTAGTGTGAGTGGATGGACCTACAGCTCGGCAATATGTCCTCATAGGTTTGGGAGGAGGCTATGCAGTTAAGGGCTGATCAAGTGCATAATGGAGAGGCTCAAAAATTGGAGGCAAAACTAGAATAAAGGAAATATTTGCATCTGCCTCAACTATCTCAGCTGCTACTGTTGATACTGCTGCCTCAGCCACTGCTGTTGCCGATCCTGGTGGAGCATTGGTCCTCAGAATATCTACCAGTTGTCCCATAGAAGCTAAAAGTGATGTGATCATATATGGGGACATACTAGACCTCTCTCTCTGCTCCATAAGTTGAGTCAGATGCTCAACCTCAGATGCTAGTGTACTTATCTCAGTCTGGATCCCCTCCATCTATGGTCTCAATCCATCTAAAATAGAGTGGATGATCCAGGCTGCCTAATCATCATCAATCCGAACTGGTGGAGGATGAACTCTAGCATATTGATCTAGAGGAGTGGTGAATGGGTCTGCTATTGTCTTAGTCGAAGGTTGTGCTAGAAGAATATCTGCAGGCTAACTCGGTCCGGCTCCATCTCAAGTCTATGGTTGCTCCTATCTAGATGCTCTCTTGACCCATCTACCATCTAACTTTCTATAACCCATCCTAGTAAGTGTCTTTTCCCCATAGGTTTCTGTATGCCTCAAATGAATAGAGAGCTCTCCATCAAAGTCTATGCCAATCTATCTAAAGACTGATGTCTGGGCCATACCATAAGGAAAACATGCTCTAGCCCTCACTACTCCGTCCCTCATCTATCTAAAGATTAATAATGAGAGGTTGAGCTACTCTCCTCGGATAATACAATCCATGATTCAAATTACTCTATCAGAAACTAGGTCGAATTGACTGATCTTAGGAAAGATAATTTGTGCAACTATGTGGCTGAGCACTCTCAATTCAATAGATAAGTTGTTTGCCTCTAAGTTTGTGATTCCTTCTACATTGCTTAGTCCAGTAATCAACCTAAGGGCAAAATCATGATTAGATGAGCGCTGTGGTGCTAAACCCTCAATGGGTAGTCCCCAAGTATATCCGAGTCTATCAGGGATAAGGCGAAAGGTAACTCCTTTTACTATGCATTTCAGATCGTCCTCTTCCCTAGACATGCATCTATAAAACTCTTGGACCAATCATGGATTGGTGGGCTGGTTGATTGAAAAGAATCTTTATCATGGCTGGGATCAGATCCATGTGCTAATTCTCAACCCTTTCGAGTCAAAAAATAAAAAATCTATGTTTCTTTCGGTTGTTACTTATCAGTCCAAAAGCAAAGGAGGAGGAGCAGGTGACTGAGGAATGGGGTTATCTTCATTGTAGTCAAAATCCCCATCACCTGATGATTCATGCTACTCCATTAGATTCAATTCCTTCAAACACCACAAATCTTTCACCTAGGCCCCATTGTCCACCATGGAGGGAAAAATCCAAAGAAAATCAGGAAGAGGATAGGTGGAGGTATCAATGGAGGGTCCCTCATGGCTTTGGAATAGGTCTAGGGTTGAATAGTGAAGGAGTGGAGTGAGATGAGGAGGAGAGGACTTGGTTTTAAAAACTAGGTTTTCGACCATGAGTCAACTCCAGCGAGAGTCGATCATGAGTTGACTCTAGGTTATGTAGTGTAGAATTTTGATTTTTCACAAAGGAGAATAGGTACATCTGATTGAGAGATAGTTGAGAATTAAGTTTAATAGATTGATAGACTTACGAAATATGAGATCTTTTGTGAAAGTTTAGAGAGAGATAATATGATTTTAAATCAATCAACAAATTCACTAGATAAAATCCTTTGAGAGCAATAAAGTGACTTTTAAGTCATATGAGAGCTATTGGATCAAGAGAACCTGAATTTGGGCTTAATCTGAATGATAGCACATTCCTAGTTCTCTCCTAATTATGCTAAATCTCTCTTCATTAACGAGTTTAGTGAAGATATCTACTAATTACTTATCTATACTAATAAACTCAAGTATCATATCATTATTTTGCACATGATCTCTTATGAAATGATGTCTTATTTCAATATGTTTAGATCTTGAGTGTTAAATTAGATTTTTAGTTAAATTAATTACACTAGTATTATGATATCTTATTAGAATTTTATTAAGTTTTATGTCAAAATCTTCAAGTTGTTATTTAATCCATAGGATTTGAGCACAACAACTTTCAATAGCAATATATTCAGCTTCAGCTGTAGATAATGAAGGGAAATCCTGATTTCTCGGATCATGTTCGTTCAGATCTGATCAGATCAAGAGATATATTTCAAAAAAAAATTTCTTGATCCCAATCAGATCTTGATGTGTTTTAGATCTGATTCTTATTATTTTATAAATAAAATAAAATAAGGATAAATTAAATCAAATTTAATTTATCTGAATTTGGGTAATCCTATTACCCTGTTGATGATCCTTTTGCAGCAGAAGGTTCTGGATCTACCACGAAGCGCCTGGCCTCTATCGGTATCCACTCGGACTGGATCTAGAGACTCGTTCCTCATCACACCTCAAAAAAATACGATCTGGATCGTCTAGAGGATCCTAAACTCTTTTGAAGATCTAGCGATATTCCTTTTTGCAGTGTGCAGCCTTCTTCTTTGATCGCCTTCTTTGATTGGATCGCACCAACCAAGGTCCAAAACTCTTTTGGACTGGAGACGGAGGAAGGAGAAGAAAACTTTGGCGGGAGGAGGAGGGAAGGCAGCTTGGGGTGTGTTTCAATTCTCAATTGAATCTCTAACTGAGTTGGCGCGGGGTCCTTTTTAAGACTAAGCAGGATCCACTCTTTCCTCCCAACCAATCACAACCCTTTGGTGAAATCAGATCTAAATCTGATGGTGGGAATAGAGACCCCTGGATTCTACTTAGAGGGGGCCTAAGACCAGTCAAAGTTGCTTTTAGGAGAACTCTAATTGGAATCCAAAAAGAGGTGAGTCCTTGTCCAACAAGGACTCCAAGACTCCTCCAATCTTGGGCGACGCCACTGCTGGCGCCCTCCTCCTTGCCAGTTCTTGAAGGGGACAGGCCCCCACACAGCTCTCAAAGTGCATGACATGTGGCTCAAAATGGCGTGCGCCTCCTCCTTGAGTTCTGGCAGGGACAGGCCCCCACCAGCTTCCAATAGTGCATGACATTGGTGCTCAAAAGTCAAAGTGTCAATGGTCAACGGACCAGTCAAGGTGACTTTTGACCAAAGTCAAAGAAAATAAGAAGGGACCAAAAATGGCAGGTAGTGTCTTACAAATAAGACAACCTTTTTGAACTTGGACAACCTCCAGTAAGACCATATGAAGGCCTCTGTTTGAGCACAAACTCCTTTGGCTCAGACAGGATAAACTTTTTTATGATAGCAAAAGAAGAAGTTAGGTTCAATCGATGTCTAGCACGATTCTTTGAACCTAATTGAATCTCATTCAGACAATTGAACTAGATCAGTTCAATTGATGATCACCAGATTCAAACCTTTTTGTGTACCCAGTTAGGTTCAGTTTCTATGAATAATGGATATATCATGATCTCCATCATCTAACATCATCAAAACTCCTTTCGATGGATCAGAACTCTTCTGATTCGAACAGCTAGAATGATCGATCATCTAAATCATTCTATGCTCCCAAAATCACCCAGTGACACCTAGCAGTATATGGTGGCAACCCATCAAGCTGAATGTGAACCTCTTGGTGCAGCTATCTATGTGATTAAGTTCTTCTATCTTGAGCCCTGATCAGATAGGGTTAAGGTAAACTCGTCAAACCCTAGTCTCTGTCATATGATGTATCATTTTCGATTCAAGTCAACATTAAAATCTAAATAGAAACTCTTTCTATTATTTCACTTCTACCATGGCCATAGATTTCTGGACTGACTCTCATGATCATCATAGGGCTGCTCATCTCACCGAGGTAGATAGATCCCATCTTGATGCCATCGCACTCCTACAATGAACATGTCATAGCCAACATACACCTCAGGTTCCATATGGCTGAGACCAGTAATGGTGTAGTCAAACTATAACACTCCTCAAGGTGAACTGTCGATGCACTCCAGGTCAAAGAACCAGACACACATTGCAGCACGTCGTCAGTCATTGACGAGAAGGTAGACTCCTATGACTACTCAAGGTGGTCACGTTCAGTGCCTCGATTCTCTAACGAGAACCTGTACTCTCTCGCTGGTGTCTCCACACCGTAGACTCAAGACTCATCTAGAAGCGATTGTACACCAACCTTCCAGATCAATCACCATCCTCGTAATGATCCTATGGTCGGGAGCAATTTATGAGTTAATAATGATTATTTATGTCTTAAATTTTCAACTCTTGAAAATATGAATTATCATTGCCATTAACTCAAAGGATGTATCACAGACATTAAATACACATATGTGATAGAAAATAACCCATTTATTGATTTTAGTCAAAATTACATTTTTGCCCCTAGAAGTTTATTACAAGTGTCAGCCAATTCTGGCTTCAAGGGCACATATATCTAACAGATAATGCTACTGAGTGTTGTTTCTTATTAAATCATGAAATTAGATTAACTCTAAAAAATTGACTAGTGCTACTAGTGCTTTTCCTATCTAACTTACATCTACCAAAATCAAAATCAGTATATCCAATTAATTTTAAAGATGATAATTTATCATACTAAAGTCTAGCATCAAGTATTCTAGATAAATATTTAAATATTCTTTTAATAGCTAAAGTATGAGATTCTCTATGATTAGATTGATATCTAGCATACATACAAATACTAAACGTAATGTTAGGTCAACTTATAGTAAGATAGAGCAATAATCCTATCATACCTTTATATAATTTAGTATCAACTTTCTTACCCTTTTCATCTTATCATGCTTGCAAGAGGGGCTATAGTGTGCCAATTGATTTTGAGTTTCCATTCCAACTTTTTCAAGATTTTCTTTGTATAACTCTATTGGTTGATGAAGATCTTCTCTTCATTTTCTGATTTGGAGTCTGAGAAAGAGTTCAATTCACACATTCATGCTGTTGGGAATAAATCTACTCCCACGAAGTTTGGCTAAAGACTGTCTATCTCAGAGCATCTCGATCATGCCTCCTATCATTGGATCCCTTTGGTGAACTTGAATAGTTATAGTGGCTCTCTAGATAGTCTAGCCTAATCAGTTTGGGGGCTGATCGAACTCCTCCCAGACTTCTCCTTTAATCGGACTTCTTCGTCAGTCAAATTTCTTTCGAACTTCTCGCCAGTCAAATTCCTTTCGACTTCTCCTATAGTTGTTGAACTCCCCCAATTTCTTTAGCCAGACTTCTCCTCTAATCATAGACCCTTCTAAACTTTTCCTCTATCATGAATCTCTCTCACAAACTTTCTCACCAGTCAAATCCTCCCGATACTTCACCTTCAGGCTTGGACTTTCGACAATCGAATCCTCCAAGACTCCTCCTACAATCGAACTCCTCTCAAACTTCTCTGCTAGTCGAACTCCTTCTGGACTTCTCTTATAGTCAAACTCCTCTTAGACTTCTTCGTGAGTCAAACTCTTCTAATTCGCCTATATGTCGAACTCCTTCCAAACTTCTTTTCAATTGGATCTCCGATAGTCCAAACTCCTCTCGGACTCCTCCTATAGTCGAACTCTCTCTCGGACCTCTCCATCAGTCAACTTCTTTCGGACTTCTCCTATAGTCGAACTCCTCTCAGACTTCTCTATAGTCGAACTCTCTCTGGACTTCTCTCAGTCAGACCTCGTCGATATCCAAACTCTTCAGACTTTCCTACAGCGAACTCTTTCAAACTCCTCCACCAGTCGAACCTTTCGGACTTCTTTTTCAATCAACCTCTCCTATAGTCGAATCCTCTCCAGACTTTTGCTAGTCGAACTGCCTTTCAAACTTGCTCTCCTATATCAACTTCTTGCCTACCGAACTTCTGCCGCTAGTCGAACTCCTTTCGGACTCCTACGCAGAGAACTTCTTTCGGACATCTCCTTCGTTAGACCCTGCTTTGATAGTCGAACTCCTTCAGACTCTCGCTAACCAGTCGAACACTCCTTCTGGACTTCTCTTCCAATTTGTCTGAAGGGCTTTGCTTGGTTGAGCTTCTCCATAGATACTCCAGCAGGATTCCATCTGGACTCCTTTCAGCAGCCCAAAGGACTCGGCACATGCCCTTGATATAGCAAGCAATAGCTTACAACACAGTCAACCTCGATAACCTCCGAGCTCCTCTAGAATTAAAAACTAGGAACTCTTCACACTATGCTATCCTATCAAAACTTTAGCTGTCAAGTTCTAACAACGTGGCACATCACGACAACAGACACTATCCTCCTCATAAAAATTCATGTAGCCTGAATGGCCACTCATAAATGTTGCGACTATCATTCATCAATTATTATAAGTTCATCTTTTAAGAGACCCTTCAGATACGCTTTCTTTTCCTAAGCTTCATTCTCTTCTTAAAATTTTGCCAAAATTTTTCTAAGTATTCCATTTTGTTGGCAAAGAGCTGAGCTTGATCGTCAAGATCTGTGCGGAGCACAACCCCTAACTTTGAACAGACTTATTTTGAGGTCACCAGTGATGACCTCATCCTTTGACTCAAGATCGTTCTAGCATCAACCAAAAACTCCACCAGCTCCTCCTCTCCACAGTAATGATATTTGCACCGACTCCTTTTCTCTCAAAAATCATGCAAGAACCCATCCTGCCGAACTTTAAGCTCCCTCAGTTCGAGAGCTATGATAGGACTGTTGATCCGGTCGACCACCTAGAATCCTTTCGAACTATGATGCTGCTCCATAGCACGCCAGATGCCATTATGTGCCAAGCTTTTCCATCCACCCTAAATGAAGTAGTGAGCAACTGGTACTCGACCCTCAAGCCAAATATTATCTTTTCTTTTGATCAGATGAGCTACCTATTTGTGGCTCATTTTGTTAGCAACCAGCATCCCCGACGAGGCTCTGACTCTCTTATTAACATCAAGCGAAAGAAAGGGGAGTCCATTCGAGCCAAGCTCACCCAATTTAATGTCGCTGCTCTCGAGGTCTGAAATCTAAACCAGTTTGTTGCCATGGCTGCACTGAAGGATGGCCTTCAGAAGAACGATCTATTGTTCTCCTTGGAGAAGTATCACAAGGATTTTGTTGATATGCTAGCTCGGGCTAAAGGTTATGCCCGAGTGAAAGAGGCCTTCAAGGCCAAGGATAGTGAAGTTGTTGGAGAGCGATGAGCGGACGAATCAAGTATGCCCATAGTAGAAGAAAAGCTGAATAAAACTCGATCGCGCTCCCGAACTCCCCCTGAGTGCAAGCAAGATCGAACTCCTCCTTGGGCTTGGAGGCAAAGAAGCTCTGATAGAAGGGCACGATGGGGCTCCCCCCTCAGAAGGTTCCACAACTACACCCCCCCATCAATGCTCTAAAAATTCAGATTCTGATGGAGATCAACGAGTAGCTACTAAGGATGCGCACTCACCCCGGTAAGCATAATTTCAATAAGTACTGCATCTACCATCATGATCATGGTCACGATACTGAAGAATGCATTCAGCTCTAAGATGAGATCGAGGAGCTCATCAGACTAGGTAGGCTCGATCGATTCCTACGACGTCGGCCTAAAGGATGGGAGGATCGACCGAGGGCCCTCTAACCACTAGAACCACCAAGGAGTGAGGAGCAGCAAGAAGATTGACCCCCACTTAGCATCATCAACACCATCTCTGGGGGACTTCGGTGAGGGGAGGCCAGTGGATCAGCAGAGCCTATGAAGAGATGGAGAACTGAGGAGCCCATAGCTTTTACTGATTAAGATGCACAAGGAGTTCAGTTCCCACACAATAATGCGATTGTAATCACTTTAAACATTACTAACTATGATGCATGCCTCATTTTAGTAGATAATGGAAGCTCTACCAATATCTTATTTTATAATGCTTTTTCTAAAATATCTATACCTAATAACCACTTGGGACCTATGAACTCTCCGTTGGTTGGCGTCATTAACGATGCTGTACCAGTTGAAGGAATAATAATACTAACTATGGCTGCAGGATAATACCCAAAGCAAGTCAAAGCATAGATCGACTTTCTGATGGTGAAGGCCCCATCAACCTACAAAGCAACTCTCAACTGATCAGGTCTAAATGCACTCCGGGCTGTGGTGTCAACCTACTCTTTGAAAGTAAAATTTTCGACATGCTATAGAATCAGAGAGATCAAGCCTTGGCAAGGCACTGTTACTCCATCATTTTATAAAAGGATAGCCATCCCGACCCTTGTCCAATTGATGGGCTAGATGTCCGCGATGAAATTATTGAGGAGCAGGGCGAGCCCATGGAAGATCTTATAACCATCCCTTTGAATGATGGAAGCATGAAGCATACAGTGTAGATCGATTCCAACTTGGGAGATGAAGTTTGAGAGTAGCTCATTTTCTTCTTATGGAAGAATGTTGATGTCTTCGCCTGAGTCCCAACAGACATACCAGGAATTGATACTAAAGTCATGGAACATCGATTGGCCATCGATCCTAAGTACAGGCCAATGAAAGAGAAAATTTGGGGCCATGCACCAGAAAGAGGAAAGGCAATAGCAGAGGAAGTGGATAAGCTCCTCAAAGTCAGATTAATTTGAGAAGTCCACTACCTAAGTTGGGTCTCCAATGTGGCCCTAGTCAAGAAGGCCAACGTAAGTGGAGAATGTGCATCAACTTCAAGAAGCCGAACAAGGCCTGCCCAAAGGATAGCTATCCCCTATCTAGAATTGATCAACTGGTGGATGCAACCTCGGGCCATGAGCTCCTCACCTTCATCGATGCCTTCTCTAGCTACAATCAAATTCGGATGGCACCAGACGATGAGGAGAAAACTACTTTTATTACTGACCATGTTCTTTATTGTTATAGGGTCATGCCCTTCGGACTTAAAAATGCAGGCATAACCAATCAACACCTGATCGATAAGATCTTTAAGGAGCGGATCGACCGCAACATGAAAGTCTATGTGGATGATATGCTTGTCAAGAGCCGAACCTCATCCAATCACATTGCCGACCTTGAAGATATCTTCAATGCCCTTTGAAAGTATAAGATGAAGCTGAACCTGACTAAATGCACCTTCGGAGTGACCTCAAAAAAATTCTTGGGACTCATGGTCTCAAGGTAGGGGATCAAAGCTAATCTAGAGAAGATCCAAGCCATCTAGGAGATCACAACCCCAAAATCAATAAAGAAAATTCAGCACCTGACCAAAAAGGTGGCATCCTTAAACCGCTTTATCTCGAAGTTGATTGAGCAGTGTATGTCCTTCTTTCAGGTCCTCAAGCAATCAAAGAATTTTTGCTAGACGACAGAGTGCCAACAGGCATTCAAAGGACTCAAGAGCTACCTCAGTTCGCCCCCACTATTGGCAAAGCCCAAGCCTAGAGAAGAATTATTCCTATACTTGGCAGTCTTTTCTGTAGCCCTGACAGTGGTCCTGATTAAGGAAGAGACAAAAGTGCAATGGTCAATTTACTACATGAGCCGAGTCTTGAGAGATGCGGAGACCAGATATACTAAATTAAAAAAATTAACTTATGCTCTTTTGATTATAGCCAAGAGACTTCGGCCCTACTTTCAGAGGCATACCATAACACTCCTCACTGATCAACCAATCAAGGTAGTTCTTCATCGAATAGATGCCTCTGAAAGAATAGCAAAGTGGACTATTGAGCTGATAGAGTTCGACCTCAACTATCAACCTCGATCGTCAATCAAAGCTCAGATACTGATCGATTTTATAGTTGAATGCATAATTTTGGATGATGCTGACCCTGAGCAAAATGAGGCTAGCATTCTATGGTTGCAGTCGAGCTCTCTCAAAGAAAGAGCAGACCTTCTCGAAGGTTTCTGGACCTTGTATGTGAATGGCTCTTTCAATGCTTCCGATTTAGGTGCTAGACTGATCCTGATCAATCCTGAAGGGGTCATAACCGAGTATGCACTATGCTTTGAGTTTTCTACAATAAACAATGGGGCAGAATATGAAGCTCTGATAGTAGGACTGAAGATAGGAAAAGTGAAGGAAATCGCATAGGGTTTAAGCATGCATTTTCAAAATTTTTTTCAATAAAATAGCAGCAAAAGTAAATATTAATCTAAAATTAATACTATGCATGCATTGATCATATCAAATAAATCCCACTCAGGATCTAAACATGCTAATATATGATAGAAAAATAAAATTTATTCGATCAGCAAATCGAATCTGCTGACTGATATGAGTTTAGAACTTGATACCTTTTCGTGGGTAGCTGGTCTCCATGATCTGAATCCACTAAAAGAAGCTGTAGTATTATGCTATAGTTGCACACTTATCTAGCCTCTATGGATGGTCCACATAGAGCTCTTGGTCCCAACCAACTCCACCAGAGTGCTAGCTCCTTGCCGGGGCCTTCGATAGTTGATCACGATCGATCTGATTGATCATATACTTTCTGATATCTTAGATACTCTAAAAAATTAAAACATAAATATTGGAGGATGATGAAGAGGTGTTTCAAATTTGATGGTGATCTGATGCTCACAACACTCGATCTCTCCACTCAAACCTAGATTCCCAAAACTAGGATTTCACTTAGCCCAAAAATCCTGACACACTAAAAATTCTATTACACCCTCTCTATGTAGAGTTTTTATATAAAACATGTTTTTATGGAAATATTACTTTTATATCTATAAACCCTATTTAGATTATATCTAAAAATTAGATATCCTTAGAGGTGAAAATCAGAAGAGAAGAGAGGCATGAGAGAAAAATAAAGTGCTATAGGACCCTACTCACCTTTACTCTAAGATTTTTTTTTGCCCAAACTAATACCCAATCACTTTAAAATTTTTACCACATTATTTAATCTCCTTCTTCTATATGCTAAAAAATTCTCATAATTTATTGACATGAATACAATGAGAAAAGTGCATGGAAAAAGATAAGGATTGAGTGGTTGGGAGGTTTTAACCACTCACTTGATTTCAAAAATCAAATGAGCCTCTTATCTTTATCCAATGCCTCCTCCCATATGTTTAACATGCAGAAGAACTCTCCTTCTATGTGCACACATTTTTATTTCTCCAAAAAATGGTCAACAAACAAAAGGGAGGGCATGGAAAGCAGATAAGGTTGGATTAGTTCCAACCTCCAACAAACTGAGTTGAATTCAAAACTCAACTTACTTTGAATCGGTCCAACCCTTGGACTAGGTCAAAAGCAGATAAGAGAGGAGGTGTAGAAATCTTCTGGGTGAGAGAAAAGTTATGTACAAAAGTTTTGGGCATGGAATAAGGGTAAAAAACTCAAAAATGGTGGGCGCATGGGAGAGTTTGAATTCAAACTTCATTTGACTTGGTCCTAATTAGTTTCAACCAAACCAATTAATCTAGACCCAATTAGACTAGATTAAATTCAACCAAATTAGGTTTAGCCTAATCTAATAAATTTTTAATCAAATTAGAAATTAATTAGATCTAAGTCCTATTCAAATTAGGATCAAAACTCCTATAGTGATTAGATCATCTCATGACCTGATCGGGTCCAACCCAATTGAATCAAATTCAATCGGACTTAATCAAATCCTCATTGCTCAATCAAATTGAGCTAATCAATAATTGAATTGCTAATTAATTCTCCAAAAATATTTGAGTCTAAATCGGATGGGTTACCGGACAACAGAGTCCCATCAACATGAAACTCTTGAAGAGTTTCAATCCAATGGATCTCTTGAACCCAGTATCCCAAATGAATGAAACTTATGATCTTAGAGTCTCAGACTAGTGGGGCTCCTGATCAGAGAGTTCTAGATGAGTAGGACTCAGAGTTCCAGTCTAGAAAGACTTTTGGTCATAGAGTCCCAGTCCAGTAGGACTCTTGACCACAACGTCCTAAGTCATCAAGACTCATGATTAGCCATCAAATCAGGTAGAAACTCCTTATGTGTGTGACCCCAAAGGTACGAATCCTAAGTCAATAGCACAGGAATAAATTTTTTATACCAATCGATGTGACCATCTAGCAATGGTACCCAATGTTTGGATAGATCGAAAAGTCATAATGCAATAATGACGAACCTATGGAATATGATTATCATTTAATTCATCCCCTTGATTACGATGCTCAAAAGGATGATCTAAGACTTACTATCAATCCTAAATTCATCCACATTGTATTTCAAAATTTAGCATCCATCATATGGACTACCTCGACCGAGGATTTGCTAAACTAAAATATAGCGATGCACTTGCTCTGACACTTGGAGGGGTTAATCCCATCTTGACTCACACACCGACAAGCTAAGTACTTGACTGCACCTAGTAGCCTTTCGTTATTGAATTAGAAATTCAGGTAGTCTAGTACCTAAGTACAGTGAGTTGCTTGCAAGTCACCATGGTGGTCTCAGGTCTAAGGGACACTTATACTCATATTCTTCGTGACTAATCTTGACAGAAGAAAAGCTTCGGAGTTGCTCACATTCAATGCACATGTACCCATACATCTCACTTGCATGCCATGCCAGTATCTCAATACTCCTTGGTTACGTGGATAACCAACCTATATGGCACCCAACGACCTATACTCAATAAACGTTGTCATCCTAAATAACAACGTATCTTTTGGTCGTGAACAATTTAAGGACTAAATGATAAATCCTTCTTTGTCAAATCTAGTCCTAAGGACTTCATCACAACACAAGTGTTTATTAGAAGATAATAGAATTTATGATGAAAAATGTTAAAATAACTATTATTATTTGATAATTCATATATAAGTACAACGAGTAGCACAACCATCAGCAGGCTAATGATTGGCTTTGGGATATATTTCCAACAATCTTCCACTTGGACTAAAGCCAATTGGTGCAGTATCTAATACTTATCTTCGACTTGAAGTCATTGAACTCCTTCACCGCAATAGCTTTAGTGAATTGGTCAGCCAGGTTCTCATTTCCATCGATCTTTTGAAGATCGACATCACCTTGATCCATAATTTGTTGGACAAGATGGAAGCGGCATAGAATATGCTTCGTCCATTGGTGTGCCTTAGGTTCCTTCGCCTGAGCAATGGCTTCAGAGCTATCGCAATAGAGCAGAACTGGACCATCAAGAGAGGATGCTACTCCAAGCTCGGTGATGAATTTCCTCAGCCACACCACTTCTTTGACAGCATCTGATGCAGTGACATACTTTGCCTCACAAACTGAATCAACTACAGTATGCTGCTTGGGACTCTTTTAGTAGATGGCCCCACCATTAAGGATGAATATATATCCTGATACACTCTTGTTATCATCATGATCAGACTTAAAACTGGAGTCTGTGAACCCCACCAGTTTCAAGTTTGATTCACCATAAACAAGCCACTGGTCCTTAGTATTTCTTAAATACTTCAGGATGATTTTAACAACCTTCCAATGGTTCTCCCCTGGATTAGATTGGTATCTACTTACTACCCCTAGTGAGTATGCCACATTTAGCTGTGTATATATCATGACGTACATGATAGAACCCACTACCAAAGTATATAGTATTCTACTCATACGCTCTCTTTCTAGAGGTGTTGTCAGACAATCCCTCTTTGAAAAAAAAATTCCATGGCCTATCGGTAGATAGATTTTCTTGGAATTCTCCATGCTGAATCATTTCAACACAGTATCAATGTATGTAGACTAGGACAATCCAAGCAACCTTTTAGATCTATCTCTATAGATCTTCATCCCTAGGATGTAGGAAGCTTCTCCTAGATCTTTCATGGAGAACTGTGATGACATCAGATCTTTATTCCTTGCAATGCAAGGACATCATTCCCGATTAAGAGAATATCATCCACATACAATACTAGGATTACTATTGCTGAACCATTAGCCCACTTGTATATGCAGAGCTCCTCTTCATTCTTAATGAAGCCATACATTTTGATTCTTCTATCAAATCATATATTCCAGCTTCGAGATGCCTACTTAAATCCATAAATGGATCTTTGAAGCTTACACACCTTACCCTCATCTATGGATGTGCATCCTTTAGACTGTATCATATACACCTCTTCATCCAGCTCTCCATTTAGGAAAGCCATTTTCACATCCATCTACCAAATTTCATAGTCCAAATGGGCAGTAATGGCAAGCATAATCCGAATGGATTTGAGTATTGCCACAAGAAAGAATATCTCATCATAGTCAATACCATAACATTGACGATATCGCTTGGCAATCAGATGGACTTTATAGATCTCCATCTTTTCGTCTACACCCTTTTTCCTTTCGAAGACCCACTTACACGCTATGGATTTTATCCCTTCGGATGGGTCAACCAATGTCCATACATCATTGACCTTCATAGATTTCATTTCAAATTTCATAGCCTCAAGCCATTTTTCAAAGTCGGATCTCTATATTGCATCTATATAAGTGATTGGATCCTGATCGTTCTCATCAAGTTTGATAGGATCTCCATCTTGGATCAAAAAATTATAGTATCTATCCGATTGATGTGGTTCTCTACCAGATCGTCTTAAGGATGCATCTACAATGGGTTTTGGATCTGACCTAATCAGATCTAGCTCAAGTTCAACAACTTGTGTCTATTCTTCCACCTATCATACTTCATCAAGTTCGACCTTAGAGGCATTAGTTCCTTCACCAAGAAACTTCTTTCTAAAAAGACTATCTTAAGGCTGACAAACACTTTTTGCTCATCGACAAGGTAGAAGTAGTATCCTTTTGTTTCTTTTAGGTAACCTATAAAACTATACTTATCAGACCAAGGTCCAAGCTTGTCTGTCATTAAACATTTGACATAAGTCAGACACTCCCAAATCCTAAGATGTGAAAGTATCGGCTTATTCCCTATTCATATCTCATATAGTATTTTATTAACAAATTTACTCAGAATCCTATTTAGAATGTAACAAGCTGACTCGAGCGCATATCCCCATAGAGAGATTGGCAAACCAGCAAACCCCATCATGGATCGAACCATATCCAACAGGATCCAATTTCTCCTTTCTGATACACCTTATGTTGTGGTATTCCAAGAGGGGTCCACTAGGAGAGAATCCCGTTCTCCCCTAAAGGGACCAATCTAGGGTTTCACAGGTAGATCTTGAAACTTTTTCAAGATCTTACAGTGAAAAACTTAAATAAATATAAAATTTGTTTAAATAACCATATAAATACCTAGATCTCAAATCTATTACATGATTAAGACATGATATTAAATCAAAAATTAAAATCAAATAAGAAAAAAAAAGGTTGATCAAATCAACCTAGATCTACACTACATCAAATGCAGGTATGAAGTTTATAGATCAGATCTATTATTTGAGCAAATTTGGATATTCTAACATACTGATCCGGACTTAAGGATGAAGTCACGAGCCGCACATGCATCTAGCCTCTAGGAGTCATCCACACGAGCCTATGATCTTTGATCTAAAGTCCGATGCAGAAAATAAGCACAACATGCTAGTTCTGTGCTGATCCTTCTTCGATGGTCGATCCGATGCTCCCTTCTTCAAAATTTGGACTCTCCAAAATATTAAAAGAAATATGAGAGTTTGCTAATCTGAGACTCTCTTAAAAAAAATCAAAAGAAAGGAGGAGAGATTGAAAATAAAATAGCCCTAGAAGAAGACCCTCTTCTTCTTCTCTTTTCTCTCACCTAAACACCTAGTTTAGTGCTTATGGAAGCCCCACGCCTAAGGACCCTCTTCATCTAATTTTTGCACACCCCAAACCTTTCCCAAAGCTCTATATTTTATAAAAAAGTTAGAACAAAATTCATCCAATAAATAGGAAAAAAGAAGAGTCCAAGTTAGGTCAAATTTCTAGACTAGGAATATCCAAACATGGGAAGTTGTTGGGGCATCCAACTCTTGGGCGCCTCCTCCATAATTTTTGGTGTCGACCAGCAAGGGAGGGAGCACAAAAAAAAATATTATTTTCATGGAATAAGAGAAGAATTAATTAAAAAAGGGGTTGACACTCAAGGGAAGATGTTTTGGTCAACAAGGATTCTATCTCATAGAATCCTAAGCAAAACCAATTCCTCCTTTGACTTGTATTATTTTCATGGAATAAGTGAAGAATTAATTAAAAAAGGGGTTGGCACTCAAGGGAAGATGTTTTGGTCAACAAGGATTCTATCTCATAGAATCCTAAGCAAAACCAATTCCTCCTTTGACTTGGTCTTCCACCTGACTTCCAAATGTGACTTGGAGGGAGAAAGGGGGTGTGGAAATCAGGAAGAAAGAGATTTTTCATAAAAAATATCTAAAAAATAGGTATAGGGGGCATTGGGACCAAGGTGGCACAAGGAGATAGGGAATCCTAGTCACACTAGGACTCATGTTTTAACTTGGTCAAACAAGATCTTTTAACCAAATAAAATCAAGATTAAACCAACCCAAATAAATAAGGTCCTAATCCATTTAAGGACTTAATTAAATTAGATTTAATTAGATTTAATTCTAATTTATTTTTTAATCAAATTAGAAAATTGGGTTGATTCGAGTCCTAGTTAAACTAGGACTAGTTCTTCCTTGCACTTGGCTTATCCAATAAACTAATTGGACTTGATTGAATCAAGTCCAAACTAAATATAATTAAATCATATTTAATTAGACTTAATCTCAGCCTATTGGCTTAATCAAATTAAGCCAATTAGCAATCCAATTGCTAATCGATCCTCTTGCAATACTTGCACTAAGTTAAACACCAATCGTATTGATTGTTTAATCCTAAAACGATTCTTAATCATTGATCAACTATTCGATCAGATTGTAAGCTCTAATGTATATGACCTCATAGGTCCGAACCTAAGTCGGTAGTATAGGAATAAATTTTTATACCAATCGAAGTGACCATCTAGCAGTGATACCCGATGACCGGATAGGTCGAAGGTGTAAAGCACCATCCTTAGAACCCATGCGGATATAGTTTCCATATAATTCATCCCCTTGACTACAATGCTCATAGGACACATCAGAGTTCAATTATCAATTCTAATTAGGTTATCCACACTGTATTTCAAAATACCAAATCCATCTGATGGATTAACCTAACCAAGATTTTGCTATATTGAAATATAGTGATACATTCTTCTCCAACTCTTGGAGTGGTCAATTCTATCTTGATCACACTCCGACTTCGTAAGTACTTGACTATGCGCAGAAGCCTTTCATTGTTGAATTAGAAATTCAATTAGTCCAGTACCAAAGCATAGTGAGTTGCTTGTAAGTCACTAAGGTGATCTCAGGTCTAAGAGATACTTATACCTATATCCCATCAGAGATATTCTCGATAGTAGAATGCTCTAGAGTTGGTCACATTCAACGACGATGTACCCATATATCTTACCTGTATGCCATGCTAGTGCCTCCACATACCTTGGTTAAGAGGACAACCAACCTATATGGTATATAGCGACCTATACTCAATAGACGCTGTCATCCTAATTAACAGCCTATCATTTGATCGTGAATAAATTTAAGGACTAATCGATAAATCCTAGTTTTATCAAAACTAAATAGTCCTAAGGACTTCATCACAATAATGGAGTTCATTGGAAGATGTAAACTTATGATGAAAAAAGATGTCAAAATATTTTTTATTAATTAATAAATCAATTACAATATCTCAACCATCAATAGGCTGACGATTGACTTTGGGACACAATTTTCAATAACTCCCAGTTGTCCTAAAGCCACTCAGCACAGTATCTAACACTCATCTTCGACTTATGGTTGTCGAACTCCTTGATTGCCTAGGCTTTAGTGAAGGGGTCGGCTAGGTTCTCCTTTTCGTCGATTTTCTGAAGGTTGACATCACCACGATCCACGATCTCACAGACCAAATAAAAGTGGTGCAGAATGTGCTTTGTTCACTGGTGTGCCTTCGATTTCTTTGCTTGAGCTATGGTGCCAGTGCTGTCGCAGTACAGCAGGATTGGACCATCATTGGAGGGTGCTACTTCGAACTCGATGATGAACTTCCTCAGCCACACAACTTTTTTTGCTGTATCTGATGCTGCCATGTAGTCTGCTTCACAAACAGAGTCAGTAACTATATGCTGCTTGAAACTTTTTCAGTAGATGGCTCCACCATTTAGAGTAAAGATATATTCCGACACACTTTTACTATCATTATGATTAGATTGAAAGTTGGAGTCTGTAAACCCCACAAGCTTCAGATCTGACTCACCATAAACCAACCATTGGTCCTTAGTATTTCTCAAATACTTAAGGATGGTTTTAACCATCTTCTAGTGATTTTCTTCAGAGTCAGATTGGTATCTACTCACTACTCCTAGTGAGTATGCCACATTTGGTCTTGTACATGTCATTGCATACATAATAGATCCTACTATCGAAGCATATAGAATTCTACTCATACGCTCTCTCTCTTTAGGAGTTGTTGGACAATCCTTCTTAGAGAGAAAAATTTTTTGGCCTATCAAAAGATAGCCCTATTTGGAATTCTTCATGCTGAACCTTTTCAGCATAATTTTTATGTACGTGGATTGGGACATACCTAGCATCCTTTTAGATCTATCCCTATAGATCTTCATCCCTAGGATGTAGGATGCTTCACCCAAGTCCTTCATGGAGAACTGTGATGACAACCAAACTTTTATTTTTTATAGTGTGGGGATGTTATTCCTGATTAAGAGAATATCATCCACGTACAAAATAAAGAGTACCACTGCTGGACCATTTGCCCATTTGCAAATGCAGGGTTCTTCTTCATTCTTAACGAAGCCATATGTTTTGATCACTTTATCAAAATGCATGTTCCAACTTCGAGATGCCTGCTTTAATCCATAAATAGATCTCTAAAGCTTGCATACCTTGGACTCATCTATGGATGTGAATTTTTCAGGTTGTATCATATACACTTCTTCGATCAGCTCTCCATTTAGGAAAGCTATCTTCACATCCATCTGTCAGATCTCATAGTTCAGATGAACAGCAACGACAAGCATGATCCGAATAGACTTGAGCATTGCCATAGGGATAACGTCTCATCATAGTCAATACCATAACGTTGACGATACTCCTTGACAACTAGACGACCTTTATAGGTCTCCACCTTTTCATTTGCACCCCTCTTTCTTTTAAAGACCCATTTACATCCAATGGGTTTAACCCCTTCAGGTGGATCAACTAATGTCTATACTTCATTGACCTTCATGGAATCTATTTTGAATCTCATGGATTCTAGCAATTTCTCAAAGTCGGATCTCTGCATTGCATCCATATAAGTGATCGGATCCTCATCATTCTCATCGAGTTCAATGGGATCACCATTCTGGACCAAGAATTCATAGTATCTATCTAGATGGTGGGGTACTGGTGCGGACACCAGAGCCAATAGAAGTCGGCAACATAATTTAGAATCAATTTGGATTGAAGAAGCCATATCAGAATAACTCTACTTTAGTTATTTTATTCTAGTCCTTTTGATTTAATCAATTAGTTCTTTTGATGCATTTAGTTTTGGGTCTATAGGACCATACTTGGGTCTATTTTAGATTGAGCCTTATTTGGAAAATGACCATCATAAAAAAGCAAGCTTGGTCCACATCATCTTTGGAGCCACCACCCTCCACACGCCTAAGGAGAAAATACACACACCAACATGTGCCATGCCTAAGGATCCTCATGCCAAGTTGTGTCAGGCATCGAGCGCCCACATGGAGTTTCATTTCTTTCCTAGGATTTCTTAAGATTTCTTGATTTCTTACTTATTGTGTTAAAAGATTGATTTCTTCCCTATGGTTCCATAAAAGATATATTTGGAAATATACATAATGTTTTACTTTTTTGTTGGGAGGATTGATTTTTTCTTATAAAGAAAATAGGATTCCTAAAGAAATAGGACCCCTAGGATCCTATATAAACCCATGTATCTTTCATGAATGAGACAATGAATGAATGAATCAATCAATTTTACAATTCTCACAAATACTTGTGTTGGTCGCTCCGAGAGGAAGAGGGTGTGAGATCCAAAATCATCCCACGAGGGGAGGGTGTGAGGCCCACCTTTCTCTATCTCTTTAATCTTCATTTTCTTGAGATTCAGTATTCCTACAATCCCAATTCGTCTTCACCATCTACCTACATAAGCCTATTCTATCGAAAGCAGATCTATCTCCTCCAAGATTTTTATCTATCATGTAGAGAGAGAAAGAGTGATCTATTATTCTACAGATCAAACATTGACAAGGACCTTCGATCCTTCTCAACTGATTTTTTATTTTTTTTACTTATTTCTTTTTTTAGATCTGATGTTGGTAAAGACCTAGTTCTTTATCGATAGATCTGCTTGGTTAAAAGATTAAGAGCCCTAATCAGGATAGTTTCTTAACTACCATGATCCGGATTCTTCTTATCTTTTTTTGGATTTCTTACGGGCTTAATTTCTTGCTATCCTTCATTCCATTTATATTTTTTTTTATAATTATTCATGACTATGTTTAATTTTTGCTACTATCTATTTACTTTATTATTGCTAGTTATTTACTGATCTCTAAAATGGCATTCATCAGCATCATTTAGATTGATCATGCTTTGGTCCTATGTCAATCAGTCACGCCTCCTGAGTAGAGTATAGGCAACTATACTATCTGTCCTGAAAATAATATACTACGGTCGGACGTGATTTGTTATTAACGAACGAAAGGAAGCTTTGTATTTTCTTTTCTTTTCTTTTTTTAGGCTGTCCTACATTAATTTGGTATCAAAGCTGGATTGGTTAGGGCTTTAGTTTAAATTCTGTAATTTAAAATTTTTATAAGTTAAATTTTTATAATTTAAACATTATAATTAACTTTTTAGTATTTTTTTTCTTTTTTACTACATCTTATTCCTACATCCTAGACTTGCATGACCACTAGATCAGGTATCCAGTACCAACATCCTACTTTCTCACCCAGTACCAATATGGATCCCAATATAGCAGCCATCATTAATGCCTTGATTGAGAAGTTTGATGATATGAAAGATTTTATGAAAATCATGAGTGAAAGAATAACAGTACTAGAAGAAGCTAGGCAAAGACAATCTGAACCTGAGTCTCTCCAACTACCTATAGGATAGAGAAGAAGGAACCTCAACCTAGATCGACCTCTAGCAGCACACCCCCATCATAACCAGTTCGATCAGGATGAGCATGTCCTTAGGAATGTAAAGATCAAAGCCCCAAGTTTTGATGGTTGTCTAGATCTGAGAGAGTACCTAGATTGAGAATTGGGCATGGACCACTATTTTGGATGGTACGAAATGTCTGAAGCAAGAAGAGTTAGGTTTTTTAGGATGAAGTTGGTTAGGCAAGCCCGACTTTATTGGAAAAGTGTTAAATGTCTTCTCAACTAGAGAAGAGAAGATCCGATAGAAACCTGAGATGAAATAAAGGAGAAACTTAGAGAAAAATACCTTCCCACCTCCTACTAACAAGACTTTTAAATTAGTGGCAGAGACTTACTCAAGGAAATAGATCAGTCACAGAGTACATCATGAGATTTGATGAGTACCTCATGAGATATGGAGTAACTGAAGATAGGGTTGTTACCTTGTCAGATTTAGAGCTGGATTATGAGAAGATATCCAATGTGAGCTCTTTTTGTAAGAGGTAACCACGTTATTTCTAGGTATTTGACCATCCGTCATCTTGAACCTTGCCGAGTAACCCCTTTTGGATCGAGACCCAATACTACCCAGACTCCTAGTAATGAACCTCCACCTATAAATCCTATTATGAGAAAAGAAGATAAAGGAAAAAGAGTTGCAAAAGAGTTATCTAAGGGAAGTAGTTCTCGATCCCACTGCTTCAAGTGCCATGGTTACGGTCATTTTGCTGCACAATATCCTAATCGATCATTATTAATGGAAGAATTAGAAGAAGAAACTCTAGAAAATATTGAGGAGGAAGTTTATGAAGCAACTTAGCCAAGCAGTTTGAGAGTACTGAGAAAATCCTAAGTTTTGTTGCACCAAAGTTAGACCTTAGGCTTGGAGTCGTTAGGTATGTTCTAGTATAGACTAAGGAGAGTGAAGACTGGCGTAGGACTTCTATTTTCCATACCTTCATAAAATTTAGTGATAAAATTTGTAAGGTGATCATTGATAGTGGTAGCTATATCAATGCCATCTCCACCGACATGGTTAAGCGATTAGGATTAGCTCCTATAGATCATCCGAGCCCATATCGTATATCTTGGATAGATTCCTCCTTTATTCCCATCAAACTTAGATGCCGTGTTCCCATCTAGCTCCATTCTTATTAGGATCATGTTTGGTGCGATGTCTTACCCATGGAAGTTAGAAGTATCATATTAGGTCGGTCTTGGCTGTTTGACAATGATGTTACGATTTATGGCCAAACCAACTCCCGTAGTTTCACTCATAAGGATAAGAAGATTACGATCAATCCTTCCCCACCTAAGGCTACCAATAGAAAGATAGGCGATGGATCAAAAGAAAACATCCAAAAGAAAAGCCTCCATCTGATAGGTGCTAAGGAATTAAAGATGACCGTGAGTAAAGGATCACCAATTTGGATGATTGCTGTGAGAGAAGTTCATGAGGACCCTAAGATAGACCATCCCAAGGAAGTAGTCAGCATTCTTAGTGAATTTTATGATGTTTTTCCTAAGGATCTTTCAGATCACTTACTATCCATGAGAAACATTCAGCATGCCATTGATTTGGTACCTGGATCTATCCTACCCAATTTGCCTCATTATAGGTTGAACCCCACTGAGCATGCTAAGCTACATAGGCAAGTTGGAGAGCTGATGAAAAAAGGATTCATGAGAAAGAGTTTAAGTCCTTATGCAGTTTCTATACTATTGACTCCAAAGAAGGATGGAACATGGAGGATGTGCATAGATAGTCGTGCCATTAACAAGATCACCATTAAGTACCATTTTCCCATTCTTAGGTTAGATGACATGCTAGATATGATGGCCGAAGCCACTATTTTCTCTAAGATTGATCTCAAGAGTGGTTACCATCAAGTAAGGATTAGACCAAGAGATAAGTAGAAAATTGCTTTTAAAATGAAAGATGGTTTATATGAGTAGATGGTGATGCCATTTGGGTTCTCTAATGCCCCTAGTACTTTCATGAGATTGATGACCCAAGTACTACGATCGTTTATGAGAGTATTTGTAGTTGTGTACTTTGATGACATTTTGATCAATAGTCGAACTAGGAAAGACCATCTAGATCATCTCTGAAAAGTCTGCCAAGTCCTTAGAATAGAAAGTCTATATGCCAATTCTAAGAAATGTGCTTTCATGATGGACCATGTCAACTTCTTAGATTTTATTGTTACCCTCGATGGTGTGTCTGCCGTCCCTGAAAAGATCAAAGCAATAGTTGAGTGGTCGGTACCCAAGAGTGTGCATGACGTGCAAAGTTTTCATGGATATCAGCCTAGAAAACCATTAGACCTTATCCTACTGCCCATGCATGCTATAATTTCTGAATCTGCAAAGTTATTTGCATAGCATGTCAAGAGTTTACATAAAAAGATCAGTAAAAAAATTAGTATTAGTAATAAACTTTATAAATAGAATGCAGATTCTCATCGACGTGCCCAAGAGTTTGTGGAAGGAGACTATGTGATGGTTCAAATGAGGCCTGAACGATTCCCACCAGAAACCATCAAGAAGTTACATGCTTGAGGAGCAGGTCCATTTAAGATTTTAAAGAAGATCGGACCAAATGCATATGTTGTGGACTTACCTTCTGATTTTGGGATTAGCTCTACTTTTAACATTGCAGATCTCGTCGTCTATAAAGAGCCAACTTGGATTCCTAGTGAGCCATTTGAGCTTGAACCAACCTTTGAGAGAGAGCCTATTCCTGAATGTCCACCGACCAAAATGTCAAAGCATGATCAGATTGAGAGAATTTTGGATGAGCAGATCATCTCCACTCGGAGTCGAGGCTATCAGCGGTACTTAGTTAGATAGCGAGGTCGACCAGAGTTCGAGGATACCTGGATCACTCGAGAAGAGCTGCAGCATATTGATCCTAATTTCCTTGAGCATCATCAGAGCAAAATTGACCCCCACTCGATAGGATCAAGTTCTCTCCATCCCAAGAGAATTGATGTGGACACCAAAGCCAACAGAAGTTGGCAACATAATTTAGATTCAATTTGGATTGAAGAAGCCATATCAGAATAACTCTACTTCAGTTATTTTGTTCTAGTCCTTTTGATTTAATCAATTAGTTCTTTTGATGCATTTAGTTTTGGGTCCATAGGACCATACTTGGGTCTATTTTGGATTGAGCCTTATTTGGAAAGAGACCATCATAAAGAAGCAAGCTTGGTCCATGTCATCTTTGGAGCCACCACCCTCCACACACCCAGAGAGGAAATACACAAGCCAGCATGTGCCATGCCCAAGGATCCTCATGCCAAGTTATACCAGGCATCAAGCGCCCACATGGAGTTTCTTTTCTTTCCTAGGATTCTTTAAGAGTTCTTGATTTCTTACTTATTTTGTTAAAAGGCTGATTTCTTTCCTATGGTTCCATAAAAGATAGATATGATATATTAATGTATTTGGAAACCATACATAATGTTTTACTTTTTTGTTGGGAGGGTTGATTTTTTCTTGTAAAGAAAATAGGATTCCTACAGAAATAGGACCCCTAGGATCCTATATAAACCCATGTATCTTTCATGAATGAGATAATGAATGAATGAATGAATCAATTTATAATTCCCACAAATACTTGTGTTGGTCACTCCGAGAGGGAGAGGGTGTGAGACCCAAAATCGCCCCACGAGGGGAGGGTGTGAGGCCCACCGTTCTCTATCTCTTTAATCTTCATTTTCTTGAGATTCAGTGTTCCTACGACTCCGATTCGTCTTCACCATCTACCTACATAAGCATATTCCACCGAAAGAAGATCTGTCTCCTCTAAGATTTTTATCTATCATGTAGAGAGAGAAAGAGTGATCTATTATTCTATAGATCAAACGTTGATAAGGACCTTCGTTCCTTCTCAACTGATTTTTGATTTTTTTTACTTATTTTTTCTTTTTAGATCTAATGTTGGTAAAGAGCCGGTTCTTTATCGATAGATCTACTTGGTTAAAAGATTAAGAGCCCTAATCAAGGTAGTTTCTTAACTACCATGATTTGAATTCTTCTTATCTATTTTTAGATTTCTTGCAGGCTTAATTTCTTGCTATCCTTCATTCCATTTATATTTTTCTTTTTGCAATTATTCATGAGCATGTTTAATTTCTACTATCTATCTATTTATTTTATTATTGCTAGTTATTTACTGATCTCTAAAATGGCATTCATCAGCATCATTTAGATTGATTATGCTTTGGTCCCATGTCAATCAGTCATGCCTCCTGAGCAGAGTATAGGCAACTATACTGTCTGTTCTGAGAATAATGTACCACGATCGGATGTGATTTATTGTTGACGAATGGAAGGAAGCTTTGTATTTTCTTTTCTTTTCTTTTTTTTAGACTATCCCGCATCAGTTACTCTACCAGATCGTCTTAATGGTGTGGGCGCACTAGGCTTCGAATCTAATCTAATCAAATCCGACTTAGGTTCAACATTTTGTATTGGACTTTCTACCTATTGAACTTCATCAAGTTCAATCTTAGAGGCAACAGTTCCTTTATCAAGAAACTTCTTTTCCAAAAAGATTATCCTTAGGTTAATGAACACCTTTTGTTCATCAACATCGTAGAAATAGTATCCTTTGATCTCTTTTGGGTACCCATAAATGTACACTTATCAGACCTAGGTCCAAGTTTGTCTGTAACTAACCATTTGACATAAGTCGGGCACCCTCAAACTCTAAGGTGTGAAAGTCCTGGCTTACGCCCTGTCCATATCTCATATGGGGTTTTAACTACAAACTTACTTAGAATCTTATTTAATAAATAACAAATAGATTTGAGTGCATATCTCCAGAAGGATATCGGTAAGCTGGCAAATCCCATCACGGATCGGATCATGTCTAACAAAGTTTGATTCCTTCTTTCAGACACACCATTATGCTATGGTGTTCCAGGAGGAGTCTATTGGAAGAAAATTCTATTCTCTCCTAGATATGTGAGAAACTCACCAGAAAGGTATTCTCTTCCTCGGTCATATCGAAGAATTTTAATACTCTTTTCAGTTTATTTTTCTACTTCACTTCGGAATTGTTTGAACATTTCAAAAGAATTCGACTTATGTTTCATCAAATAGACATATCCATATATGTATAGATCATCTGTAAAAGTGATGAAGAAGACATATCCACCTCTGGCACTTATGCTCATTGGTCCACATACATCAGTATGTATGAGGCCTAAGAGCTCATTAGCTCTCTCACCTTTCTCAGTGAAAGGTGACTTGGTCATTTTACCAAGAAGACAAAACTCATAGGTTAGAAGTAATTCATAATCATTAACTTTGAGAATTCCCTCCTGAGTCAACCTATTTATCCTATTCTTATTTATATGACCTAGCCAATAGTGCCATAAGTAGATATCTGATACACTATCTAATCTAAGATATTTGCCAAGAAAATAGATGACATTAATAGATTATGATAACATATATACACCATTGTTCAATTATCCATAGAAAGTAGTAACACCATTCATAATGATATTATAAACTCATTTCTTTATTGAAATTTTATAATTATTCATGGCCAAAAGGCCTACAGAAATGATATTTAAAAAGAAACTAGGATAGAAATGTCAATCACTAAGAACAACGGTATGAGATTCAAATATAAGTTTCAAAATTTTTAAAGCTAGAACTGGAACTGGTCTTCCATCTCCAACATTCAGGAATCTCTCGCCTTGCTTGAATCTTCTACTGACCTGCGACCCCTGCAATGAATTGCAAATATGGTAAGGGCTATCGGTATCCAATATTCAGTCAGTAATATCATAAATAGAAAAATTACAAGGAGTTATCATATAAATACCTTGTCCGGCAATAGCTTGCTTCTTTCTCTACTTGTTCGGATCTAGGGAGGCAATGTACTGAGGACAGTTCCTCTTCTAGTGCCCCCACTTCTTGCAAAAGAAGCATTCGGCTTGACACTTATCAGGCTTAATCTTTAGGGTCTGAGCCTGCATAGGTGTCCTAGCATGAACATGCATCTTCTTGGCTTTCTTCTTCTTGTTCTCCTTTTCTTTCCCAAAGGATCGAGAATGAGAAGATGAACCTCCTACTAAGTTCACTAACTCATTATGGAATTGGTGATCCTTCTCAAAGTTCTGAAGTAACCCCAATAACCCATGGTAGTCCACTTCAAGCTTTGACATTCTATAATGTGTAAGAGATGGGAGATAAGACTTGGGCTGTGAGTTCATTATTGCATCTTTTTCAAGTTGTTTGTGCAAGGGAAAATCGAGCTTGCTCAAGCGCTCTATCAGCTCGATCATGTACAATACATGATCAGTGACAGAGGCACCATCCTGCATGCTAGCATTGAAGATGGCACTACTAGTCTTATGCCTCTCAACATCATCGAATGTGCCAAAAGAATCCTCCAATACTTGGATCATTTCGTTTGGCTGAGCTGTCTCAAACTTGTGACTGAACTTGTCGCTCATCGCAGCCAGCATAATGCAGCGCACCGTGGTTCGATCACTAAGCCACTTCTAATAAGTATCTCTGACTATTCGACGTGCATGGATAGTTGGCTCCTTAGGTGCAGGATCCATCAACACATTTAGGATCCGTTCATGCTTCAGGATAATCTTCAACTTTCGGTACCAGCTATTGAAGTTGGATCCCACCAACTTATCATTGTCCAACAATGATCGGAGCGATAGAGAAGTGGCCATGTCTATACAAAAGAAAATCAAAACCTAATTAGTAATTGATTTATTAAACCTAAGGATTTGGACTTTAATCAAAAGGTTTCTTCCACTATTTTATTCGAATTGGTAGTCTCTACCTCTAATTCGAGGAATTACCCTAATTCCTTAGTGGATACTAGAATCCACATAGACTATACACAAGCCCAACTTTGGTTAGCCCATCCTTGTACATCTAAGGGTAGGTTCATAATCAATTGTTTCTCTAAATAATTTTCAGTAATTAAATTTTGCCTCAGGCCCTAATCAGTTGGCTTTAGCCTTCTCAGAAAAGGGTCTAGTTAGGTCCAACCATTAACATGACCATACTTGGCCCATCCAACCAATGAATGATCTGGCCCAACTTTGGTTGGCCCACCTGACCACCATTTAGAAAGATGTATCCAAGAGATCATATAATGAATGATAATTTCATCAACCGATAAGCACCAGACCTTTCGGCCTTCAATAATTATCCAACTGATGGACCCATTATCATCCACTTTAATGGAAGGCTATGATCCAATTATCATATAACTATTTTATTTTAGGAACCTAATAATTTTAGAAGATTTATTTATAGAAGTGAGTAGGTCAGATTAACCAACTTATCATGATCCTCCCACTAACTTCACCAAGTCAGCTTAAGGGAGACCATTAATAGGCTGGTCTAGGAGCACCTAAATCAGTCAAACCGATTTACCTAGCTGACATGGGTTAGCTCGAATAGTCAAGCGATCCAATCAAAACATAATCTCACCAAGAGATCAGATAAATTTGATCAATGGAAGGGTCTGTCAGGCTTGCCTTAGACACCATCAAAACTGGCCAAGTAAGCGGGCTACCAATTAAAAATCATTGGTCTGGTTTACCTTAGATACCAACTGGTTTAATTAGTTTCAATTAGATCAATCTAACAGTTCATGCTAGACCACATAGCCAAGAATCAAGTTCATCTTGGGTCTTGTTAAAGATATGGACTTGACCAACTACAACTATTGCAATTGATCTAGAGAATCCTTGACCTAATCTAAGACAATAATTGATTAGTTTAGTCAATTCTCTAATTAAGTCCATTCTTTAATCTAACCCTAGGTCTAACCCAATTAATGAACCTAATCCCCACTAACCCATTTAACCCAATGTGTTATGGTTTGTGTCTTAGTATCTTCAATTGACAATCCTAGATCCTAATCAATCAACTTCTTAATTCTCAATTAAGTTTTGAATTGAGGGTTGGGGTTCGGCTTTTTGAAAATGATTTTCATATTTGTAAAATATTTTTATAATATAATTCTATCAATCAAGTTGCATGTTTGATTCACAATCAATATGCAAGTAAAATAAACATAAAACTACTTTAAATCTAATCTAAACAGGTTCATGTAATTGAAATAGTTTCAATAATAATCAATCATAAATCTTCCTAGATCAAATCTAACATATTTATGATGATTAAAATTAGATTAAAATATTTTTAATCAGATCATAAAATTTCTTAGATCTAATCTAAAATTTTATGATCAATATTTTAGATTAGCACATACAAGGATAACCTATTCACTGTAAGGGATAAACCTTACAGTAGGACAACCTTATAACAGTCCGTGCAATCTAAAATATTTTATTTTATTTTATTTTATTTTTATATTTAATAATTAGATTATAAATTAGATCTAATCTAAGAAATAATCTAGATATGCATAAAAATCATGTAATAAGAACCTTGCTCTGATAACAATTGAAGGAATTGGATCTAGGGTATCATAGGTAGATTTTGAAACTTTTTCAAGATCTTACAGTGAAAAACTTAAATAAATCTAAAATTTATTTAAATAATCATGTAAACATCTAGATCTCAGATCTATTATATGATTAAGGTATGATATTAAATCAAAAATTAAAATCAAATAAGAAAAAAAAGTTGATCAAATCAATCTAGATCTACACTACATCAAATGCAGGTATGAAGTTTATAGATTAAATCTATTACCTCAGTAAGTTTAGATGTTCTAACTTGCTGATCCAGGCTTGAGGATGAAGTCATGAGCCGCATATGCATCCGACCTCTAGGAGTCATCCACATGAGCCTACGATCTCTGATCTAAAGTCCAATGCAGGAAATCAGCATAGCATGCTAGTACTGTGTTGATCCTTCTTCGACGATCGATCGGATGCTTCCTTCTTCAAAATTTAGATTTTCTAAAATATGAGAATGAAGCTGAGAGTTTTCTAATCTAAGACTCTCTCAAAAAAACTCAAAAGAAAGGATAAGAGATTAAAAATAAAATAGCCCTAGAAGAAGACCCTCTTCTTCTTCTCTTTTCTCTCACCTAGATACCTAGTTTGGTGCCTATGGAACCCTCACGCCCAAGGTCCTCTTCCTTTGATTTCTACACACCCCAAACCTCTCCCAAATATCTATATTCTATAAAAAAATCAAAATAAAATTCATCCAATAAATAGGAAAAAAGAAGAGTCCAAGTTAGGTCAAATTTCTAGACTAGGAATATCCAAACATGGGAAGTTGTTAGGGAGCCCAACTCTTGGGTGCCTCCTCCATAATTTTTGGCATGGACCAATAAGTAAGGGCACACAAAAAAAAAATTATTTTCATGGAATAAGAGAAGAATTAATTAAAAGAGGAGGCAGCACTCAAGGAAAGATGTTTTGGTCAACAAGGATTCTATCTCATAGAATCCTAAGCAAAACCAATTCCTCCTTTCACTTGGTCTTCCACCTAACTTCTAAATATGACTTGGAGGGAAGGAGGGGGCATGAAAATTAGGAAGAAAGAGATTTTCATGAAAAATATCTAAAAAATAGGTATGAGGGGTGTTGGGACCAAGGTGGCGTAAGGAGATAGGGAGTCCTAGTCACACTAGGACTCCTATTTTGATTTGGTCAAACAAGATCTGTTAACCAAATAAAATCAAGATTAAACCAATCCAATTAAATAAGACCCTAACCTATTTAAGGACTTAATTAAATTAGATTAAATTAGATTTAATTCTAATTTATTTTCTAATCAAATTATAAAATTGGGTTGATTCGAGTCCAAGTTAGACTAGGACTAGTTCTTCCTTGCACTTGGCTAATCCAATAAACCAATTGGACTTGATCCAATCAAGCCCAAACCAAATCTAATTAAATCATATTTATTTAAACTTAATCTTAGCTTATTGGCTTAATCAAATTAAGCTAATTAATAATTCAATTGCTAATCGATCCTCCTGCAATACTTGCACTAGGTTAAACACCAATCGTATTGATTGTTTAACCCTAGAACGATTCTTAATCATTGATCAACCATCTGATCAGATCGTAAGCTCTAATATATGTGACCTCATAGGTCCGAACCTAAGTCGATAGTATATGAATAAATTTTTGTACCAATCAAAGTGACCATCTAGCAATGATATCCGACAGTCGGATAGGTTGAAGGTGTGGAACACCATCCTTAGAACCCATGCAGATATAGTTTCCATATAATTTATCTCCTTGACCACAATGCTCGTAGGACACATTAGAGTTCAACTATCAACTCTGATCAGGTTGTCCATAATGTATTTCAAAATACCAAATCCATCTGATGGATTATCCTAGCCAAGGTTTTGCTATTTTGAAATACAGTGATACATTCTTCTCCAACTCTTGGAGTGGTCAATTCCATCTTGATCAAACTCCGACTTTGTAAGTACTTGACTATGCCTAGAAGCCTTCCATTGCTAAATTAGAAATTCAGTTAGTCCGGTACCAAAGCACAGTGAGTTGCTTGTAAGTCACTAAGGTGATCTCAGGTCTAAGAGATACTTATACCTATATCCCATCAAAGACATTCTCGATAATAGAATGCTCTAAAGTTAGTCATATGCAATGACAATGTACCCATACATCTCACCTGTATGTCATACCAGTGTCTTCACACACTTTGGTTAAGAGGACAACCAACCTATATGACATATAGCGATCTATGCTCGATATATGCTGTCGTCTTAATTAATAGCCTATCATTTCATCGTGAATAAATTGAAGGACTAATCGATAAATCCTCTCTTTATCAAAACTAAATAGTCCTAAGGCCTCCATCACAATAATGGAGTTCATTAGAAGATGTAAACTTATGATGAAAAAAGATGACAAAATATTTTTCATTAATTAATAAGTCAATTATAATATCTCAACCATCAACAGGCTGACGATTGGCTTTAGAACATAATTTTCAACATCCCCAAGATATGTCAGAAACTCATTGAAAAGGTACTCACTCCCTCGGTTAGATCGAAGAGTTTTAATACTCTTTTTAATTTACTTTTCTACCTCATTTTGAAATAGTTTGAATATTTCAAACGACTCCGACTTATGCTTCATTAAGTAGACGTACCCATACCTCGATAGATCATCTATGAAGGTTATGAAGTAGAAATATCCACCTCTGGCACTTGAGCTCATGGGTCCACATATATCTGAATGTACTAGACTCAGGAGTTCAATATCTCATTCACCTATTCCAGTAAAAGGTGACTTGATCATCTTACCAAGAAGATAGGACTCACAGGTCGAAAGTGATTCACAATCACTAACCTCAAAAATTTCTTCTTGAGCTAACCTATTAATTCTATTCTTGCTAACATGACCTAGCCTACAGTGCCAAAGGTAAACATCAAACACATCACTAATTCTAGGGCATTTATTGGAGGATTGAACCATGTTAACAGGCATAGAAAGTAAATAAATTCTATTATTCAATTGTCCAATCAAAATTATAACACTATTCAAAATGACATTACAAAATTTTTTTTTTATTGATATTTCAAAATCATTCATGACCAAAAAGCCTAAAGAAATGACATTCAATAAGAAAGTTGGACAATAATGACATTCATTAAGAATAACTTTCTTTGAATTGATTACAAGGTTCATGATTTCTAAAGCTAGAATTGGAACTTGTCTTCCATCTCCAACATTCAAGAACCTCTCACCTTATTCACATCTCCTACTGACCTGTAAGCCCTGCATAGAATTACAAATATGTTAAGAGCTTTCAGTATCTAATACTCAGGCAGTAGAATCAAATAAAAAAAAATTGCAAGGTGTTATCATATAATTACCTTGCCCAGTAACCACTTATTTCTTCCTCATCCTGTTTGGGTCCAGGGAGGCAATGTATAAAGGATAGTTCCTCTTCTAGTGCCCCTACTTCTTGTAGAAGAAGCACTCTACCTAGCTCTTGTCAGGCTTGTGCTTCTTGGTCCAATCCTGTGCAGTCGTCCTAGTGTTTGGCTGCACCTTCTTATTCTTCTTTCCTTTCTTAAAGAGTCGACAACCAAAAAAAGACCCTTCCACTACATTCACCATCTCCTTGTGGAGTTGGTGATCCTTCTCAAAGTTCTACAGCAACCCCAACAATCTATGGTAGTTGACTACAGGCTTTGTCATTCTGAAATGAGTTAGGAAGGGGAGGAAGGACTTGGGCAAGGAATTAAAGATCGCATCCTTACCGAGCTGCTCATGCAGGAGAAAGCCCAATTTGCTAAGATGCTTAATCATCTTGATCATGTATAATACATGATCAATGACTGAGGCCCCATCTCTCATCCGAGTATTGAAAATGGCACAACTTATTTTGTGCCTTTCAATATCGTCTGGCATGCCAAAGGAGTCGTTCAATATTTAAAGCATCTTTTATGGCTGGGCATTTTCAAACCTATGGCTGAACTCATCATTATTGCCATCAGCATTATACATTGAATGGTGGTGTGAGGCTGAGAGCCCGCACCTCCGATGCTACCCTCGATGATGAAAGGGACCTCAGCATCTGGAACAACTTCAGAAGCAGTCACTGGAACATCCAAAACCTTGAAACTCAGGTTGCCGACCTTCGCCCCTTTCGAACTTCAACCTAAGGCCGCCCCCTTCCTCTTCTTTTGGGCATAAAGGTGCTTGGTGAGCCTTTCAATAGCATCAGTATCCATCTCTATAATAAAGAAAAAACTATAGTCAACCAAGGTACATATGAAATTTTATGAGAGTTCATATATATATTTATATAAATGCATATAAATGCATTTAATACCGATAAGGTTAAGAGAACTTAGGCCAAGGTTGAAAAGATCTGCTCCTTTAGAAGGTCAGGAAGGAGATAAGCTCGGTACGTCTTAAGCTTATTAGAAGACTCAAGGTCGGCTCCATCTAAACTAGGAGATCGGTGGACTGACTTCCTAAGAAAGCCCCAGGAAGGAAGGTCAAGCATTAAGGTTGAGCATCGAACGAAAAAGTACTTCTTCTTCCAGTTATGAATGGAAGAAGGAGTATCTTTCAATAACCCCTTCTTACCGAACTAGGAGGAGGAGTATCACCAATCCTTTATGGAAGGATGATGTTTGAAGGTATAAAAATTTTGAAAGAGTGAGGCAGTTGGCCGAACTTTGGTCAGATGACAAAGAAAAAGAAAGCCAATTACAAACCAAAAGGAGTTCGGTATGACAAAAATAAAAGAAATGTTCAAAAAATAAAAAAGTACGACAACAAAAAGTGGAAGTGGAAGTCAAAGCCCAATGCACAAGGCTTCTAGATATAGACAAAATCGACTGACTGGAGGCAAACTAGCATGGTTGCTTGAGCCAAAGAGCTCAAGGTCGTACTCTGGTAGGATGCCATATTGTATCCTAATCAGGAAGAGGTCATTCGGAGTAAGGATAGAAGAAATGATATCTAGGATGAATGACTGATGGGACATACTCCTAGGATTAACCTCAGCTAGAGGAGTGGGGTCTAAGAAGGTCGGCCAGATGAGCTCCATGAACCGATAGATTGAAAAGTTTCGAAAGACATTCGGATCAAAATAAATCCCAAAAAAATTTTCAAAAATCAAGAAAAATGAAATACAGAGACTCCCTAGAGAAAACTAAAAGAGCAAGAAATCAAAAAAGCATGAATGCTCAAAGAGAAGGATTGGGAAGCTAACCTAGGTCGACTGAGAAAGACAAGAAGATGGTGAGCACGATGAAAATCAAGCAGAAGAGCGCTTGGGAGCAGAGAGGATGCGAGAAAAAATCGAGACTCTCGGATAGAAGAAAGGCAAGGACTTAGAAAGGAAGGAAGAAGACTCAGGCAAAATGGATTCCGGAGGAAGAAGAAGGCCTTTAATAGCCAAGGAAAGTCTGAGATAGTTATGATTGCAGATCTAATTCGACCGATCTATGTGTGCCACATGTCCCACTCATCATGGTAGAGAAGTGGCGACAGATAGATCCTTAATTGTACTATACCTTGGGCAGAGTTTCAGTGGGAGGCTCAAAAAACATCTTTTTAGATCACCTGGTATTTATGAAGTTTCGATGCCAGCATGGTAGACATCAAGACATCCCATCCTGATAGGTGCGAGAGGCTAAAAAGAACTTTGATGGTCGCATCTATACTCCTTTCCTTCGAATTTCGAACTCAGAAGTAGGGAGATTATTATTGGGGATAAATCTGCTCCCATCGAAGTTTAGCTAAATGTCTAGTCTCAGAGCAATCTCGATCACCCTCCTATCATTGGATCCCCTTCAGATGAACTTGAACAGTGAAAGCGACTCCCCGGGTAGTCTAGCCTAGCCAGCTTGAGGGCCGATCGAACTCCTCCCGGACTTCTCCTTCAGCCAAACTTCTCCGCCAATCGAACTCCTTCTGGACTTCTCCTATAGTCAAACTTCTTTCGAACTTCTTTTTTAGCTAGACTTCTTCACCAATCGAACTCCTTTCGAACTTCTCCTACAGTCGAACTCCTTTCAAACTTCTCCTATAATCGAACTCCTTCCAAACTTCTCCTTCAGCCAGACCTCTCCGATAGTCGATCTCCTCCTGTACTACTCCTACAGTCAAACTCCTTCCAAACTTCTCCATCAATCAAACTCCCTTCGAACTTCTTCTATAGTCGAACTCCTTGCGAACTTCTCCTTCAGCCGGACCTCTCTGACAGTCGAACTCCTTCTGGACTTCTTCGATAGTCAAACTCCTTCCGAACTCCTCCTACAGTCGAACTCCTCCCAGACTTCTCCATCAATCGAACTCTTTTCAAACTTCTCCTATAGTCAAACTCCACCCTGACTTCTCCACCAATCGAACTCCTTTTGGACTTCTTCTATAGTCGAACTTCTCTCAGACTTGTCCTTCAGTCGGACCTCTCTGACAGTCAAAATCCTTTCAGACTCCTCCTATAATCAAACTCCTCCTAAACTTCTCCACCAATCGAACTTCTTTCGGACATCTCCTATAGTCGAACTCCTTTCAAACTTCTCCTTTAGTCGGACCTCTCCTATAGTTGAACTCCTTCTGAAATTCTCCACCAGTCGAACTCCTTTCGAACTTCTCATATAGTTGAACTCCTCCTGGACTTCTCCTTCATCTAGACTTCTCTGCCAGTCGAACTTCTTCCAAACTTCTCCTATAGTCGAACTCCTCCAGGACTTCTCCTTCAGCAGGACCTCTTCGACAGTCAAACTCTTCCCAGACTCCTCCTACAGTCGAACTCCTCTTGGACTTCTCCTTCCAATTGCCTGAAGGGCTCCATTCGATCGAGCTTCTCTTAGATACTCTTAGCGAGATTCCATCTAGACCCCTTCCAGCAGCCTAAAAGGACCTCGATGCATGCCCTCAATATAGCAAGCAACAACCTATGCACAATCAAGCTCCATAACCTTCGAGCTTCTCTAGAATAACAATAACTAGGAACTCTTCATCGCCTATAGCTATCCTATTCGAATTTCAGTTGTCAGGTCCCAACAAGCTGGCACGTCGCGATAACAGACACTACCCTCCGTAACAAACTTCATGCTCCGAATGGTCCACTATCAGACGGTTGTGGCTATCACTATCAGTTTGTTACAGGCTCCATCTATTTAAAAGATCCTTCAGATCTATTTTCTTTCCTAAGCTCTCATTCTTCTTCTCAAAACTTCTCCAAAATTTCTCTAAGCACTCCATTTCTGTTGGTTGAAAGAGCTGACTTGATCGTAAAAGGGTCTTGTCGGAGCCACCACCTCCAACTTCGGGCAAGACTTATTTTGCAGGTCACCAGCGATGACCTCGTTCTCTCTGACTCCAGCATCGATTCTGGCATCAATTAGATTTTACACCAACAATGCTCATCTTGAACTCTCCCTACATAAGCTTGGCAAACTCTTGGTAAAGATTCTCATTAGTAGTGTTGATGCAGAAATCCATCTTCGTCGGAGGTCGCCGGAGTCGAGGTCGCCGAGGTCGCCGTCGGGGACCTGCAAAATGAAGCCCCATCCAAAATCGGTGGGGGGTGGCTCCGGCAGGACCCTCCGACGGTCAAATCAATTTTTGGCCAACAGTAATGGAGTGCTCGGAATGAGTTCCAGAGCTTAGAGATGAGGAGAAGAGCTTAGAGAGTCGAGAGTTCAGAGAGCTTAGCCTTAGTGTGTCGGGAGGGTCCTTTATATAGTGGAGCTTGATGGTGACAACTGCAGCCGCGTGCTGGTGGGCCGCTCGAGGTTCGGCGGAGTCAGTCTCATGAGATGGTGCCATGTACGATGGACTGAGGGTGACAGCCATCGCCGCCTGACAGTGGATCGGCGGATTGAGGGTGATAGCCATCGCCGCCTGATAGTGGGTCGCTATCGCCTACGGCAGACTGACTGATGGTGATGGTTGCAGAGCTTGCCGAATGAAGGGTTGAAGGCCTTCGTCGTGTGCCCATTTCGGAGGAGTTCTCCTGAAGAGGAAGATAGGAGGGAGTTCGGCTCCCATAGGCGTCTGGCTGGAGGTATGCAGCTAAGGCTCGTCCGCTGAAGAGTTCGGCTGCTGAGAATCTGAAGCTCGATCGTTTGGGGTTCGATCGGCTGTAGGACTTTGGCTGAGAATGGGACACTTGAGAGTTTGGTAGGAGCTCAGTCGGCCGAAGTTCGATGAGGGCGACCGCTGAGGAGTTCGGCCGAGTGACGACTGTTGAGGAGTTTGGGCTCCTGAGTGACGACTGCTGAGGAGTTCGGGCTCCTGAGTGACGACCGCTTGGGGATTCCGCTAAAGCCCGTCCGCTGAGGAGTTCGGCCGCTGAGAGGACTTCATTGAAGCTCGGCCGCTTGGAGTCGGTCCGAAGGAGTTCGGCCGTGGGGAGTCCGAAGGAGTTCGGCTGCTTGGAGTCGGTCCGAAGGAGTTCGACCGTGGGGAGTCCGAAGGAGTTCGGTCGCTCAGGAAGTTTGGTCTCAATGCTGGGAGTCCGGAAGAAGCTTGGGAGCTGACCAGTTCAGCCTGCTGGAAGAAGTTCGACCGCTGGGAGTTTGGCCGCTGGGAGTTTGGCCGTTTGGCAGTTCGGCCGCTTGGCAGTTCGGTCGGCTGAAGGAGTTTGGCTAGACCAGTGCGCTGAAGCTCTTCAGCGGCTGCTGGTTGCATTATGCTGAGCGTCAGGCCGACTTCGGCAGGAGGGGGATTTATCCCCAACAGTAGCCCCCCACTCCCGAGTTCAAAAAATGAAGGAAGGGAGTACCAAAACAGGCGACTGCCGAAGTCTTCTTCCAGGCCCCGCGTTTGTCGCGGCTGAAGCTCGGGGGAGGTCTCTTCTCCAGCCAAGGTTGACGCTGAAGTTGAAGCTGAGGCTTGGGGGAGGCCTCCTCTCCAATTGATGTTTGGAGTTGGAATGGAACTCGTTCCCAGCTAAAGTCGATGAAGCTGATGTTGAAGCCGAAGTAAATCTCACCCCCTGCGGTCGAGGTCGGAGTTGAGCTCCTCGGGGGTGACATCATCTCCATCAGCTGAAGTTGACTCGGGGGGACCTCCTATTCCGCGGCCGAGGTTGTCGTGGCTGCTTGGGGGCGATCTCGTCCCCTGCAGTGGACCTTGCCGAGGTTGGTGCTCGTGTTAGGATGAGGTTCTCCTCCTGTTCCTAACCGAGGCTGTTCGCGGTCGCTCGGGGGAGATCTTGTCTCTAGCCAAGGTTGGCTACGGTCACTCGGGAGAGATCTCATCTCTAGCCGAGGTTGTCTACGGTCGCTCGGGAGAGATCTTATCTCTAGTCGAGGTTGGTGCTCGCGTCAGGACGAGGTTCTCCTCCTGTTCCTAATCGAGGTTGTTCACGGTCGCTCGGGAGAGATCTTATCTCTAGCCGAGGTTGAAGTGCGCGCTCGGGGGAGATCTTATCTCCTACGGCCGAGCTTCCCTCGGGGGAGATCTTATCTCTTGCAATTGAAGTGCGCGCTTAAGGGAGATCTTATCTCCTGCAGCCGAGCTTTCCTCGGAGGGAGATCTTATCTCCTGCGGCCGAGGTTGGTGCTCGCGTTAGGACGAGGTTCTCCTCCTGTTCCTAACCGAGGTTGTTCACGATCGCTCGGGGGAGATCTTATCTCCTGCAGCCGAGCTTCCCTCGGGGGAGATCTTATCTCCTGCGAGCCGAGCTTCGCTCGGGGAGATCTTATCTCCTGCAGTCGAGGTTGGTGCTCGCGTTAGGATGAGGTTCTCCTCCTGTTCCTAACCGAGATAGTTCACGGTCGCTCGGGAGAGATCTTATCTCTAGCCGAGGTTGAAGTGCGTGCTCGGGGGAGATCTTATCTCCTACAGCCGAGCTTCCCTTGGGGAGATCTTATCTCCTTCAGCCGAAGTGCACGCTCGGGGGAGATCTTATCTCCTGCAGCCGAGCTTCCCTCGGGGGAGATCTTATCTCCTGCAGCCGAGGTTGGTGCTCGCATTAGGACGAGGTTCTCCTCCTATTCCTAATCGAGGTAGTTCACGGTCGCTCGGGGAGATCTTATCTCCTGCAGTCGAGCTTCCCTCGGGGGAGATCTTATCTCCTGCGGTCGAGGTTCGTGCTCGCGTTAGGATGAGGTTCTCCTCCTGTTCCTAACCGAGGTAGTTCACGATCGCTCGGGGAGACCTTGTCTCCTGCAGTCGAGCTTCCCTCGGGGGAGATCTTATCTCCTGCGGTCGAGGTTAGTGCTCGCATTAGGACGAGGTTCTCCTCCTGTTCCTAATCGAGGTAGTTCACGGTCGCTCGAAAGAGATCTTATCTCTAGCCGAGGTTGAAGTGCGCACTCGGGGAGATCTTATCTCCTGCAGCCGAGCTTCCCTCGGGGGAGATCTTATCTCCTGCAGCCGAAGTGCGTGCTCGGGGGAGATCTTATCTCCTGTAGCCGAGCTTCCCTCGGGGGAGATCTTATCTCCTGCAGCCGAGGTTGGTGCTCGCGTTAGGATGAGGTTTCTCCTCCTGTTCCTAACCGAGGTAGTTCACGGTCGCTCGGGGAGATCTTATCTCCTGCAGCCGAGCTTCCCTCGGGGGAGATCTTATCTCTCCTACGGCCGAGGTTCGTGCTCACGTTAGGATGAGGTTCTCCTCCTGTTCCTAATCGAGGTAGTTCACGGTCGCTCGGGGGAGACCTTGTCTCCCGCAGTTGAGCTTCCCTCGGGGGAGATCTTATCTCCTGCGGTCGAGGATAGTGCTCGCGTTAGGACGAGGTTCTCCTCTTATTTCTAACCGAGGTAGTTCACGGTTGCTCGGGAGAGATCTTATCTCTAGCCGAGGTTGAAGTGCGTGCTCGGGGGAGATCTTATCTCCTGCAGCCGAGCTTCCCTCGGGGGAGATCTTATCTCCTACAGCCGAAGTGCGCGCTCGAGGGAGATCTTATCTCCTGCAGCTGAGCTTCCCTCGGGGGAGATCTTATCTCCTGCAGCTGAGGTTGGTACTCGCGTTAGGATGAGGTTCTCCTCCTGTTCCTAACCGAGGTTGTTCACGGTCGCTCGGGAGAGATCTTATCTCTAGCCGAGGTTGAAGTGCGCGCTCGGGGGAGATCTTATCTCCTGCAGTCGAGCTTCCCTCGGAGAAGATCTTATCTCCTACAGCCGAAGTGCGCACTCGGGGGAGATCTTATCTCCTGCAGCCGAGCTTCCCTCAGGGGAGATCTTACCTCCTGCAGTCGAAGTGCGCACTCGGGGGAGATCTTATCTCCTGCAGCCGAGCTTCCCTCGGGGGAGATCTTATCTCCTGCAGCCGAGGTTGGTGCTCACGTTAGGACGAGGTTCTCCTCCTGTTCCTAACCGAGGTTGTTCACGATCGCTCGGAAGAGATCTTATCTCTAGCCGAGGTTGAAGTGTGTGCTCGGGGGAGATCTTATCTCCTACAGTCGAGCTTCCCTCGGGGGAGATCTTATCTCCTGCAGCCGAAGTGCGCACTCGGGGGAGATCTTATCTCCTGCAGCCGAGCTTCCCTCGGGGGAGATCTTATCTCCTGCAGCCGAGGTTGGTTCCCGCGTTAGGATGAGGTTCTCCTCCTGTTCCTAACCGAGGTTGTTCACGGTCGCTCAGGAGAGATCTTATCTCTAGTCGAGGTTGAAGTGCACGCTCGGGGGAGATCTTATCTCCTGCAGTCCGAGCTTGTTGCTCGCGTTAGGATGAGGTTCTCCTCCTTCCTAACTGAGGTTGTTCATGGTCGCTCAGGAGAGATCTTATCTCTAGTCAAGGTTGAAGTGCGCGCTCGGGGGAGATCTTATCTCCTACAGCCGAGCTTGTTGCTCGTGTTAGGATGAGGTTCTCCTCCTGTTCCTAACGCGGCTGTGGGGGCACATGGGGACCGTCATCCTCGCCTCTCCCCCATCTCATTTTAGGTGAACGAGGCCTTCGACCTTGCTCGCGTTAGGACGAGGTTCTCCTCCTGTTCCCAACGGGCTGTGGGGGCACATGGGGACCGTCGTCCTCGCCTCTCCCCCCATCCCGTCCTTTGTGGATGGGGCCTTCGACTTTGCTCACGCTAGGACGAGGTTCTCCTCCTGTTCCTAACCGGGCTGTGGGGGCACATGAGGACCGTCGTCCTCGCCTCTCCCCCCATCCCGTCCTTTGTGGATGGGGCCTTCGACTTTGCTCACGCTAGGACGAGGTTCTCCTCCTGTTCCTAGCCGGCTGTGGGGGCACATGAGGACCGTCGTCCTCGCCTCTCCCCCCATCCCGTCCTTCGTGGATGGGGCCTTCGACTTTGCTCGCGCTAGGACGAGGTTCTCCTCCTGTTCCTAACGGCTGTGGGGGCACATGAGGACCGTCGTCCTCGCCTCTCCCCCCATCCCGTCCTTCGTGAATGGGGCCTTCGACTTTGCTCGCGCTAGGACGAGGTTCTCCTCCTGTTCCTAACGCGGCTGACTGCTTCTTCCCTGTCATCGCATAGTTTTCGCATCCAGAAATGATTTTATTGAGAGGGGAGAGTTTTACCGAGGAGAAGCTGATCGCAGCGCATTTCCGTTCGAGGGTTGTCGGGGTGTTGTTCCTCGGAGTTCCCTCGGGCAGTAAGTCCCATCCAGACGACCTCCTCTATCTCATGCCGGCCTTCTTAATTTGGAACATGCTTCTCTTGACTTTGTCGCTGGGGACGACAATCCCCGATGTAGCTAGCTCCTAGCTCCTCCCCGGGGTGGCGTTGATGACGCCGCGAAGCGGCCGACCTTCTTGTCTTTTCCAGTTACGGCAGCGCCTAGCCGATCTTCTCGAGAGTCTTGTCGTGAACGCTGGCTGGCTATGGTAGGGGCTTTACTTTACGTTTGGGGAGGCCGAGTCCTTCAGGCCGTATTCGAGTTCGAGTTAGAGGAGCGGGTCGTAGTTGCGGAACCTTTCGGGAGGGGGGCTTCTTCGTATCCTTCTGTCGAGGCTTCCTCGATGGTGAGCCTCCAAGATCGTAGACGAGGCCGAACTTCATGCCGCATCCTTGGACACGGCCGAACTTCATTCCGCCTCCCTGCAAAACCTTCTGTGGGGGTACTTCTTCCTCCGCCACCCGAACTCCCTTGACGACGAGCTCGGGGTGGAGGTCGACTTTGCTTTAGCCACCGGACTTCACTCCGCCTCCTATGAACTCCTTGTAGGAGGTTTTGGTGATGACATACTCGAGATGGGGGAGTTCGGCCTGACCTGAGCGATGAGAGCTTCCAAGGAAAGTTCGGCTTCACTTACGCCGAACTTCATTCTGCGGGGGCTTCGTTTGTGGTGAGCTTCGGGCTTTTCGCTTGCGCGGAGCTTCATTGCGCTTTCCCGCGAAACTTTCCGTGGGAGAACTTCATGCTTCTTTGTCCGGACTTCCTTGCTCGCAGGGAGGGGGTCGGCTTCGCTTGCCCGAACTTCATCGCACCTCTCATGAATTCATTGTGGCGACGTACTTGAGGGGGAGTTCGGCCTCGATCGCCCTGGGGCGGTCTCGAGCGTGGCCGAACTTCACTTGGGTGATCTGCTGCGGAGTTCGGAGTCCCTGATGCCGAACTTCATTCGTGGGAGAACTTCGCCACTGCTTGGCCGAACTTCACTGTGATGGTGGGCTTTAAGGTGGAGTTCGGCTTCCTTGCGCCGAGCTTCATTGATGAGCTCAAAAGGGAGAGTTCGCCTTGCTTCCGCGAACTTTATTTCGATGAGCTGATGAGTTCGGTCTTCCTCCGAACTTCGTTCCGGGGAGAACTTTGTCCGCCCTCGCTTGTGCCGAACTTCATTCCGCGGGGGGCTTCGTTCCGTCCTTGCCGGCGCCGAACTTCATTTGGAGGTTGAGCTGAGGAGTTCGGCTTTCCACTGAACTTCATTTCGCCTTGATGACGAGCTTTGGGGGGAGCTCGGCTTTTCTTCGAGCCGAACTTCATTCCTCTTTCCCGCGAGACTTGCCGTGGGAGAACTTCCCGCTGCTCTTGTTCGGACGAGTTCGGGCGAGCTCGAGGGGAGCTCGGCTTTTCTTGCCCGAACTTCGTTCCGCCTCCGGTGAACACTTTGTAGGTGGTTCCTTTGGGGGACATACTGGAGCGTGAGTTCGGCCTCACTTGCGCCCGAACTTCGTTCCGCTTTCCTGCGAAAGCTTCCGCGGGAGGACTTCATACTTCTTTGTCGGAGCTTCCTCGATGACGGGCTCATGGGTGGGTTCGGCCTTCCTCGCGCCGAACTTCATTCCGCTTCGGCGGGGGAACTTCTGCTCTCCGTTTCTCTCTTCGGGGCGATTGGGCTCTTCCTTAAGGCTGATTCCTCGCGCCCTCATGGCGGGCTTGCTGGTGGAGTCGCCACCGGAGGCTGCTGTATAGCCTGCAACGCCTCCGTGAGGCCACGGATCTGTCGGACAAGCAGGCCGAACTGCTTCACATCCACCGCGGGTGCAGGTGGAACCTAGGCCGCCGGGGCTGAAGCAGGAACAGACGGGCCTGGACGGGATCGGGTCGCGGAGGCCGCCGAGCGCCGTGCCGAAGCTCTCCTGGGTGGCGTTTTCTCTTCGAAAGAGAAAAGGAAGATCTCCGGAGAGGGAAGAGAAGGGTCGCCGAGCACTCCTTTAAGAACAAGGGAACCTCGAAGGTTCAGGCCCTTCCTTCTAGCGCCAATCTGTTGGTGCAGAAATCCGTCGTCGCCGGAGGTCGCCGGAGTCGAGGCCGCTGAGGTCGCCGCCGGGGACCTGCAAAACGAAGTCCCGTCCGGAACCGGTGGGGGGTGGCTCCGGCAGGACCCTCCGACGGTCAAGTTAGTTTCCGGCCAACAGTAATGGAGTGCTCGGAATGAGTTCCGGAGCTTAGAGATGAGGAGGAGAGCTTAGAGAGTCGAGAGTTCAGAGAGCTTAGCCTTAGCGTGTCGGGAGGGTCCTTTATATAGTGGAGCTTGATGGTGACAACTGCAGCCGCGTGCTGGCGGGCCGCTCGAGGTTCGGCGGAGTCAGTCTCACGGGATGGTGCCGTGTGCGGCGGATTGAGGGTGACAGCCATCGCCGCCTGACAGTGGGTCGGCTAGGGTGACGCCATCGCGGACAGTGGGTCGCTATCGCCTGCGGCGGACTGACTGATGGTGATGGTTGCAGAGCTTGCCGAATGAAGGGTTGAAGGCCTTCGTCGTGTGCCCATTTCGGAGGAGTTCGGGCTCCTGAAGAGGAAGATAGGAGGGAGTTCGGCTCCCATAGGCGTCTGGCTGGAGAGGTATGCAGCTAAGGCTCCGTCCGCAGAAGAGTTCGGCTGCTGAGAAGCCGAAGGCTCGGCCGTTTGGGGTTCGGCCGGCTGTTGGACTTCGGGCTGAGGCTTGGACACTTGAGAGTTCGGTAGGAGCTCGGTCGGCCGAAGTTTGATGAGGGCGACCGCTGAGGAGTTCGGCCGAGTGACGACTGCTGAGGAGTTCGGGCTCCTGAGTGACGATTGCTGAGCGCTTGGGGATTCCGCTAAAGCCCATCCGCTGAGGAGTTCGACCGTTGAGAGGACTTCATTGAAGCTCGGCCACTTGGAGTCGGTCCGAAGGAGTTCAGTCGTGGGGAGTCCGAAGGAGTTCGGCCGCTCAGAAAGTTTGGTCTCGACGCTGGGAGTCCAGAAGAAGCTCGGGAGCTGACCAGTTCGACCTGCTGGAAGAAGTTCGGCCGTTGGAAGTTCGGCCGCTTGGCAGTTCGACCGCTTGGCAGTTCGGCCGGCTGAAGGAGTTTGGCTAGACCAGTGCGCTGAAGCTCTTCTGTGGCTGCTGGTTGCATTATGCTGAGCGTCGGGCCGACTTCGGCAGGAGGGGGATTTATCCCCAACAAGTAGCATCGAAAATAATATCATCTACATAAATTTGTATGACTAATAGTCCTTATTTCTTTTCTTTAAAAATAGAGTTTTCTTAATATTTTCTCTAAAGAATTTATGATCATTTAGAAATTTACTTAGTCTTTTATATCATGCTCTAGGATCTTGTTTTAAACCGTAAAGTGCCTTATGTAATTTATAAACATGATTAGGATATGTATAACTTTCAAATCCGGATGGTTGTTCAACATATACTCCTCATTTATGTATCCATTTAAAAATGCACTCTTGACATCCATTTGGTATAATTTAAAATTCATAAAGCATGTAAATGCAAGTAGTAGACTAATTGCTTCTAATCTAGCTACTGAGACAAAGGTTTCATCAAAATCAATATCTTCTTCTTGATTATACCCTTTAGCTACTAATCTAACTTTATTTCTAGTAATTATTTTATTTTCATCTAGCTTATTTCTAAATACCCATTTGATTTTAATTACTAGATGGTCACTTGGTCTATCAACTAGGCTCCAAACTCTATTTCTTTCAAATTGATTTAATTCTTCATGCATTGCATTCATCCGGTTTGAATCATTTTTAGCTTCTTCTATAATTTTTGGTTCAATTTGAGTTACAAAAGCTAAATAATTATTGATATTTCTTAAGGATCCATGAGTTCTTACCCCTTATGATGGATCATCAATAATTTGATCTTTGGGATAGCCAAGTGCATACCTCCATTCCTTTGGTAGACTTTGAATTTGAGTATCATCAGGGTTTTCATTTTTAGGTTGAGCTTCCTTCACTTCTTTGTTATCTTGAATTGTTAATTCCTTGAGTGTAATTTTCTTCACTCCTTTCTCAATGATTCATAAATCATCATCAGTCATATCCTTTTTTCTAGTAGGTAAGTTGTTAGTTTCATCAAATGCCACATGTAAAGACTCTTCAATGACTAATGTATGTTTGTTAAAAACCCTATATACTTTACTAGAGGTAGAATATCCTAAGAAGATGCCTTAATCAAATTTTATATCAAATTTGCCTAAGTTATCTTTGCCATTATTTAGAACATAGCATTTGCAACCAAAAACATGAAAGTAGCTAATATTTATTTTTCTGTTTCTTCAAAGTTCATAAAGAGTTTTCTTTAATATGAGTCTTATTAATGCTCTATTTAAAATATAATATGCTGTATTGATAGCTTCAGTCCAAAAATATCTTAGAAGATGGCTTTCACACGACATGATTTGAGCTATTTCCTCTAGGGTTCTATTTTTTCTTTCAACAATCCCATTTTGTTGAGATGTTCTAGAAGAAGAAAAATTATGTTCAATCCTCATTTTATTATAAAAAATTTTAAAATGTTGGTTTTCAAACTCCGTTCCATGATCACTTTTAATACAAATAATAGAGAGGTTCTTTTCATTTGAAACTTTTTTAAAAAACTTAGTAAATATAGAAAATGCTTCATCCTTTTGTGCTAAAAATAAAACCCAAGTAAATCTTGAGTAATCATCTACAATTATAAGTATATATTTTTTTACCACTTCGGCTTGTGGTTCTAGTTGATCCAAATAAATCCATATGAAGTAGTTCAAGAGGTCTAGAAGTTGAAACAATATTTTTTGATTTGAAAGAGCTTCTAGTTTATTTTTTTAATTGACATGCATCACATATTTTATTTTTCTCAAAATTAAGTTTTGACAAATCTTTTACAAGATCCCTTTTAATTAATTTAGAAATCAAATCCATGCTAGCATGTCCTAGTCTATGATACCGTAGATAACTATTTTTATTGATCTTCGTATTCATTGCAACTAAACTTTGACTTCTTTTAGTGGAAGAATCATCCAAATCTACTAAGTATAAATTTTCATGTCTATGTCCAATAAGAGCAATGCTATTATCAATGGGGCTAATAACACTACAATGAAAATGGTAAAAGATGATGCTATAAATGACATTTTACGATGCTAATAAGCATCAGAAATAAGATCCATGATGCTTCAAAAAGCGTTATGAAAGCATTGCGTATGTAAGAGTGGAGACGAAAAGTGTCGACGCTTTTTAAAAGCATCGCAATATTTTCTAACGATGCTTTATAATATCGTAAATTTAAGTTTTACCAGTATTTTTTAGCATCATTAATGACAATGCATCCTGCACTCTACCAAGATGCTTTTAGAAGCATCGCTAGTTAAGTCACTAGTGATGCTTATAAGTGTCATTAATCAGTTCTATTAACGACGCTTATAAGCATCATTAATTTTTTTAACAAAAAAAATATATATAGATTTTATATACAAAAAAAAGAATACAAAAATTTATGTACAAAATTATATCAATTATTAAAATATAAACCTCTATAATCACCACCATTCATACCAAAAGCAAACATCAATAGCAAATTTAACCAAAAGATATTATTTTATATAAATAAAAATAAAGTACTAATCATCTATTACAATCAAAAGTTCAATAAACTAAAAGCATAAAGAAAATATAAGACTACAATAAAAATAAAATAATGTCAATCTATAGGCAAATGTCATTACTGTCTCCATGTGATGTGCCGCCATCTCGATGGGTGCCTAATGTGCCAGGAGCCTACAAGAAACATATGAAAAGCTTGATTTGCAAATCTATAAATAAAAATGTATAGATCATTAAATTAATATAAAAATATATATTTAATAATATTTGTTTACTTGAGATGGGCCATGCATCTCTAACAAAGATGTAAGACAATCAATCTATCCCCTCATGGCCTGCATCTCAGCACGGCTCTATTGCATCTCCTCCATTTCAGCGGCATGACTCTATCTAATCTCCTGTATCTCCATCTCGAGTCTGCAGATGCATGAATCTTGAGCATCTACTGCAGCATGCTGCGTATATCTACTCACCTCAGATAATTGAGTGGGGGTGACTCCTACTCCATAACCCCTCACTCGGTCGTAGCACTCTAGTCCCATCAACTCTGTGAACACCTCAGCCTCGATACGGCTCTACTGCGTAGATGTTGTAGACTCATCCTCATGCACTGCAATGAGAGATGTGGCCCTCTCCTATATTTATTTTGAAAATAAGAGTTATACATTAATAGATAACAAAATTAAACTAAAATCATTGTACAAAATAGAATATTAATAATGCCATACATATAAATCTCTCGACTCATCCTGAATAAAAGTACCATCCTGATGAGTATGAGTCATCCGATAAAACTCCACTTTATCGGATTCGCTCATCATGACTTTTAAGATTTGAAAGTTTTTGATTCTTCAGATTGACACATCGTGAAATATTTGATGCATATCCATTAGGTACCTTGATACTTTTCAAAACTATCAAAAAATTATCATATTCTCGAGCAGACATTGTTTAACATGCAGGAGAAACATAAATTCTATCATTAGCAAGCATTTTAGGATGAAGCTCCAATTGGATACCCATTTCTTTTAAATCAAGATGCACCTTCATGTTATCTTTGCTCTTTCCATCAAGGTTTTAAAATGTTCCAAGTAAATTATTACAAACATTCTTCTCTATATGCATGACATCAAGATTGTACCGAATAAGATTATGTTTCCAATAAGGTAATTCAAAAAAGATACTTCATTTTCCCCATAAATCTTTACTGGGCTGTTGTGTAGATGCTATCTGTGTGTCTTCCTCATTTTCATCCTTGAAAAAATTATCTAGATCTTGAAACACCTCTGCATCTACAGTACTGATACCGACTTTCTCTGGTAATCCTTCGTGCATTAAGCTTTCAACATCATCCCTTCCTCTTTTTTTAGAGGACTTTGAGTGCTTACCATAGCTGTAATTAATGCCATCCATTTGTCTATGAACATCAGTTCCAGAAGGTGGAATAGGGGCACATCCCAATTCTATAGTACCATGAAACAAATCTACCTAAAATCGAAATGGATGATTTGCTTCCAACCATCGACGATGTCCCATGTAACAAAATTTACCTCCATGTTTTAACCAAATTGAATGTGTTGAATCTCCACAACAAGGACATACAACCCGTCCCTTTGTACTCCAGCCAGACAAATTGGCATATGTTGGAAAATCATTAATAGTCCATAATAAAGCTGCCCATAGTTTAAATGTATGGCCGTTGGAAGCATCAAATGCATCAATACCCTCCCACAACTATTTCAATTCCTCTATTAAAGGCTATAGGAAAATATCAATATCATTGCCTAGATCCTTATCTCCTGGAATAACCATTGACAAGATAAGTGATGATTGTTTCATGCACATCCACAGTGGCAAATTGTAAGATATCAAAATGATTGGCTAAGTACTGTAGGTAGAACTCAGGATCTGAAATGGATTGAAGCCATCAGAAGCTAAGCCCAATCTAACACTATGAGCATCAGAGGCAAAATCAGGATGCCTATCATCAAATGCTTTTCATGAAAGACTATCTACTGGATGTCTCAGCACTCCATTCTTTGTACGTCCTTCATCATGCCATCTCATTGATGAAGCTATTTTTGATGATGCATAAATCCTTTTCAATCTAGGTATAAGAGGAAAGTAACGCAATACCTTCATCGATTTTTTTTTACTCTGCATTGCATCCAATTCATTTAGTACATCATCTCGATCTTCTTTTTGTGTTATCCATCTTGAAGATCCACATACATTGCATGACTCTTGATTAGCATTTTCACCCCGATATAACATACAATCTTTCAGACAACTACGAATCTTTTTGTATCCAAGATCCAATTCCTTTACTACTTTCTTGGCTTCATAATACGATGGTGGTAAACCAGTGCCTTCTAAAAATGCATCCTTTAATAACTTGAGCAACATGGTAAAACTCTTTCTAGACCATCCATTTAAATATTTTAAATAGAATAAATGTACTAGAAAAAAAATCTTAAAAAATTTCATACAATCCGGATATAATTCTTCATCTGCATCTTTCATTAAGGTGTGATAACGAGCTGTCTCATCATTAGATGTATGTATAGGCTCCTCAACATGCATACGTTCTGTATGCATACATCCATCAAACATCCCAACTGTTTCATATATACTACTGGATTCTCCTAAATTTTGAACACCAAGTCCAAAAGCATCTATAATCAAACCCCTTATATCATCATCTCTTGCAAAATTATCTTGTAGCCTAGTGGATCCAAAATGAGTCAGGGGTTGGTTACATGATGATGGCAACATAGATTCCCCATGAAAAATTCAGTCGGTATAACCTCTTAAAAAACCATTCCATACTAAATGTTCTTCAACAATTTGTGGATCTAAAGAACTATTTACACATTTCCAACATGGACATAAAATCTTTCCATTCAAACTACTTTTCTCCATACCAAATTTAATGAAGTCATGAACTCCATCTAAATATTCTTTACTATTCCTTGGTTTATTTATCCAACTTTTATCCATTGTAGGATAAAAATGATCAAACTTGCAACTTATCTAAAAATTAAAAAAAATTATATAATCTATATTAATGCAATGAGTAAGAAATATCAGTTATTTCATAAAATCCAAAAAAATAACAGCTATTATAGTTCATTATAAAACTTGAAGACTCAAAAATACATCTAGATATGATATGATTTACATAGTAAATGCTTGCTATCATCAACAAATAGGTAAAGAAGGTCCTATCCCATTCAGAAAATGCGTTAATTATATAGATCAATTACAGTAATCAAACGATATGCAACAAGAGCCAAAAAAATTTTTGGCACTATTTTCTCTTAGTTCTCCCATATAGGGAGAACAAAAGAAAAATACCGTCCAAAATTTTTTCGAACCCTCAGCATACCATTTGATTATTGTAATGACCTATAGAATTACTCATATTTTTCAAACTATCCATACTAGACAATCAATTGACCAATGTATATAATTCTTTTACCCATATAAAAATAAATAAATGTATGGATGTAATAGAATATGTACATTAATCAAAAGATGGATCTATGATTTTGGAATGTAATTTTTTTAAAAATTAATTCATAATTAACATTGCCTGGCATCTTCCATCAGCCTGAGCACGTAGGGCTAGATGCCTTCGATGCCAACTGGGACCACAAAGACCCGAGCATGCAAGGTCGAGATCTAAGTCTCGTGCATGTTAATTAAATATTGTGCACTATATCATAAACTTTTAACAACTCAGTTAGATAATTATCTGATGGCAACCAAATAATAAAGAATCAATAAAATAAACCCTTAGGATTAGCATGCATCCTAACCAAATAATTATCAAATAAACCCTCACTAAAGGCTCAAAGGATCAACAAAATTAATCTTTCTAAGTCATTCAAAATTTTCATATATAAGAAAATAAACAATCTCTTTCCTAAAATCAGTATAGCCATCAAAAGCTAAGGCATCACAATCAAATCTAAAAATAATTAATAAAAAAATTAAAATATTATCTAAATTCTCTAACTACTATGTATACTTCAAAATAATGCCATATGAGAATAATCTTTCAATCTAAAAAATAAAATATTATTAGAGAAATGAATTACTTATAATGGATAATAATATGAGAAAATACTAGATGATATTATTTTCATCAAATACCTGCATTCAATAAAAAAATATGATAGTCAATAATTAATATATACTTATCTATTTTAAATTATCTAAAATATATTTAAAATTTAATTTTTAAATTATATACCAAAGGTCGGAGAGTGAAGGGCGTGGAGGAGCATTGGTGGCTAGAAAGGAGGTGGTGCGATCAGGAAGTAAGGAGGCCAAGGAGCATGGCCCACTAGGAGGGCCGGGGATGGGTGTCAGTCAGGTCGTGGTTGGTTCGGGGGGCAATGGGTGCGGGTGTCGGGGAGGGGGGTGACGTCAGGAAAGGGGGGATGGTGGATGTAGCTAGATCGAGGAGGGGGACCGGGGGTCTTTTGGGCTTGCGCAGATGGCCATCGGAAGGGAAGGAGGGCTGGTGGGGTGGTCTTGAGGAGGGCGAAACAGCATATGGCATGGACGGCGTAGGTGCGGCATGGATAGATGTGGCAGAGAGGGAGCGATGGATGGCGGTGCGGTGTGGACGACGAGTGCGGTGCTAGTGGCGAAGAATCGATGGAGATAGGGCCGGGAGTGGAAAGGGGATTAGGTATGGGGGAATGGGAGGAAAAGGTGGGGGGCAACAGCAAATAGGTTAGGACTTGGGAGAATCGGGGGGCGGATTAAGCAAACCTAACGATGCTTTTTAGCACCGTTAAATAATGATGCAAAAAAGCATCAATAATTTCTTAATTTAACGATGCTTTTCCTAAAAGCATCGGCATTGACAATGCTAAAATTTTATGATACTTTTATGCATCGTTAAAAACACGATGCTTTTTAAAAGCATCGGCGGGTCAGTGCAACCTACCGACGCTTTCAAAAAGCATTGGCAGAAAATGGTCGTTAATTCTATGTTTTTCTGTAGTGTAACTATGCACAAAAGTGATTCAAAAATAACTTTAAATTTTTTATCACAAAGTTGACTAATACTTAATAAGTTATACTTTAAGCTATCTACTAAGAGTACATTATCTACAAATGTAGGAGTGATATATATTTTACCAGCTTTGATGATGTGTCCTTTGCCATTATCATCAAAAGTTACAATTCCTCTTTCTTTAGCTTCAAGGGTAATGAAATATTCATTTTCACCTGTCATGTGCCTTGAGTAGCCACTATCTAGATACCATTTTCTTTCTTTCTATCGGCTATAAGACACACCTGCAATCAAAAATCAAGTAGGGATTTTAGGTATCCAAGTCAACTTGGGTTCTTTAGGGTTAGTAACCATGGTTCCTTTAGGAACCCATACCTTCTTAATATTTAGACTATTTTTTATTTTTTTGAAATTGCAAACATATGATGTGTCCAAATTTTTCATAGTAAAAATAGATTGATTTTTGTGAAGTTGAAGATTTACAAAGAAATTCTTTAAAAACTTTTATTTCTTTTGAGTTCTAAAATCAATTCTAGTTTTGTTAAAAATAGCTTTTTAATTATTGAGTAATAATTATAGTTTTTCAAAACTTAATATAAACTTATTAACTATAGGTTTATATTTTTCAAATTCTTTCTTTAGGTTCTAGTTTTTTGCAGAAATAAGCACTTGTTCTATCAATATTTTCTTCTTTTTCTTGATTAAATTTTGATTGATTGATTTTAGATTTTTATTTTTTTAAAGTTAACTTTTTAAGATCATCATACAATTCATAAAATGCTTTCTGCAATTCATCAAATGAAAATTCATGTTGGAGTCAAGTGTTACCTCATCCTTTTGAGTCATGAGACACAAATTGACTATTTCTTGTCCCTCTTCATCTGAACTTGAATCTTCACTATCATTTTTTATTGCCATCATTGCTTTCTTCTTTACTTTTTTAGAGGATTTCTTCAATAGAGGATAGTCTATTTTAAATAGACCAAGTTTCTTGCATTCAATACATGTAGGCTGCTTCTTGTCTTTATTTTTCTCTCGATCTTTACTAGCTTCACCTTTAGAGAAGGGTCATCTCTTGAAGTTTGATCTTTTCTTTCTTATAAATCTTCTAAATTTTTTGGTTATGAGAGTTATTTTTTTGTCATCATCTTCTTCCTTTGCTACGGACTTGAGGACCACGGTCTTCTTTTTCTTGACTTCATCTTCCAAGTTTTGCTTCATGGTTAACTCATGTGTCATGAGAGAACCAAGAAGCTCTTCAAGGGCAAAATATTGAGGTTCTTAGCTTCTTGTATAACCATCACCTTTGCCTCCCAAGTTTAAGGAAGAGATCTAAGAATTTTTCTCATAAATTCATTGTTAGTATATAATTTTTCTAAGCTTTTGAGTCCATTTATAATATCAGTAAATCATGCAAATAATTTGATAATATTTTCAATTGATTCCATTTTAAAAAGTTCATACTTATGCACTAGCATATTTATTTTGGATTTTTTTACTTGATTGGTATCCTTATGCGTAACCTCAAGTCTATCACATATTTTTTTGACTGAAATATAAGTAGATATCCAATTAAATTCATTGACATCAAGTGAGCAACAAAGCACATTCATTAGTTTAGCATGCAATTGAGCCAACTTCTTATCATTTTCAACCCAATCTCTTTTGAGTTTAGGAATTACATTACCTTCAATGCTAATTGTAGGTGTGTGTGGTCCATTGATTATGACACCCTGTAGGTCATAATCAAGTGCTTATAGAATATGCTCATGTGTTCCTTCCAATATGTGTAATTTGAATCATTAAATAAAGGAGGCCTATTTATGGACTATCCTTCCATCAGAGAAACATTCAATTGGATTGTCATTCTGATCGATTACGCTAAATCAAAAGAACAACAAATAATATAAGAGCACCTGCTCTGATACCACTTGTTGCCTAGAAGAACAGTACAACGGGGGGTGACTTGGGTTTTTCAAAATTTTTTAGATTACTAGGTATATCTGCAGAATTATGAAAATGCAGTGATTAAATGAGCAGAAAATAATAATAGCTAATGAAAAAAATCACACACACAAAGCTATAAAATTTTTATAGTGATTTGATGTCAAACCCAACACCTATGTCCACTCCTCAAGCACTCTACTTGAGAATTCTACTATAATCTCTAAGATTATAGCAAGATTATTTTTTTTCTGGGTTCACAATTTAAATTCAGTTGGTTTTGTAGGCTAACCAACTAAAACCTAACCCCAAGCCACTCCTAAGCTTATACAAATCCAATTCAAGGCTTGGATGAGCCTATCCCTCAAATTTCAATCCTTTTGAAACTTGAAATACAGAAATTTTGAGATATAGAAATTTAAAGAGAAACAAACTCCTCGAAGAGTTGATTTGAAGCTTTAATGTACAAGTTGAGTTGTTGGAGGGCTTTAACAATGAATGCTCCCTTCCTTCACTTGAAAATGCTTTGATTGCATAGATGGTTAAGTGGGTGAACAACAATAAAGGCTCTTTAAGGCTCACTATTTGGATAGCACATAGTTTTTGAGTTCTTCCTAATATTTTCCACTTTCTTACTTTTATATCTTGACTTTCCAATCCTTAATCTAGTCTTAGAAGCCTTCTAATCCAAGTTAAGAAGTTCAAAAATGGGTTTATAGCCATTGGAACACCAAAAAAATTATTTATAGTATTAAAAATGAAATTTGGATAGTTTTGGAAACTAGCCGTTGGGGTTGTTAGAAGCTCGGGAGTCAACTCCCCAAAGCCTTGAGTCGACTCAAGTCATAGGATGAAAAATCTGACTCTCTATATTTCATGTCCCATGCTAGTTTTGCGTGCTGGAGTCGACTCCTAGACTTCGTGAGTCAACTCCAGTTGTAGGATAAAAAATTTAGTATTTTGTTATTAGATTAGTGTCTTTTCTAAGACATGAGTCGGCTCCTACTTTCCTTGAGTCGACTCCTTAATAAGTTGACTCCTGTGATAGGATCCAAAATAATGTCTTCTATTTTTGAGTTTGGTGCCTGTCTGAGTCCTTGAGTCAGCTCCTACTTCTCTTGAGTCAACTCTTAATCAGTGCCAAGTGCTCTTTTGCTCTTCTTTCTTGATTCTTTCAATCAAAACCATGGAGCTTCATTGAAATGGGTTTCTGTCTTCCTGAATTTTATTTTAAACACTCAAACTAGATTATTAATACTCAAAATAAACTCAAATATTCTATTATTCATCAAAATCATACCTAGAGTCAACAATGAAGAATTTAAATTGAGAAAAAGATTATTCAAAAGCAATTCAATTTTTTGAAGAAAATATTCAAGCTATTGAGTGGAACAAAAGGAGAGAGAGGAAGGACATTCTAAGAAATTTCAATTCTCACCTTTCCATATTTACTCAACTCGAAAGAGAGGAAGTATGCACTTAATTGAGCTTGCAATCACCGAGCAAAAGTATTCAGTCTCCATCAATCCTCTCTTCAGCATTCAAGGAAGAAGTTGAAGCAATTCAAAAGCTCAACCGTTCGACTTCTTCAAGAGCTTAAAGATTTTATTATTTGTACTTCAAATTCTTATAAATCTTTCTTTGATTGTTTTGACAAGTTTTTAGGGAAGAAACTTGGATTTTTGAGGGTCGGTCAAAGCCATAAATTGGATGTTGGAAAGTTTTAGTTGGTGAGCTAGTGCAAACCAACTACATTGATTGTGAGCCCCAAAAAAAATCAATTATAAGATTTTGGTTGGTGAGCTAGAGAAAACCAACTAGATTGAATTATGAATCTATAAAAATAATTGAATTATAATCTTGTGAGATTATAATTGAAATTCTCAAATAGGTTGATTTGGAAAGTACACGTAGGAACTAAGTTGAGCATCAAACCATTATAAATCTTTTATATTTGTGATTGTATATTTATCTTTACATTTATTCTTCTACTGCTTATTTATTTACTATTAAGTACTACACAAATACTTTCAAATCTATTTTTGGGCACAAGTACTTTAATTAATTTTAAGAAATCCAATTCACCCTTCCCTCTCTAGGATTGCCACCTCTGAGAAACAAGCAGTATTAAAGCTTGTACTCTGTCCATTTGATCTAACCATTAAAGATCAATGGCAATCCCCACTGGTTGAAGGCCAATCAACCAATGAACCTCCACTTTTTAATGGCATAAATTACACATGTTGGAAGTCAGGAATGAAAATCCTTATTTAAGCATAAGATTATAACATGCAGAATGTCATAGTTAATAGCCCTCACACATCTACTATTATGATTGATAGTATGTCTTCTCCTAAATCTAAAAAGGATTGGGATGATATAGATAAAAGATTAGCGGTGAAAAAATGGTCACTGGGAAGTCACCTCGGAAGACTCATCGGGAGATGTTTTTCATGGTGACCAAAAAAAATCACCACAAAAGATTAATTTTTTTGTGGCAAAATTTTATTCGCTGAAAAATGTAGACTTTTTATGGCAAACAAACTTGCTGCTAAAAAGCACACTATTCACCACCTAATCAGCAAATTTGCTGCAAAATAATAGTCGGATAAACATTTAGTGGCAAATATTTTTGCTGCTAAAGGTTCAACTTTTAGTGACAAAAGTTTTCGTCGAAAAATAAAGACCTTTAGCGACGAACATTATGTCGCCGAAAAAAGTTTAACTTTAAGTGACAATTTTAGTTGCCACAAAAATATCCTATGTGACTTAATGTATTTTTTGTGGTGACATATTGATGCCGCTAAATAGTATTGGTGGCGATATTTTATCGCCAGAAGAAGTCCATAAGAATTGGCAGCAAATTTGCTCATCGCTAAAAGTATTAGCTGACATAGCCAATATTTTTTTATGACAAAATTTATCATCATGAAAAATATATTTATACTTTTTACGACTAAATAATATCGCCGCCCAAAATTTACCACTAAAGACTAATTTTAAATTTTTCTATTGACAAATCTAATATTGTAACAAACAAATATCATTCAATATATTATCACATAAAATCCAAAATCACATTACATTAATATAAATCTTCCATGCATTATATTTGTCAACATAGTGTATAAGCAACAAAGTTTTCCATATTATCATTATACATAGCCAAAAAATACTACATGTCTCATAAAATTCAAAAAAAATCTAAAATAGAAACAAGTCCTTCAACCAATTCTTGAAATCTTCATCGATGACCAACATCTTCCAATCTGCAACATAAACATATATAATACAAATTAGTTTAAAAGGTAACATAAGCTTCCTTTCAATCATAAGTGCTACATATCAAGAGGTGAGTAGGAGATATGAAACTAGGATTGCATCATGCATAAATTATCCCTAAAACAAGCAATTTAATTTCACCAACATAGTCTGGCTTTCATTGCAACCTATAGCAGAATATAGAAAAAAGGATAGACCACAGAGCAAAGCATTCAAGAACCATAAATGATGCTTTTTTTTTCTTGCCATCACAGAATAATAGTTGCCACTGGCAATGAAACCATCCATTTTTCATAGACCATATCTAATCAGGGAATAAAGCATTACATAAACCACATTTCTAACCATGGCTATAACCAAACTACACTATTAGCTATAACCCAATCAAAACTGAGTTACATATCTAGCAGTAATCAATTGATCCCACCCTTCAGTACATCAGGCAAAAGCCATTTCACAACATGACCAGCAAGAAAGCAATAAAGCTACATATGTGAGCTTTACAAACTACAATCATCCACAAGGATGCAGCATATCTAGAGCCTTACCATTGAAAAATGCTACTACATGTCTCACACAAACCGCAGTATCAAGATTATGCTTTCAACAACACATGCAAACTTCAATCTAGTCATTATGATAGTGACAACAAATAGCACTTTGAAATTCCTTCATCAAGCAATGTATTGTAACTTGATAACAATCAACTCCTATCATCATAATTGAGTCCTTAAAATCCATCACAATGGCTAAATAGAAATCAGGGTACTCTCAGAGAGCATGTCAAACAATACTGTGAACACAATGCATCACAAAACTATCCCAGCTTAACCCTAGCTACCTTAAAAATGTTTGCTTACAGAAAACATGAAGATCAGAATAGCTAAACAAGGTTAGTTGCCATTTGCACTTCCTATTTCTTTGTTTGTGGCAAGAAGAAAAAGAGGTCCTTGATCAAAAACAATCTTCCATAAATCAACTATTTGCATGTATGTTCAAGACCTGCAGCAATGGTTGTTTCAAATCTTAATTAAACCACAAACCAAAAATATAATCAGATGTGCACCATTTAAACAGAGTGTGTCCAGCAATTGCAATATCACACTGCAGATGTACTGTCATGCTCTGAAAAATATAAGATACCTCAATGTAGAATATGCAATACAATAGTAAAAAATTATAAATTTTCCAGCAAAGGAGTGCAAGGAAGTGATGAAGCACTTATTGTTAGGATTTGACACCTCAAATTCGACCCATAAGAAGCCCATAGTGAGTTCCAGGATGATGAGTAGAGTCCAACGAGCTAAAGAACAGTCCAAATGGAGTCAGGATGGAGGAGAAAATGCATCCAAAAGCCAGTGGAGCGAAGGGGCTACTGGAGTGGGGCCTGTAGTATGCGACCCGTGGGGCCTATAGTGTGCGGCCCAGGCCTATAGTGCAACAGCTTGGTGCACAAGCCTATGGGGCCAGCCCAAGCACGTATAGGCGGGTGGGCCAGCCATGCGTAGGCGCGCAGGGTGCTAGGCCCAGGAGCGGCCCATCGCATGCGGATGCATGCGGGCACTTGCAGGCTCACGCTTGTGCATGGCCCAGGCTGGGCGCACATGCTGCCGCAGCGTAGGCCCAGTCTGGGCACCCGCGCCATGCGGCCCAGGCCCAGGCAGGCATCCGTAGGAGGGGGTGGGTGGCCGGCCAGGCATTCTAGTCTCTAGTTCAGGCACTTGCAGCAACAGCGTGCCATGTCCATGCAAAGATGCACCAAGCACATGTGAGCATGCATGCAGAAGACTTGTTGATGTAGTCAAACTCTTGTTTGAGTCATATTAGGAGATATAGTCTTGCTAGGACTCCCATGGCAAGATTTTTAGTCTATTTAAAGACTATTGGTGCTGTGGAAAAAGATGCGAGCACAAAAGGCTTTGGCAACCGCTAGGAAGAACTTGGCAGAGCACCGAGAGCATGTATCCCATAGAGCAGATGCAGGCAAAGCATCAAAGTAGAGCAAAGCATCAGATAGAGCAAGGCAACGACCATGTAAGTTATCGTTAGGCATGATGTAGCAACTTTCATAGGAAGCATCTAGGGGCGTCGAGGATCCTGGTACTAGTAGGCTTGTAAGAGGGTCTCCTTGGGGATTTAAAGAGAGCTTTTGTGAGGGTAGCTTTTAGTTGAGAGAGGTTTGTGTATAGAGAGTTGAGAGTGGGTAATCTCCTCTTGTACTTGTTTCTTTTTTATAGTGAAGCTTGCATGCCTCGTGGAGATGAGCCTTTGGACTGATCTACGTACCTAATTATGTTTTTTATTTTATTTTCTTTTTTCTTCCTGCCATAATTTTTTAGTACTAAATCCTTAACTATTGGTATCAGTGAGTTGATACCATAATAATTGATATCAGAGCTGGATTGGTACTGGGACAGATTGCAGCGGTGGTGTTCAAGATTGAAGATGGAGAAGATAGGCACAATCAAGGTGGAGATCAATCACAAAGGGTTGATCAATGCTCTCTTATACAAGGAGGAGTTGTCTACATAGAAGATGCCAACAGGAGTCCAGTGCAAGATGGAGCTCCAGGTGGAGATGAATCGAGCACGAGATGAGAGACTTGGGAGGATGAGCGATGTCGCGAGAAGGCTACCTCGAGCAAGTCTTGAGTCAGGTGGAGCATGGTACATGATGGAGATGGGATCGAGTGGCCTAGCTCGAATCCCATGTTTGTCCATCCATGAGTAGCAAGCGATTGCCCTAGTGCATGGGGGCGAGAAGATCCAAAAGCTCTCAAAATAGATGGAAGCCAAATGTCGAGTTGAGATGAAGATTGTTAGGATTTGATGCCTCAAATTCGACCCACAAGAAGCCCATAGTGAGATCTAGGATGATGAGTGGAGTCCAACGAGCCCAAGAACAGTCCAAACGAAGTCAGGATGGAGGAGAAAATACGTCCAAAAGCCAGCAGAGCAAACGGGTTACTAGAGTGGAGCCTACAGTGCATGGCTTGTGGGGCCTACAGCGCATGGCCCAGGCCTGCAGTGCGGTGGCCTAGTGCACAGGCCTATGGGGCCGACCCAAGCACGTGCGGCCAGCCACTCATAGGCGTGCAGGGTGCTAGGCCTAGGAGCAGCCCACAACATGCGGATGCATGTGGACGCACGTGGGTTCACGCTTGCGCATGGCCTAGGCCGAGCACATGTGCTGCGTGCACTGCTACAACCTAGGCTTAGGCCGGGCTTGCATGCCATGCAGCCTAGGCCTAGACGGGCATCCATAGGCATGCATACGGGGGCCAGTCGGGCATTCTAGCCTTCGGTTTGGGCACTCGCAGTGACAGCATGCCACGTCTGCATGAAGACGTGCCAAGCATGCACGAGCATGCACGCGGAAGACTTGTTGATGCAGTCAAACTCTTGTTTGAGTTATATTAGGAGATATAGTCTTGCTAGGACTCCCATGCCGAGATTTTCAGTCTATTTAAAGACTGTTGGTGCTATGGAAAAAGATGCGAGCATAGAAGGCTCTGGCAGCCATTAGGAAGAACTTGGCAGAGCACCGAGAGCGTGCATCCCACAGAGCAGATGCAGGTAGAGCATCAAGGCAGAGCAAAGCATCAGGTAGAGCAAGGCAACGGCCATGTAAGTTATCATTAGGCATGATGTAGCAACTTTCATAGGAAGCATCTAGGGGCATCGAGGATCCTGATACTGACAGGCCTATGAGAGGGTCTCCTCGGGGATTCAGAGAGATCTTTTATGAGGGTAGCTTCTAGTTAAGAGAGGTTTGTGTACAGAGAGTTGAGAGTAGATAATCTCCTTTTATACTTATTTCTTTCTCATAGTGAACCTTGCATGCCCTATAAAGACGAGCCTTTGGGCTGATCCACATACTTGATTATGTTTTTTATTTTACTTTTTTCTTTTTTTCTGCCGCAATATTTCAATACTAGATCCTTAACAAGTAGTATCAGTGAGTTGATACTACAACACTGATTAGGGAATTGTTACCATCTAGGTCCCATTAGCCTATGTTTGATCATATAAATAGTTCACCTGCACCATTGGACACCTTAAGACTTCAAACAAGGCTAGCAAAACCCAAGTGAGAATATAATTTTGAATTCACGGAACAAAGATTATTCCAACTACTGAACATCCAAATTTCACCAAATTAATTTAGACAATAGATACAAACATTAGTTTTATTTTTTCGAAGATAATTTGGCCAATATCGTACAATCCACCATGAGATAGCTAAAATGATCAAAAAAGACACTTTTTCCTTAGAATTCACTCATATTCAATCTTATGCAGAAGATAGTGACTAATATATCATTACATGCTATATGTATTTGAAATAATTTGTAATGTCCTCTTAAATTGAAGTATTGTCATACTAAAGATTGTCAATTAGTATATATTAGTTTCCATGGAACAGATGGAGTAGATGAAGCTGATGGTGACAATAATCTCCACACCAACTCTTCCAACTCTTCCTGTCGAGCTTGTATTGACTCCTGTCGAGCTTCCATTGTCTGAATCAATTCATGCTGCATTGCTAACTCTTCACGCAACTCTCTGTTGGAAGACTCTAAAGCTTTGGTTCTGAAAGATGAGCTAATAGACTTCGAACCATGCTCGAGTCCACATACATATCCAGGTCATGTCCCAAGAACTATATCACATATTTGGTCTTGAGTCAGTGCCTGAGACCCTTCTTCACTAGATTGGGCTTGCAACTCCATCATTCGATTCTATAATTAACAGTAAAAATATCTTGAATCATGAATAATGCCAAAAAATGAAATATAAATAGTTATTTTCTTACATATCTTGATTCAGTCTCATCTGAAATCCAGCCTTTTTCCTCATTGTATCTTATGCGTTTGAAGAATTGAATTTTGTCTAGCTCCTTCCCAGTCTCCGATGGAATATTCCATACATGCCTATGGTTCACCCTTTGCATGACTTGCCAATTCTTATCTAATTTCATGCCATTGACATAAAATACTTGCTTTACCTGAATTGCTAAGATAAAAGGGTCATTCTTATGCCATTTATTACTGATATTAATCAATGTGAAATGCAAATCAATTTGAATTCTTTTTTTTTCTTTTTATTAGTATCAAACCATTCATACTTAAATATAAGAATCTGATGGCCAAATAGGTACTCTAACTCAATTATATTTATCAAAATCCCAAAAAAATCAATGATTTCGCCATCATGTTCTCCTTCCACAACTAAACAACTATTTGATGTTTGATGACGAGCCTCTCGATTCTTTGTATAAAATCTAACTCCATTAACAATACAACCTGAATTGGTTTGCACATGGATATCAAGACCACATGTTAATGCATATAATTCATTAGTGGCTTCTGATGACTTCATGTTTTGCAATCGCTTTATCTAGGAGAAAAATCAATGTGTAAGAAATATGAAAAAATCATAATATGTCATTCTTGCAAAAGTTTTCCATATATAAATAACATACATGTTTTTCAATTCATTGAGAAAATTGTTCATCGTTTCTAATCGATATTAATTCTCATCACTTTTTTATGCAAGTATGCACGTATTTCAATGGAAAACAGTCATTGCAACAACATATGGCAGTCATGACTTTTTAACCTTGAAATCTTACCATCTTCTATACTTATATATCTTGATATGTTCGGAGCATAGCCATCAGGAAGCTTATCAGATTTCAAGAATTCCAATAAGCCTTGCTTTCTCTTCAACTCAGTACATAACATGCAAGGGGCTTTACAAATCTATTTCCTGGTGGTTGTAAGTGCAGCTCTTTCCTTATTTTTGTGTCAACCAAATCCATTCATGCTTTAATAGTATCATTTATTTTTCCCTTAATCATAAGGTTTGTTCCCAAAATATTATCACAAATATTTTTCTCTATGTGCATGACATCAAGATTGTGATACAATTTTAATTTATACAATACAGTAACTCAAAGAATATACTCTTTTTAGTCTAGTTTAATTCTTCAGGAGTACGTTTTCTTTTCCTCATATTTGGATGCTTTCCATACTTCAAATCTTAAAGTTGATCTAATTTTTGCAACACATCTTCCCTAAACAACTCTTGTGGTTTGGATCGAGCCTCCAGCTAACCATCAAATAATTTACTCCTTCTCCAACAATGATCTAAAGGAAGATATCGGTGATGGCCCATGTAACATATTTTATTTCTCAATCTCTTAGATGATGTTTGCTCATTGCAACATGAACATGTCATATATCCTTTTGTACTCCAACCTGACAAACTATCATATGTAGAAAAATTATTTATGGTCCACAAAATAGCTGCCTTTAAGAAAAACATTTGTTTAGTTGAGGCATCATATGTGTCAACACCATTTTCCCATAACTCCTTCAATTCATCTACCAAAAGCTGCAAATAAACATCAATGTCCTTTCCCAGAGCTTGTGGTCTAGGAATTAGTAATGATAACATAAAAAATGGCTCTTTCATGATTTTCCAAGATGATAAATTATATGGCATAAGTATCATTGGCCACATACTATAAGAATTGCTTATATTACCAAATAGATTAAAACTATCAGATGCAAGACCAAGTCTGACATTACATAGATTATTTGCAAATGTAGGATACTATCTATCAAAATGTTTCCAAGCTTCAGCATCGGTCGGATGCCTTAAAATCCCTTTTGTATAGACATATTTTTCAGCATGCCATCTCATATCCAAAGCTGTATGCCTTGACATAAATAATCTCTACAATCTTGACTTCAATCGAAAGTAGCATAGGATCTTATGAGGGATCTTCTTACCCTTGCCATCATTTATTTTCCATCGAGATGTTTTGCACATTGGATATTCATTTTTATCTTTATGCTCCTTCCAAAATTATACACAATCATATTTGCAAGCATGAATGCACTCATACCCTAATCCCAATTCTTGTAATATCATTTTAGCCTCATAATGTGACTTTGGGAGCACTGTACCTTCAGGAAAAGCATCATTCAATAACTCAAGTAACATATCAAATAATTTGTTTCCTCAATGATTATGCACCTTTATATGAAGCAACTTTACAATAAAGGATAATATTGAAAAATTCTTGCAACCTGGATACAAGTCGCATTGTGCTTCCCTCAACAATCTATCAAATTTTTGGACATCTTTTTTAGGAGCTTGATGGCTACCAGTTATGTCTGTATCCCTGACTATATCCCTAATATTTATGAAAGTTTCTCTTTGAAAGTCATTCAACATGTCCAATATTTTATTTTCTTTCTCTTCTTTATTGTCTATCATTCCATCATTATCCCATGCATCATTATTGGTACTATTATCGATGGAATAAATACCATGGGAAGATAGATTTTTTTCATGAAATATCCACCCTGTATAAGTGCCTTGAATTCTATTTATATACAAATCATCTTCCACTTCATCTAAATGCTTGTAATATGCATTCATGCACTTCAGACAAGGACACCCGACTATATTATCTTGACCCATATGATTCTTCGCAAACTCAATAAACTCCTTAACTCCATTAACATACCCTTTACACCATATATGTCTTAATTTCATCCAACTCCTATTCATTTTTAATGCCTGTCAAATAAAGTTAATTTGTAAATAGTGATTGAATGAAATGAATAAAATGAAATGAATGAGGATTCTTATTTTAGCCAATATCTAGCTCGACAATTGAAACTATAAATATACCATAAGTGCATGGTCAAAATGTCCCAAAATTTAAACTACAAAGATTTGAATAAAAAACTTGCGTAGTAACCATTGCTATAATTTGACTTTCAGTTTAGTGTATATCTGATTTGAATAAAGAACTTGTGTAGTAATCTCCACAATGAAGTAAAGATTTTCGTATGAGTATAGATACATTCATGATCAGAAATTGCTACTGAAGAACTGGCTTTAAAAAGTATTAACGAACCACCAAAGTAAAACCAACCCATCATTGAATTGAAGCTAAAGAACAATAAACATCCAAATATCCTACATATATCCCTGTACCTTTTTTTTTTTTGATGAAAAGAAGGGCAAGCCTTCGTTATTTATTAGTAGTAGAATGTATATAAGTTCATAGTTGCAGAGGTGGGCAACTGCAATAGTACAATAGCTCTAGGGAAGGAAACTCAATAGTTTCCATTTTGGGTGACGGCATCAAGGGGGAATACAAACCCCGAAACTGGGGATAAAAATTGAACTTTGGAGCCCATCGCTTGTTCTCCATATGGTACAGCAAACCATTACCGTGAGTTTCTTACAGGCTCTAGACAGGATCCTGTAAAACAGTTTGTGGTGTCACACTATGGCAAACTCAACGTTTCCATGGTTACCAGCTGAGGTTATGTGTGGTTTTCATTTAGAAACCTGGATGGGGTAGCTTAGCAGCAATAAGATTCATCTGAACTCATCTTGTTTCGGTTACAGAGATTTATGTTGGGTGTATGTTTTTAGATTTTGTTTTAAAAACAGATCTTGGGTGGTTTCTGAACCAAAGGGTTGCTTCTGATCTTAGTTATCCTCCGACCTCCAGTTTCCATATTTTAGGCCTGTTTTCTTTTCGCTGATTCTCCCAGAAATTTCTATTCATTGGCATCAGCTAAATTCTCGATGCATATTACTGCAGCTTTTTATGAATTTATGAGCTTTGAAATTCAAGATCTCTGACCAAGAGCTTTGGGGAGAGAGTTTGTTACCAAAAAATTTCTGTTTTCCTTCATCTTCTCCGATGGGAAACTTAGTTGAATTTCCCATGAACTTACCTTTCTAATCGCTGTTAACTGGTTTGTCCAGTAGCTCCTTGACTGCATTTCTGATTTGTTGGAGTTGGTCTATTTCTTTTCTTTTAATATGAGCTGTCCACAACAGAAACACTTTACCGGCTTGCTGCAACAAAATTCTGGGAAGATAAGTAGGGAACTCAAAGCATCATTTGTTATGTTCTTTTCATAAACTCCAGAATCCTGCTGCCATTAGAACGTCTAACCCCTTCCTAAGAGTGTCATGGGTTCTTGTGATCTCCAACTGTTCCATAACATGAACTAGGTTTGAGGTAGTGTCTTTAGATTTAGAATAGATTGGAAAGGTGACCAAAATTTTCTTGAAAATGAACATTGAAGAAATAAGTGATCAGCGGTCTCCGGAATGGAGTCACAAAGCATGCAACTCAGCCCACCCTGCCAGCCTCTATTGGAAAGGTTTGATTTAGTGAAGATTTTGTCAAGATAGCTCAAATATAAGAAATATTTAACTCTTGGTGGAATATCCATTTTCCAAATGATTGTGCAGAAGAATGGTCGTACTCCCCCATCAAGAAGGAACTGATAGCAGCTCTTTGTTGAGAATTGTTTTTGTGCGAACCATTTCCATTCTATGTTATCTGAAGTATTTCTGAGTTGGACATTTGACAAACTCTGCTTTAGTACAAGGAAGTCTGGGTGATTTACCATAGATTCTGGGACCAATCGGCTAGCCAAACTTGATGAGTGAACGAGGGCCTCTGCAACAATAATCTCTTTACTTGGTGAGATGACGTATGGCCAAGTACATCTATCTTTGAGTGGTTGATCTATCAGCCATGTATCATTCCAGAATGATATTTATGTTCCATTTGCCGCCCGAAACCAAACCAGAGTTTAAAATAGTTTCATGTTCTTCTGAGCATTCCTCCAAAAGTTTTTTTTTGGATGAAGACTTTAATGATTTTGGCTAGTTCTTAAAGTAATGCTGTTTAATGGCCATCTTCCATGGTTTAGCTAGGGACTGTTGAGAATAAATTCCACCACCATCTGAAGAAAAGGACCTAATTGAGTACTTCGATGTTTGTGATACCTAGACCTCCTAATTGTTTTGGCCTAGAGACCGATGGCCAGTTGAGTAAACTTTTGCCCTTTTTCCACTACTCGTTACCGTACCAAAGAAATGCTCATCGACTTCTGTCTATAGCTTTAATTATTTCAGAGGGTAGGATGAAATTAGTCAGCCAAAACATAACTATAGGTGAGATCACTGCATTAATTAAGAAGTGTAACTCTGCCTGCAAATCAGAGGAGTTTGCCCTTCGAACCTGCCAGTCTTTTAGTAATTTTCTCAACAATCGGGTTCCAATCTGTCTTCTTAAGTGCATTGTGGTGTAGCGGCAAACCTATGTAACAGAGGAAGAAATCTGCTGTTTTGCTTCCAAGGAACTTTGCAATCTAATTTTTAACAGATTGGTTGATATTGATTCATTGATTCCTAGAACTTTGGATTTGAGAAAGTTAATGTGCAAACCTAATAGTAATTCGAATGAGTAGAGCATCAATTTGAGGGTTGGTTCATGGTTCCTTTCAGCCCCACAGAAAATGAGGGTGTCATCTACGAATTGGAGGTTGTAGAACAGGCCTGTAGCATTGTTGTTTCTAAATTTTCCTATCATGTGATGGTTGGATGCTGTTTTGATGATTCGGTCCAATACATCTAATACTAATATGAATAGCTGTAAGGATAGTAGGTTGCCCTGTCGTAGTCTTCTATGATGTTTAAATGGTTTGCCAAGAGTTCCATGAACAAGGATAGAAGATTTGGGAGTGGATATGATGTCAAAGATCCATTAGCACCATTTGGTTCTGAACCCTCTTGCCTTCAGTAATTCCATGAGGAAGGGCTATGCAACATTGTCGAACGCTTTCTCGAAATCTAGTTTGTAGATAATGCTCTTGTGATTTGCCTTATATGCTTGGGTAATAACCTCTTTGGCTGCAGCAAAATTTTCAGCTAATGTTCTACCATGAATGAAGGCTGATTAGGTTGGTGCTATCAGACTATCCATTTTCCTTGCAACCCTTGTTGAGAGCATTTTTGATATAATCTTTGCTACACCATGTAAGAGGGAAATAGGGCAATAATCTCTGACTGAGTAGCTTTGATCTTTTTTTGAAATGAAGGTGATGAATGAGTAATTGATTCTATCAAGAGTGATTTGGTGGTTGTAAAAACTGTACACTACCTTCATCAAATCCATCTCAATTATATCCCAACATTGCTTATAGAAGGCAAAGGTGAATCCATCTAGTCCTGGGGATTTTTGGGAGGCCAATGCGAAGTTGGCTCCTTTGACCACTTCCATGGTGAAGGGGGTCTCAAGATCCTATAACAGAGGGGGGTTTTCTGGGTAGAGCATCTTCCAATTAGCTTTGATGCAAGGTTCCATTGAGTAGCCTAGGATTTCCATGAAATAATTTCAAAAACTACTATGAATTTGTTTTTGATCTATTATGGATTTTTCTTGGCTATGAAGTTTGATGATGTTATTTTTCCTTCGTCTGTTGCTCACCCATGCATAGAAGAACTGTGTTTCTGTCCCCATTTTTGAGGCACTGCACTCTTGCCCTTTGTTTCCACCATACTTCCTCCTGTTCTAATAGTCTTTCAAGATTTTGTTTTGAACAGGACCTCTCTTGCCGTTCAAATTTGGGCAGGCTTCCATCTTCCTCTTTGGTATCTAAGAGATCGATTTTCTCAAGCAGGCAATTTTTCATCTGAGTTATATTTCCAACCTCTGTGCGGTTCTAGGTCCTTAGCTTTGCTCTAAGAGATCGAAGTTTCATAACTAAAACTGTGATTACATTTGTGGAATTGATCTTCTGATTCCACCAAGCTCAAATTTTGTCTTCACACTCTGCAATCGTTTGCTAGAAGTTTTCAAACTGGAAAGGTTTATGAGGAAAGAGTTTACCATGAGGAGGAGGATTTGACTGTAGAAGAAGTGGTGTGTGATCAGATGTTGTTCTTGTAACTATTGTGAGAATTGCTAGTGGGAACTTCTGAAACCACTCCGTAGAGACAAAATATCGATCAAGGTTAGCTAAAGAAGGTTCATCTCTGTAGTTTGACCATGTAAACTTTTGGTTAGATAGTTTTAGCTCCATCAATTGTAGTGTGTTGATGAAGGTATTGAATTGTGTAGATGGCTTTAGAGAGGTTGTAGCTCCATTGCGATCAGATGAAAACCTGGTGGCATTGAAGTCTTGCATCAAAACCCAAGGCAGTGGGTTATCATCTCTTATTCTACCAAGCTCAGCAAATAATAGTTTTTGGTTCTGTTGGTTATGTGGGCCATAAATGTTGGAGAGCATCCAACTGAAATTATAGCTTTTGCTGGTAAGTTTGATTGTTAGTGAAAAACTCCCTTTGTGTATGAGGTTGCCATCGAAATGTTCTTCATCCCAACAAGAGATTAAACCCCCTGTTGATCCACATGCATCTTTAGAAACCCATCTTTGAAGTCTATTTCCATATATGGATTGTTGGAGTCTTTGATTCACAAGACATTGTTTAGTTTCCTGGAGGCAAACCACTTGACACTTAGAATGTTTGATGGTTTCTCTGATGGCACGTCTCTTGTTTGGCCTACCAGACCCTCTTGTGTTCCAACTTAATATCATTTATATATAGAGATCAATTGTACAGACCAACCCTGATTTGGATAAACAGAAAAAGAGATACAGTAGCTTGTCCAAAATATAATACTACCTTCTGTTGGGTTTATGAGACCTACTGCCTTCTACTGGGTTTATGAGACCCAGCGGCATACAATAACTATCTGATATTTGTCTAGGTGGCAACAAAAGCAAGACAAGGGTTGGGATTCTAGAGTGATATGATTTCAACTGGCTGCAAGTTTTTGAAATGCTCACCAGCACAAATACTCCTGCTTTCAGCATGTCGCTACTTCTGGAACCTGTTCTAAACCCTTTTCATCTCATTGAAGCTCCATGGTCTTTAATTTTTTCACAGGGTTCTGGTTGGCATCCAACTCGAAGAGCCTGCCACATTTCTTTCCCATTTCAGTGATTTGAGATGTGATTAGGGAGTTGATGATATATATATCCACCAGTGTGAGAGCGTCTTCTACTAGACCCATGGATTTGATTTTCCTTGTTCGAATCTGGGCACTGCGTTTACATGAGTTCATTGGGGTGATTGCACCTTTGCTGTTGAGTTTTAGTTTCATTTGATCTTGCGGTGTCAGAGCATGCACATGCTCTTTTGGTTTACAAGAATTTAGAATTCTACTAAAATTATGTTTGACAGGCACTGTTAGATCTGGCAATGAATCAGCTTGGTTGCATCCTGATATCTTGCTCTTAGGTTCAGTATTCTGTGGGTAGCCGTTAGTGAGAAGGTTCCTAGATTTATGAATTGCAGTGGGAGTCACTGGGAGGTGAGATAGTTGTTGTGTATTTGAATTTAAATCGACTAGTGTGATAACCCCATTTGTTAGGCTCAGAGCTAGAATAATAGGTGGTCTAGTAAAGTGGTCCAGCCATAGGGTGTTTTTCCATACTTAATCTGAAAACCAATAGATATAATTAATGCCATCCTTAGGCTTGGGAGACTCAACTCGTAGTGAGATATAGGGTTGAACTAGTTCAAGGCTAAGCTCCTGACTATCCGACCGTTGCCTGGTAGTTCATCTTGTGGGCAAGAGCTTTCTGGGTGACTAGCCTACCTATTTCTGTGGTCCGGCGAAGGGGGGTCTTTCACCTGAACCAAACCAGAAGTTCCACTCATCTTCATCGTTGTTGTCGGAACTCTCATTTGATGTAGGTGTGCCTAGTGGGGTTAGCTCAGAGATAAAATTAATTATAACCTGAACGTTATATGTCATTAAACCTACTGTAACATTAACAGATTTAGGAATATCATCAATAGCATCATAGATGAGATCCAGATCAAAGGATGTGAGATCTTCCCATTTGAGACTACTTCCACTAATGCTCTAGAGAAGCCCAAAACTAGAGAAAATGGTTTCTACTACATGTGAGTTCCAGCAAACTAGAGGGAGATTAATTAGACATGCACTTACCTTCAACTTCCTTTGGTGTGGGATGCTACCTTTAAACTGTCCTAGTGATTAACTTGTAGGGAGAATCCATTGCCTTTGATTCAGCCACCAGTTATGAGTTGGTGAACAGCGTTTCAAGAGGGACATGCCACGAAGAACATGTTAGGTTCAGCCAGTCTACGGGTGGTCCAGGCACCAGTGATGTTTGTCGATCGGACTAATACATTTTGGACATCATCTGTCTTGACATGTCTTCCATAGACTTCAACGAATACCGCATGATCTAGATAGAGCTCCGTTTCTTCCATCTCATTTGAGACAGTGATGAAGACTTTGCGGGTCACAGAAATTTGAGAAGGAGGTGGGATGTTTTGGTTAACAGAGGATGGCACCTGGGTTTGTTGCATCCTAGACGCAATGCCTAGAAGACATTTTGTGGGAGCACTGTCTCCAGTTCTTGTCAAGATTGGGAGGTGGGAGTGATTTGCAGGATCGAGTTGTGTCCAAACCTATAGCAAATGAAGCATTTTATAGGATTTCTACAAGTTTCTCTCAAGTGATCTCTATCACCACATCTAAAACAAGGCCCAATAGGAAATGTCTTAGGGCGGCGGTCGGCAGTCGGTGAGCAGCGCAAAATCTTCCAGAGCGGTTGAGAAGATAGATTTGTTTGTAGACCAGAGCAAAGCACTTCAGCGTAGGATTTGCGATAGCCGGATGGCCTCTATGCATAGGCGTTGGGCTGGTTAAATTTCTAGGCGGCATTGTTCGGCAAAGGTAGGATGGAGGATGGCTTGTTCGGGGGCAGATGGGATGGGGTGTGACCTTCCTTCCTTCTATTTGCCAAATGGATTTCTGGTGGATGGTTTGCAGCAGGACTTGTAACGACTCTTATTTGATTTGAAACACTGGCGAATGGAATTGAGGGCCCGCCAGGTGGTAGAGTGGATGGCAGCGAGGGGTTTGAGAGAGAGCGGGAAATTTCGAGGAGCAGTGGAGCCATATAGAACACTGATGAGAGGCATCCTGGTTGATCTTCAAAGTTGTAGAGTGGGCCACGTCCGGGGACAGGTGTCGGGTTCCATGCCAGGGTGGTGGACCCAGAATACCCAAACGGTTCCCACGACCTCTCCTGGATAAATGGGGTCTTTTGCTTCAATGGGATGGCATTGGCACCAGTGATGATCGGTTTTTTCCGACGAGGTTCGGCCGTGATGGACCTCTTTTGGCTGTATAGTAGAACGGCAAAGATGGTAGGCTTCCGTTCCTTTGGGTTATTGGAAATACTCGCTGCTTTCAAGGTGGTGTGTGGAGTGCGATTCCATGAGGAAGGGAGGGAGCGACATGGGGAGTGAGTGGGGGGACGAAGCTTGGAATTGAGAGCCGGTGGATGGGGTTTGGCATTGCGCTTAAAGGAGGCGGGGTTTAGGATTCCATGGGAGAGATGGGAGCTGTAGGCTAGATAGTGAAAGATGGTTGGTTTCTCCGGAATCGCCGGAGCTCCCAGCATTGTGAAAGTTTTTCCCTGTACAATTGAATGTAGGTAAACACCATCCCCCAGATTACAGATATCCAGTGAGGCAAACTGAGTGTATTGAGCAACCCCAATGCAAAGAACAAATACTCTTGCATTGGGATTTCCATAAGCCACCAGAAGCTTTAAGAACAGATGAAGAAAATAGATAACTATCACAATTAGAGAAGCAGTTAAGAAAGAAAATCTGAATTCCTCCCACTTTAATGCTATACTTTTCATTAGGCTTCATTAGTCTCTGGAAATTACCCAATCATAAGTCCATTTCTCCATAAGACCGAATTGAGATGGAAGGCCCAAAGGAAATTTTAGCAGATTAACAGATAGCACCCCTATACCCATCTATTGCAATAGAAATCCTTCATGTAAATTCTACCCCTATACCCATCTATTTCGAAAATACCAGAATCTTCTTTAAATATTGCTTCTGTAATCTCAGAATAGTTGGTTTCAGAACCCACCCCCTGATACGGCACAGTTTCAGTCTTTCATCTGGCCATGAATACCTGACCAAATGAAGAATAAACACCTGGTTTACATAGCAGAGGTATCTAACCCTTTGAGCTTCGCCAATCATCACTCTAGCTACTAATATTGATCCACCCATTTTCACTTCTTTCTTAGAAATAACACTCCTACACTATCTGCCAACACAATCCCAGCAAATGCGGAGTCATTCATACCTGCATTTTAATTATCTTAAAACTTAACATGTACTGTAGTATAAGAACCTTTACTCTGTATAGTTTAAACAACCCTCAAACCAAAATCAATTTTTCAAAGCTTTCATTATCTGATTTAGCGATATTCTTTTATTTAGCAAAAACAGAGCTCTAACATTTTTCTGACACACAAAGTGACATTGTATACAAAACAGGTAGTGTTTGATAAGAATTATTTAGGTTGATAACTTTTTTTAATGAAAATTACAAGGCGAAATCTTACTCAAATCAGTTTTATAAAAAGTTGACTAACAAGATTCATGATGTTTGTCTACTATGTCACTCGGAGGGCATGCATGTTCTCTTCCGTCCACAGGTGACCGTCAAATATCTGCTGAAGAAAAATAAAGCTCAAATATCTGGCAGATAGATATCAACAGCAACCTTGTAACTTGTATACCCAGCGTGGCAAGGGATTTTCAAGAAAAAGTTATGCTAACTGAATCTGATATCCACAAGGATTCATAGATTTTAAAAAATAACAATACTCCATAGTTTCTAATTAAAGTAATAATGTTACTCAAGCTGTTTTTGCAAATTTATGGAATCAGGGACAAGTAAAATCATAATATCATTGGACAAACTCTTAAATGCACAACAGAGTTTATTGTCTTTCTCTATATCTGAAGGAACACTGATGTATATAATTGTTTGGTTCCCACTAAGGACTAATTCTCACTACAGTAGCATTTTATCAAGTCTTCCTTCGGAACTAATGATCCAAGTAACTGTAACTATTCTATGTTCTTGAAGCCTTGCAGATTTGAGCCCCCCACATGGTCTGTCCACCTTACCCTTCTAAATTTATTAAATGCATACCAGTAGTCACATTAGTTATAGTATTCGTCATCCACTTTCATGCTCTTTATTGCCCAACAATATAATCATCTAACAGCATCATCATCAACTTTACTAGGTTCATTTTGTGATCTGCTTACATTCTACCTAATCAAGAGTAATCAAGGGCTTGAGAACTTTGGAAGACCAAGTTATAAAACTAGATTAGTCCTTTTTCTAAACATTTTGTTTTACCCTTATTTAGGTTGATAACATTTTTTATTAGACTAATGGCATCAATAGGTGTTGCCCAGAGGTAGCAACCCAAGAGGGGAGGGTGAATTGGGTTTATAAAATTTTTGACCAAATTTAACTCTAAACAAGTATGTGCCTTATTTAACTTAATTCAATTTAATATAATTGAAAGTATATGTAACGGAATTAAATGTAAATAAACTTGAGTGTTTGTGGAGAATATGCAATGTGTAGTAGTGAAATTAAAAGCAACTAGATTATGTAAATATGTGAAGCAAATAAAGAAAGTAAGAAAGGCAAAAATCACAAAACAAACGTACAAAGATTTTATAGTAGTTTGGAGCAACTCGCTCCTACGTCCACTTCCTAAGCTCTCCTTCGGAATTCTAGTATAATCCCAAGATTACAATGCACTTGTTTTGACTTGGGATTATAAACAAATCTAGTTGATTTTGTTGAGCTCACCAACCACAATCCTACACTTATAGTTTTTCTGGATTCACTATCAATCCAGTTGATTTTAAACCAACTGCACCAGCCATAACTTTTACACCATCCAATTACTGGCTTAGACTAGCCTACACCTCAAGTTTCTTTCTTTCAAAAAAACTTGTAAAGAAATGAAAATACAAATACAAGAATTTAGCATAAAAATAAAACTAAAAAAAAACTCTTTTTGAAGCTTGAAGAAGTGGTTGAATATGTTCTCTTTGGAAGCTTTACTACTCTTCAAATGATGCTGAAAGATTGCTTGAGATGTTATGGAAGATAACTCTTAAAGGCCCTCCAAATTTGACGCTGAAATCTCTCTTTTTTCTCTTTCTATTGGATATTCAAAATAACTCATTCAACTTAAAATGATTCCTTTTTTTAATCACTTAATCTCTTATTTCAAATATTTTTCTTACTCTTTTTATACTTGAAAGTTGCTTTTGAGTGAGTTTTGGCTGTTGGGAGGCTTGGACTAGCCGTTGGAGTGAAAAAATGCATGTTCGAGAAGTATAGAAAATTAGTCGTTATGCCCTATCCCATGCTTGGGGTCGACATTTTTTTTTTTGTGATCGATATTTTTTACTCAGATGTCGACACTTCTTGGTCTAGGATCGATACTTCATGGGATCCAAAAAATTTCTACTTCCTATTTTCTATTCTGTGCAATAGAGGTCGATCCTAGGATTGTCCTCTAATACATGGGTCGACTCTGGGGTCGTTCCTTCTGTGCGCCAGTGCGTACCAACAAGCTGGGGTTGACACCTCTGCTCCTAAAGTCAACACTTGGCCTTCCTAAACTTTGAAATCTTCACTCTTTGCTTTCTTTTAAGGTAGGAGTTGACACCTATGGCTTTGGGGTTGACACCACCAAGTCTGAAACTCAAAAATACTTATTTAGAACCATTGACTTGATGATTTTTGTGTAGTTCTTTTCTTGAATTATTCTTTAATTTGAATATCTGAAAAGACCTACATCCACTCTTGAAGCACATGGTTAGATACTTAAATACTCAAAATTTGGCAATCATCAAAATCAATCATGGGATTAATAATAGAAATAAAATCATACTGCGATTTTCATGTTGCGAGGATGAGGGGGTCATCATTCGTAGGGATATCACCGGTGGACCTTATCGTCAATGAGCTTTTTGTGGAGGTCTAGTGAGGTGAGAGCTGACCTACTGATGGAGGAAGCCTGCTGGTGGAGGAAAGAGGCTGACAGTGATCGATCTAGGGCATTGAATGAGTAGTTCAGGAGAGAAAGAAAAGAAGATGGAGAGAGAAATATATCCAATAGGAGAAGGAAAAAAAGGAAAAGGTGGAAGAAAAAATGGGAGAGGAAAAAGAAAAAGTCAGAATTTTAGAAAAAGAAATATTTTTACCAACAAAAAAAAATTGCCGACAAATGTGTCCCACAGATATTTTGCGGTGAAAATTCAATCGCTGATAAAAAAGATGGGAAAATAAGAGAGAGAATAAAAAATCAAAATTTTAGAAAAAATATTTTTATCGATGAAAAAGCATTGCCAACAAATGTGTCACATAGATATTTTGCAACGAAAATTCAGTCACTAATAGAAGAATATTTTCACTGACGAAAAAATATTGACGGCAAATATGTCCCACAAATATTTTGCAATAAAAATCCAATCACCAATAAAAGAGATGGGAAAATGGGAGAGGAAAAAGAAAAAGTTGAAACTTTAGAAAAAATATTTCTATCGACGAAAATGCATCACTAGCAAATGTATCCCATAGGTATTTTGTGGCAAAAATTCAGTCATCGACAAAAGAGATGGAAAAATGGGAGAGGGAAAAGAAAAGGTCAAAATTTTAGAAAAAAAATATTTTTGCCGGTGAAAAAGCATCATCGATAAATGTGTTCCATAAATATTTTGTAGCAAAAATTCAATCATCAATAAAAGAAATATGTTTTCTGCCAAACCTATGCATGGGACTCTTATGAAACATTTTTCGTGGCGACCAAAATTTTGCCACAAAAAGCAAAAAAATTTTTGCAGCAAAAATTTTCGCTAGAAAAAGTTGACACCAAATAAAAAATGGTGGAAAGTATTTGGCGATGATATTTTGTGGTAAAATAATAAAATCACCACGAAAGATTTATCTCTTCAACATAAGATCTATGTACCTGGAATGGAACAAGCCTAGCATCTTCTTAAATCTATCTCTATAGATCTTTATACCTAGTATATAGGATACTTCATCTAAGTCTTTCATAGAGAACTACTATAACAGCCATGACTTGACCAGATTCAACTCAGGAATCTCATTCCCAAAGAGAAGTATATCGTCTACATATAACACTAAGAAGATAATGGTACTTCCACTAGTCTTCTTGTGTACATAAGATTCATCCACATTTTTGATAAGGCCAAATGATTTCACCATCTCATCAAAGCGGATATTCCATCTCTTAGATGCCTGTTTTAATCTATAAATGGATTTATTTAGCTTGTACACTTGATCTGTCCTCCCACTAGAGACAAATTCTTCTGGTTGAGTCATATAGACCACTTTCTCTAAATAACCATTTAGAAAAGCAGTCTTAACATCCATTTGCCAGATCTCATAATCATAGTATGTAGCTATAATAAGCAAAATCTGAATGGACTTGAGCACGGCTACTGGCGAAAGAGTATCATCAAAGTCAACACCTTATCTCTGTTTGAATCCTTTCGCTACTAGTCTAGCTTTGTATGTTTCAACTTGGCCATATACTCCAATCTTCTTTTTGAAGATCCATTTGCACCCTATTGGGGCCACTCCCTTAGGTGCATTAACTAAAGTCCACACTTGGTTGCTATACATAGAGTTTATCTTAGATTTCATGGCCTGAGCCATCTATCAGATGTTAGATATATGTGCCCTAGAAGCCAGAATTGGCTGACACTTGTAATACACTTCTAGGGGCAAAATTGTAATTTTAACTAAAAGCAATAAATAGGTTATTTTCTATCACATATGTATATTTAGTGTCTGTGATACATCCTTTGAGTTAATGGTAATGATAATTCATATTTTCAAGAGTTGAAAATTTAAGACATGAATAATCATTGTTAACTCATAAATTACTCCCGACCATAGATCATCACGGGATGGTATTGATCCGGAAGGTGGTGTACAATCGCTTCTCTTTAGTAGATGAGTCTTGAGTCTATGGTGTGGAGACACCGAGAGTGAGAGTACAGGTACTCAGTTAGAGAACGAGGGCACTGACGCGTGACCACCTCGAGTAGTCATTAAGGAGTCTACCTCTCGTCAATGACTGACTTGATACTGCAGTAGTGTGTCTGGTTCTTTGACCTGAGGTGCATCGGCAGTTCATCTTGAGGTGTTATAGTTTACTACACCATTACTCGGTTCTCTAGCTATATGGCAACCTGAGGTGTATGTGGCTATGACATGTTCATTATAGGAACTGGATGGCAATCAAGATGGAATCTATCTACTCGGTGGTAGAGAGCAGCCCTATGATAATCATGAGAATCAAGTCCAGAAGCCCATGGCCATGGTAGAGTGAAATAATAGAAAGAGTTTCTATTTAGATTTTCATTGGACTCGAATCGAATGATTACATCATATGACAGAGACTAGGGTTTGACGAGTTCACCTTAACCCTAATCTGATCGGGGCTCAAGATAGAAGAACTGAATCACACAGGTAGCTGCACCAAGAGGTTCGCATTCAGTTCTGATGGGTTGCCACCCAAACTGCTAGGTGTCACTGGTGGATTTGGGAGCAATTAGAATGATTTAGATGATCAATTATTCTAGCTGTTCGATCAGAAGAGTTCTGATCCATCAAAAGGATTTCGATATGTCCATGATGGAGAATCATGACATATCCCATTACCATACAGAACTGAACCTAACTGGGTCACACAAACAAGGTTTGAATCTGGTGATCATCAATTGAATTGATCTAGTTCAATTGATCTGAATGAGATTCAATTAGGTTCAAGGAAATCGTGCTAGCACTCGATTGAACCTAACGTTCTTCTTTTGCTATCATAAATAAGTTGTCCTGTCTGAGCCAAAGGAGTTTGTGCTCAATCAGAGGCCTTCATATGGTCTGATTGGAGGTTGTCCAAGTCAGAAAGGTTTCTTTTTTATAAGATATTACCTGCCATTTTTGGTCACCTACCATTTCTTGTTCTTTGACTTTGGTCAAAAGTCTACCTTGACTGGTCAAACGTTGACCATTGACAACTTTGACTTTTGACCACATGTCATGCACCTATTGGAAACTGGTGGGGCCTGTCCCCTTGCCAGAACTTGGCAAGGAGAAGGCACACGCCACCCTTAGGCGGTGCCCAAGTTGGAGGCGCCTAGAGTCCTTGTTGGACAAGACTCATCTCTTTTTTGGATTCCAAT
>QRFJ01003404.1:0-55149 GCA_006176705.1 Cocos nucifera | reverse complement strand
TGACCAGTCTTCCCCGCTATAGAAACGGGTATCCTCTTTGTACCACTTAATACAGGTAGTTTACTTTGTTTTCCTTTTTTTTTGGTTATGTTAATTTTTCTATCTCTTGAATCATCCTGAAGGGAGGCTTCAACAAAAGAAACCGAGCCCTGCTCTGGTTCTCGAGAGGGATATCTCTTCTGTACTGGGTGAACTTTTCAATCCTCCAAACCCCATGTTCTTCTGAGTGATACAAATAGGCTTTTCTTTGTTTTTAGCCGGCGGGAGCAGGCCCCCCTTGTGCTTGATGACAACCCATTTTGCGAGCAGAATAGGACTCGGGTGCTAAAAGATTGCTTTCCTTAACTTGTGGCTCTAAAGCTTAAAACTTATCCCACCTAACAAGAAGAATGGATTTTCTTCCTCGGTGTGGCTTGACCAACACAACAGTGAGGTCAGTGTCTGTGTAGTGCAGTCCTCTCTTGAGATATACGGTACATATATATATGCCAGGCATGATCGCTGCAGCTGTTGGAGACTGCAGAGATCTTTGGTGGGGTGTTCCCAAAATTATCGATCCTTTCGCTCCTAGAAACGATGTAATTTTTCTCATTACAGCTGATTCGCAAAGATCAAATCATCACTATTACCTAATCAGGAAAAGTTGTATCGATCCCTGCGAGCAGACCTCGGTAACAGTGGTTACAGGGTTGATCCAAACACCTAACGATAAGTGAGTTCATAAGGTCTTATTACACATAGGACGGCATTTGTTCTTTTTGTGTTATTCACATTTTTATTATTTTTTTTTTTTTTTTTTTACTACCTTTTTTTTATTTTTTTTTTTTTTTGATTTTTTTTTTTTTTTATATTTTTTTTTACCTTTTTTGTTTTTTTTATTTTTTTATGTTTTTGTTTTTTTTTATTTGTTTTTCATTTTTTGTTTATTACCCATTTTTTAATTTTTATACCCCGTACCCCCCGTTAAAACCTTTACAACCCATTTTTACCGTTACCTTACCTTTACCCCCCTTATTTTAATACTCCATTTATTATTTTTTTAACATATTATTATATTTTACACCCCCCATTTACACCAATACCCCCCTTTTTTTTTACACTTTTTATTATATTTACCCCTTTCCTTTTTATTTACATTTTTAACCTACCCTACTTTTTACTATTTTTTTTTTTATTTTATTATACATATTAATTATTTTTTTTTTTTCTTTTATTAAATTTTTTTACCCCTTTTTACATTACCCCTTTTTTTAACACATTACCTTATATCTTTTATTTTACCTTTTATTAATATACATTATTTACTACCACCCCCGCGCCCCTTTTCAGCCCCGCCTATTTATTTACCACCCTTTTTTTTTTACCCCTTACCCATTATTGAAAGTTACTTTACCCGCACCCACTATTATTATTTTTTTTTTTTTTTAACCATACATTTGTTTTTTTAATTACCCCCCCATTTTTATTTATTTTTTTTTTTAATTTAACCCCTTTTTTAATTTTAATATTTTTTTTTTAATTACCCCCTTTTTACCCCTATTTTTTGTTATACCCCCCCCACCGGATTCCTTAGCCTTAACCTGCTCTCAAGATGAAGCTACAAAAAGCTTTCAATGGGGTTTCCATCTTACTCTCAAAGAGGTAGCCAGAGAGTGGGATCACTGTATAGCCAAGGCTTCTGGCATACTTCAACTCCTCACTATAGTAAACTCCGATAAACTCGCCGGTTGGGAAGAGTAGAGTGTTCTTATCGTCTCGATAGGGTAGAAAGGGTCTCTTGATAGTCTTTGGACATAACACATATGCTTCAATAAATCCAAACAAGCCATCTAAATCCTGGCCTTCTAAATTCCCACACCATTTAGGCTTACCTCCTGGCATTGGAAAGGTCTTCATGATAAATGGATATAAAGAGTTCACGTCATAGTAGTAGAGATTCTCCCCATATGGTATATACGTATCAGCATGTCCTCCATAATAACCACGACGAATGAAGGTGTCTTCAAACAGATTTGGGATATGGATAGGGAAAGTCTTAGGATCGTAATAAATTTTACGAAAGATAGTTAGAGCAAGCGAGGGAAGGGTGATCTTGCTCTCTATGTCCACCTTATAAGCATTCCAATAGAGATCTTGAGCCTTCCTCATTACACCACCAAGTAGGAGGATGTCCTGTTTCATGTAGTCTAACAACCTTGTCTTCATACTAACCAGATTAGACAGTTTCACATCTTCATATGGGATAGACCCCTTAGACCCCAGCTCAGGGCATAGATTCTTAGCTAGGTTGTCAAGGTTGCTAGGGAGTATGTTCAAGGAGTCTCTGAAGCGGAAGAGCTTAATCTTCCCATGAAAGACAACTAACTCGTAAAGCTTATTGTTCCTCATCATTGGTTTTACCCTGTATTGCTTGTGATGACAAGCTAGGTGCTTTAGCAAGATAATCCCATCGAATCTAGAGAAGTTGTGGAAGTATATAGTACGGATAGATTTATCCTTTTTAACGATCGTAGAAATCCTTTCGATTAAGTCGAATAATACCTTAGTACTTCTCTCTTCAAAGGAAGACAGGATGATCGTGTAGTCTTCACTGAAGTAGGTCTCAATACACTTATCCTTAGAAGATAGATCTTCACCAGGCATAACCTTCAAGAGACCAGCAGCATAAGGCTTATGGACATCATCAATCAGTATGGTCTCGGTATCGGCAACAAGGAAAGGTTGCATCTCAGTGTCAGTGCTTGACTGTTTGACAGCGGTGATATGGCCGGGTGGATAGCTACGCATTTTCTTTTTGATCTTTCTGGCTGTTCTTGGCTCGATGATCTCAATCTTATCGGCTTGCATTAATGAAGAGAGTTTGATAGATATATCTTCTAAGGATACGTGAGTCCTGTCCTTCTCGTCCTTCTTTTTTTCAGTATAGATTCTGATTGAAAGGTTTGTTATTTCAGTAGCGTCGTAGATTTCAGCTATCTTAGCAAATGCTCTCAATATATGAGCATATACCTCACTCTCTGGTAATAGATTACCATCCGAACAAGTCAAGGATATAGCTGGGCCTGCTGTGAATGAGATATCTCCTGAAGAGGTCCTTATGTTAGGAGCTATAGTAAACTTACTATAGCCGTTTATAGCCGGGTAAGCATACTCAATCAATAGCATCATTGCCTCTAGAGAGAGTAATTCAACATCAGAAGCTACAGGGTACTTATCTTTTTTGAAATGTATTGCACAAGACATTAAACCCGGATGAAGATCTTTGACTTCCTTTGTATCTATCGAACGTATCAGCCTATTAGTTAATACCTTCATTCTTTTTCTTATCTTTTTTGTTCGGTGTAAAAGAAGTGATTTAGCGCCTGCCAAATCACTTTACTTCTTTTACGGATTTTCCTTCTCCAAGCTTCCCGACGGGCCTCGATCTCAGTTCAATCCTTTATTTATTGCGTTGGATCGTCGATCCATGCTGTGAAATGGTGCGCAATGATCAAAAGGTCCGTGCTGAAAATCTAATATCCTTTGCACGGATTGACTACTCGTCGGGCCAGTTCCAGCCTTCCTCCTTTCTGATCGTAGGCGGACTAATGGTGAGGAAGTGGTGTATAAGGGGGTGTACCATTCAATGCCAGCTCTAGGGTTTGTTCATACCGGTTCTTTCTTCTGTGAAAGAATCTCTCCTCCCTTAGCTTAGGTCTTCTTTCGCGCAATTGCTAAAGCATTTGGTCTCGCTATGGCTAGCTTGTTTGTTTCGGAGCGCGCTATAGCTTTGCTTGCTTGCTTACTTATTGAATTTTCAATAGCATGTAAATCTTCCTACCCAAAAAAAGCGAAGCGAAATTGATTGCTTCACTTCACGTGAAAGAGGGGTTCTTAGCCAACGGGGACCGGCCGCGCAGGCTCATTGGGCGCTGGTTCCTCAAACCGCTAGTGCACTTGAAGCGAAGCATGCAATTACGCCTCCCTTTCGAGTAAGCTCCGGTGTCTTGTTTTGCTCTTCCAGTTCGTAAAGGATCTTAGCCTACACCGGTTACCGACCTCGTAGGCCTTTTGGGCTGTGGGGTGTATGTATCGATGCCTTTCTTTACAAGAAGAGCCTCGAAGAGCGGAAAGAAGACCACTGATCATACTTTATATTACATATTTGTTTTATTCAATAAGGACTTCACCTTATCTAACTAAGATAATGAAATTAACCATTATAGGCAGAAAGGTAGCCCTTCAGGTGATCCGGTTTGATTGAATATTTGATTGATCATCCAGGTCTTGGTATGAAGAAAGCTAAGTATAGGACTTGTCTGTAGGCGGAATAGAGTAGGCCGTTAGGCCATACGGCAAGCAGTAAGTACTGGAGACTAATTATTGGACAGAAGGGTCCTTGGAAGGAAGGCAGGAAGACGAGCAAGCCGGTACAGATACCCCCGGTTTCAGAGCTGGCACCGGAGAAAGCAGCCAAGCAGCAAGGCCCACCAGCAAGAGGAAGGCCAGTGAATAAATCAAGTAGAAGTGCAGTTCCTAAATCAAGTACTGTTATTGAAGTATCAGAGCTGAGCTGAGCAGTAGCATCGGAGCTAGCTTGGCAAGAGATGAGCTCGAGCTTCATCATTATCTGAGTCGAGCGAGAGCGTCTTTCTTCTTCTCGAGTGAAGTAGCTTACTATTGCTCTGCGCGCTAGGGCCTATAAGACTATGCTTAGTGCGCGCTAGCCTCTATGCCTTTGCTTCGTGCTCATGCCCTTATGTTTGCGCTGTGTGCTCTGTGAGTTCTAGCTAGGAAGCACAAGCGCAGCAAAGGAGCATGAGTGTTAGCGCGCTAATGCCTATTTCGCTGTGCTGTTTGCTTCTCCTCTTTCCACTTCCCATTCCCTTCCTCTTTAACGATTCCCCACCCGAACTACCATACCCATCCCCTTTGTTGATGAATCTTTTGTATCGAACGAAAGCCTCATATCCCCTAGCGGAAGCCTTATCCTGTGGAGTCGGCTCTTCCATAAAGAGCAGAGTAGACAGTACACGTAATGGTCCGCCAGGAGCGAAGAATAGCTCAGCGACCGGATAAACCTTGATGAGAATACCAACCCTCTTCCTTTGTCATTTACTGAAGCAGGAATAGAAAGGAATAGCCCTGCCCACCTTATGAAAGAAGCCTCACCGTCAGTCTTTGCTCTCTCTGGATCAGTAAGTCAGTCAGAAGTAAAATAGTCTCTCCCAGTAGTGGAGTAGTCCCACCCAGTAATAGCATAGTTCCAGTAGTGGGTCATCTATCGTAGTAAAGGAAAGGTGCGCAAATGCTTTGAAGCAGGAATAGCAGACCGTGAAAGCACTTGCTCGGTCCGGGTAAGCCCCTTTCCCCGATCGCTTCGATACGACAGCAAGGTAGGGTTCTTCGCTCGATATGATTCACCCGGTACCTGGTATTGGTAGTAGCATCACCTTCCCTACCTTGATAGTAGTTGACAGTCTCGCCCCGCCTTGATAGGAGTTTAGGGTAGCAGACTTTAGAGTATAACACGGAAGGAAGTCTTCCCTATCTAGGCTGACTTTCTTTCCTCTTTCAATGCTTGAGGGAGACAAAAGGAGTTGGCATCGGCTCAGCCCCTTTGGTTCGGTAGTTCGAGATGAGACGCTACGGTCAGGCTCAGTCGATGAACTCGATTCGACAGGCTTGGTTTGTTCGGTATGATTCTTCACTTAGTAGGCCCGGTATGCTTCTTCGCCCCGGTATGGGCTTGCTCGGTAGGCCATCTATCCGCAAACACACTAGGTATTGGTAGTAGCATCAGAGATCTTCCCCTGCCCTGTCTGAGTTGAGAGTAACGGGGGAAGTCAACTAAACAATAGGGCTATTCCCGTTGTTGTCTTCTTTCAATAATGCTTTGTTGGTCACCGGGCACAGCGCAGCGAGAAAAAGCTTAGCGCACTACTAAGAGTAGACAGCACACGTAAGCTAGCAGAGTAGACAGCATATGAGACGGCAATGGTTCAAGCTCATCGAACTACCACACCAGGGAAGAGCTCCCTGCGCCTATAGGATGAAGTGAATGTATGTAAAGAGAAAGGCGAGTTGAGGATCGAGAGGGGGAAGTTCTAGTCCAGCCCTTAAGGCATGGGAAAAGATAATGCCAACCTTCTCTTTTTTGAAGACAAAGTCATCGTCAAGCTTTCTCGACTTAGGCTGAGATACAGTCGGCTTTATTTGGACTGGAGGTACAGAGTAGGCAACTCCTTTGCCTTTCATCTGCCAGACATCCCTTTTGGCAACCAGACTCGGCTTGGGGATTCCTTCAGAAAGGGGAGTTTTTCCTTTGATCTTGGTTTGGTCATCTAACTTTCAAGCCTGTTGGGAACTGGTTTCTTCTCATCGGGCCTTGGCTTTAGTAGGTTCTTTGGAATGTTCTTGGTAGTGTTCTGGTTTATGATTGACAGCTTCATTCCGAACATTTCGAATCGCTCTTCCATACTAAGGAGGATTTCCGTCAGAGTGTCCACTTTTGACTCCAGGACCCTGAGCTGATAGTCCTTTCGCAGAAGTGATGCTTCAATGTGTCGCTTCAATGTGTCTTAAGGTGGGAAAAACTTCTTATTCATATAATGTTTAGTTTCTGAAGGACCCTCATAACCTCCTCGGGGAAGTATTCTTGGAGGGTGACTGACTAATGCCCATTCTTTCTGGACATAGTCATCCAAGGAATCTATGTATTCTTCCAAGGCGGATTTCTTATGCTTTAGTTGAGCAGGTTCAACAGGAACGGATTTTCTACCCCTTCGTTTGCACACCTGAGGCTTGGGAAGTGGAAGAACCTGAGGGGTTACAAGCCTTCTTCCACTTGATGCCGGGCATGGCGGCCAATCTCTTCAAAAGCTTTTTGGTATTTTGGAGATGACTATTTCCCAGAGTTCTTTAGGCATTTCCTTTGGGATCCCCTTTGAAGTTTCTTCAACCTGCTCCTAAGGAAACTGCCCCCAGAATGGGTCTTCTCCTGTTACCATCTGAATGGCATTGGTTTGTTCTGTTGGGGGAGGGTCCACCAAAACTGACTTAGAGAGAGTGATGTTCCCTTCCTTAAACTCTTTTTCCACCCCAATCCTTGAAGATGAAGCAATCTTCTATTCTAATATAATACTAAGTTCAGGTTGGTATGGCCCAATACCTTCATTCTCTTTTGTCTCTCGTCTCTCGAAATGACATAGATAAATGAGAGTGGATCGAGGGAATGGAATCTAGACTATAGATTGCATGAGCTAGCCAGTCAATCCAGCCGGTTTTCTTGCTTGGTTCGCCCTGCTCGGCTCTAGCTCGGCTCCATATCAATCACTGAATTCCATTTCCATTATTGTGCTTGCACGAGATTTTTTGTTTTTGACAAGTAATTTTTTAGTATCTTTCTTTCCTTATCCGTCTTATTAAGTAGTTGAGTATCCCCCTTGATTGCACGGGGTTCAAGAAGCGTAATGCGCTGACCTTAAATTAAGTTAAGGACTGATTCTAAGCGGATGCCCTTCTGTAATCTCTAGGAAAGAAGGAAGAAGGCTTTCCTCTCTAAATAGCTGTTAGATTGATTGGGGGTTTTCTTACTCTTAGTACTATAAGTACACGATTTAAGGGATCAAAATGACGTATGATGGTATATAGTAAAATATAGTAAAAGTGAAAGGATACCTTACGCCCCCCTCCTCCCATATTTTTTGTGACATAACCCCGTCCGCTAAGTCCGTTAATCCCCTCACCTCGCATTAATTAAGAAGATAAGAGAGGTAGGGTTTTCAAGAAAAGAAGTGAGTTTCTCGCTTTAAAAATAAGAAGAAGTTGGTAATCTCATGATTGCTTTTGTGGCGCATAAATGAAAGCTATCTGTGTCGGTTAAACATAGGCATGGAATGGAATCTCGTTCTGCGCAGCATCCTTGGACTCCATCTAGCTTGAGAGTAAACATACCCCCGGTTCCGGTTAACATTTCCCCTCCTCGTCCTATAACTCGCATAGGGATTAAGCCCGTAAAAAATGTCAAGGCTTTGGTAGGAACCAATCCAATAGTATATACGGTGTTATTGAACAGTCACAAAGGAAGTCGAAGGACCTGTTACTTCGGTCCCCCGAAAGAGGATTGGGGCATATAATCCAGGAAAGAGTCCCGAAGCCGGGGATCAAAATGAAACAATTGAGTCTACCCCCGAATCCTTACTTCTCCATCCATAATCCGGTATTATCCTCTATCCCGACAGAAGTATTAGCAGAAATGTGGAATGTCCTTTTACCTTTTTTATGTATTGGATTTAGCATTTTGTGGTCCTCCCTCCCAGAACTGAGTCCGACAATGAGTCAATCCTTGGCTGGCTTAGATATTGAGGCTCTAAGAGAGACTATCAATGCTTCTAGTCAGGAGATAGGTAGAGCAACGGATGTTCTCGAAGCGGCCGAAGTAGCGCAAAATCCATCCTTGTCTATGCTGCTCACTCTCGGTTTGGTCCTACTTCTGATTTTTGTTTTCGTATCACGGATCTTGGTTCGCGCTTTATGGAGGTCGGCTTGGACTTACCTTATGGAAACGCAAGACCAACGGATTGGTGCCGACGGCACCCCGGCTCCACGCGGGCCCGCCGCCCCCGGCCTTCCTAACGACGATAATGATGCTCAAAAGGAGAAACTACGAAAGCAAATTCGTAAGGCTCTAGCCCTACTCCTAAAAAAATTTTGCAAACATTATTGTGGGGGTATGGGCTTCTTTCTGCGGCAAATACTGCGCAAGAGGCAGAGAAAGCTTCGACTTTCTCGGATCTGCGGATGAAATGGCCCAGAATTTTGAGTATCAGTCCCCGGAAGCCGATGTCAACGCTCTCCGAAATCTCTTAAATGCTATCAAGAGAGAGAGTCAACCCGAGCGGTGGGGGGACGACATGAACGAGCGCTTCCTCTTCGACTTGGTCCGAAGACCAATCGAAAAATCGTCGTAGGGGGGTAGTGGGGCGGCCCTGGTCAATCAAGTCACCGCCATTGACCAGGGGAAGGGGAGAGGTGAGGTGGGCCCCCTCAATTTGATGTCCGGCCTGGCCGGCGTCGAGAAAGATTTTACATTCCGTAAGTAACTCTGTGATTTTGAAAACGGGGGAAATGAAAGCAGAATTCGTTATCTCTCCTCCCTCCCACATGTTCAATCTTTTTTTAGCGGTTTCCCCAGAGATCTTTATCATTAACGCAACCTTCATTTTGCTCATTCATGGAGTTGTATTTAGTACCTCTAAGAAAGATGATTATCCACCGTTAGTCAGTAATGTGGGTTGGCTTGGATTACTTAGTGTTGCGCGCCTAGGAGGGCAGCGCGCTTGGGATGCGGAGGAGCTATTATCGCCCAGCTCCCTAACCTAATGCGGCCGGACCGCAGGGAACCGTAGCATGGGGGGACGTCCTAATCCTTTTGCCGCCGCAAGGCTGGCTAATCGTACGCAGCAGGAGCAAGGGAACTCCCCTGGTTCTGGAAGGCACATGAGTCCGAACGCTATTATGAATGTGCGACCGACACTACACTACGTAGGTACCTGTGCAGGTGAGGCGTCGGTCGGTCCTAGAAACGGCGGCAGCGGCGCGAGGAGTTAACGACCGGACGTGCTGCAACCTAGGGATCACCAGGCAGCTCTTTCGCTCTATAGGGATATCGGGGGGGCATAGCACAATTCTTCTTGGAGGAGGGTTGGTTTGCCCAGGTGACTGATCCTGCCATAATGTACTCCTACCTATTCTATTGCACCGGCAACCGAAGTCGAACATACATACGACGATCTTCATGCGTGAAGGGACGGGAGGAAAGAAAGGGCGGTAGATGATAATGCGAAAGGGCACCGCGTCTGGACGGGCGGGCTGAATAGATGAGCGAAAGGTGCCATGGAGTGAGGAATATCCCGAGTATAAGGTTAGACAACTAAATGCACCTCGAGGTGCAGCCGAGGAACTGGGGGACCTTCTCGAGCACAGGATAGGCAATTGAGAGATAGAGTTAGCCTATTCGTTATGGGGAATCAATGCTCCGGACCGAATAGAGCTTACCTCCGTAAGCTTTCTTTTCTCCGGCGCATATTAGCTTAGCTGCGCTCAATAGGCCCTGGTTGGTTTGGCTTCCTCTCTTAGGCCACTTTCCTTACCTTTCCCCCGCAACACTCCCACTCCAAGCTACGCCTGCTGAGCAAGATGCATTGCTCTTTCCTCTTCTGTGGACGCACCTCCGCCTCACTATGACCCGGGACGGGAAGAGAAAGACTTTGATTTTTCCGGCGGGCTTGATCGAGTAAAGCCAAAGACGCCCCAAGACAAGGTACAACTGTTGGGAAGGGGACATGATCAATAGAACCTGGCTGGATCCGGGCTGGGATAGTGGCGCCCATTCCTAAGCAGTTCTGAAAAGGTTCGCTCATGCTGGAGGGAGCATCCCACTTAGTGATCGGTCCGCTAGTTCACGCAAATCCGAAGAAGTTATCACGGACGAGCCACATGCAGGGAAACTTGCACGTGTGGTTCTGGCCGGGCTTTCCTTCGGTATCTAATAACCTTGCTTCTGCTCGCCGCTGGCGCACCTCTCCTAACTATTGCCCATTTATTCCGGAATAATCTTTTTAGGAGGGACAATTCTACATATTTCTGCCAAATCCTTCCATTATTAAGTACGGCTGGTACCATTTCGATGTGTTTCGATTCTTTCGAACAAGAGAGGTTTGATGCTTCTGAATCCATTGTATTAATTCCACTTCCTACTCGCAGTATGCTCTTAATGATCCCGGCTCATGATTCAATTGCCATGTATTTAGCTATTGAGCCTCAAAGTTTATGTTTTTATGTGATCGCAGCATCAAAAAGAAAGTCTGAATTTTCCACGGAAGCCGGCTCAAAATATTTGATCTTAGGTGCATTTCCCTCTGGAATATTATTGTTCGGGTGCGACCGGACTACTACCGACAAATTTTTTGAAACTTCTTTATAGACTTGTAGAGACCCTCTATGTAGTTGTCTATCTAGGGCAATCGATCTACTTTCCCCATAGCCCTGAGGCTGTGTCTCGATCTCCTACGTGCGAAAGATAAGATACGGGAGACGGGGTCCTATGGGGATTCCCCTTGGTCTAATTCCACGACGGAGAGTCGGCGTGGCCTAAAGTGAAGATTGGGGGGAGTAGAGCGAAATCCCCGTCTGGGGTATTCCGAAGGTGTAACCTAGGCAACGAAAAAGGGGCCCGATACTTCAACTAGAGGAGCGACCTGTTGGTTCACCAAACCCCGACCCAGCGTCACACGTTCTCCAGGTCCGAAGGGATCCAGTGCCCAACTACCGACTCCTCCCGGAATTGCGTTATCGGAGCCGAGCCAGGAATAGCCGTTAGTGGACACCTACCACTTTTCACCGGTTAGAGAGGCCCTCTTTAATACATTAAGAAAATATGTTCACAGGGGCCAGAAAGACTCGGTCATAGGAACTTAGACCACCTACGCGCTGGTAAACGAAAACCACCTCGACCGGATCTACCGAACGAATCAGGCCGCCCCGTCGAAAGAATTAACACGCCAAAAGGGCCACCAGCTTTCCCCCCAAAAAAGGGGAGATCCGCAGCTTACTGCTCACGGAAACATCCGACCTTATGGTCAAGTCGTCCGCGTATCTTTCTGATCTCCTTCTATTCATCAAATTTTTGGCTTTGCCCAAGGTTGATGGTGTTGGCTAAAAAGGGGAAGAGAGGAATTGAGTAAGTTCAAAAAATCGGTTAGGAATCGTACCGCTTCTTTGAACCATTTGCTATCGACCCCATTCCTCTTCATCTCGTCTATACTATTTCAAACAAATAGAAAATCGGGGTCATGTGAGTCGCCATTTACCCAATTGGAGATGTCCCCCCATGTTTACCACCCGTCGGGTAGAAAAGGGACCTCTCCTGAACATAAGGAGGTTAACACACGTGTGATTTCCACATCCACGAGGATCCATATGGAAGGGCGGCGCCTCAGTAATGTCGGCATATATGGAGTCCCTCCTCTCTTCCAAAAAAAGAGGATGGCACTTTTGCCAATAAAAAAATGCATTCATTATTGGAATAAAAAAAGATGAGAGGTATCCTCTCCCGCGCAGGTATCCCCGCGAGGGCAAACAACATATATAAGAATAGTCAGCATAGTTGTCTAAAAAAATGAACTTTCAATATTCCCATTAGCTCATTTGCTTTTATTTTTTCTCCGTACAAAAAAAGAGTCCTTCCTGTACTAATATTTGTTTTCCTTTTTATAGGTTGTTGACCAAGAAATAGGTTTATATGTTGAACCGGGACGATGTTCGAAATCCAGTCTGAATCAGAGACTGTTCTGATGAAGTTTGCACCGATTAGTTAGTAGATTTCTTCTTTGACTTGACTTTCATTCAAGTTGCGGATGGACTTTTTGTAGCTTTAGTATCACGGACTTGACTCCTTCTAAGAGGATCAAACGATGCTCAACCAGCGCAGGGTCCAACCATGGCATGTCGCTATAGGACTAGGCGAAAATTTCTATGTATGTCTTTCTAAATTCATTCTTTCTTGTTCTACTGGTGTGAATGACGCGCTTCTTTGAACGATTCTAGGTTCACTTCCAGTTCCGCCGTTGATGTCCACTTTTTCTTCCACCATAGCGGAGGTCCGTTGTTCATATCTTTCAAGAGCTTGGGACATCCCCCTGTGACCCTCCGGTTTGGAGGAAAACAGAGGAGGTTTGAGAAAGCCTCCGTAGCCGTTGTTTGCGAGTTGACTCGGAGACAGACGTGGGCGAAGGTTCGTCAATGATTAGCCTGTCCCCAGCCCAAGTTAAGTATAAACAGACTGAGAGGGTTCCTCAGATCCTACCCTCGACAAAAAGTCCAATGGGATGGGACTCTATGGGATCTAATCGAACATCAGTGTGTTGGGTTTCAATCATGCAGATCTCTATGATCCCACTTGGTATAAAGTGGTCGGGCAGAGTCCGGTCTTTATTCGGAGTTGTATTGGCCTGGGTGCCCTTTCACCCTAGGCCCTTTTTTCTGCTATGGGGTCTGACAAGTCTTGGCTCATCATTGCATCTTGCTGTCGTCCTAGGCCTCTACCAGGTTGAAAACCCTGTTGAAGCATGAGCAACCATCCCATAGAAAATGAGTACCCCTGGCTCCTTGGTTAAAAGTTCCTGACAGGTTTGCAATTGGCTATGGAGAGTCGCTGGTTGTGCCCCTGGGGTGAGGTCAAGCAGCGATACCTAGGACGAGCTGACAGGTACTCCTATAGTATAGTCACGGGTCAGAACTGGTGTTCTACCTGAATTTGGTTGCCATTTTAAGAAGGCAGAGTTTCGGAGTGTCATATCCCGTGTCTTCCTTCATGGAGTCAAAAGCCCTTTTTCGACCTGTGGCAGAGTGAAATAGCCCCTGAGTGAGTCGGTGCTGGTGGGTGGAAAATGATCCAGGTGATCTGGGCGAATCCAATGAAGATTTATGGATTGTGATTGGAGAGCAAAAGGTCTCTTTTCTATCTGGAATATACTCTATTGGTTCAAGCTCAGCTCTGTTCTCTTGGTTGAAGGTTCAGCAGGCTATGGATTCTCTATGAGGAGCGTTCCAGGAGTAGCCTGCCTCTATTTGATCACGAGAGGCTTCTTCGAGGGGCTTGGCTTCTTGTTCTCACTTCCCTTCCTCAGAACCAACCTCACCTGCTGCCTGCCCATACCCTCCTCTTTCCCGCACAGTGACTCCACGATGAACGCCCTGACTGACCTTAGAACCTGTGAACCTTCCATTTGACTGGCTTCTTTCCCCCTCGATCCAAGAGGGGCTTCGATGAGCTTTCCGACTCAGATGCAAATGCACCACTTGATTCAGTCACAAGTCTAACTGATTCCCCCCTCACCTACTCATCTGGCTACCGTGCTGCCTCCTTCCTTTGCCGACTCGTAGCTACTCCACCTGAGTGAGACACCGATTCTTGCCCTAATATCTTCCTCTTTTTCCTGCCATACCCTTGCCTTTCCAATCACTGCTACCCGCTTCGCTTTCCATCTTGCTTCACTACCTGATTCCTATTAGCTAGCCCCGTCATGCTTATCTCTCTGGGGTCGTGTTATCCACTCCTTCATCAAGGTTAGGTCGACCAGACCAGGATCGAGTCGAGTACGACCCAACTCTAGAGGCGAACCGGGCATTTTAGAAGCAAGTGAGCCACCGGTAGCCTAAGCTCGCCCTCGCTTCTTCTTTGTTGCTGAGTTAGCAGATCCTGATCGTGATCCTTGATGCACTGGGAAAAAGCCCTATTGAACTACCTTCCTTTGTTTTCCACTCACGAAGCTAGGGAACTGGATCGAAGACACGCCCTTATTCTTACGCCTTTCTCCCAACCTACAGCAAGGTGGTTACCGTTCTCTGGCCTTAGTGTGCCGTGCCAGTACTTTTTATTATCGATGAATGATCTGTGCTACCAAAGTCTCAGAAAATCATAGTAAAACGAGTCTCATTTTCAGAACATGGCAAGCCAAAAGAAAACCTGCATCTAATTGGCTCGAAAGCCGGCCCTTGTTCAACAGCCAGTATTGAATCATTTCCAGTGAGCCGTGTGAAGCGGAACCACCTCTATTCTTCGGGTTTCTTGCCAACAGAAGAGTCTGATGTTGATGTGTCTTCTTCATCAATCCAACCCGTGTTTGAACATTGTGCTGTTCCTATTGAAAGGACAGCTCTCTACAAGACTGGAGCTAGCTACTAGTCCCGCTACTACAGCTCTACTGAACTCTCAAAATAAGCCCCTGCGCGTATGCTTCTAACGGGAAAAGCAGATCAGATCGCTTATGGGCTTACAGTTCATCTGTTGTGATCATAACAGCTACCGAGCACTTCACTCCCGCATCTGCTTTCCCTGAAGAGCTACCTTCTGATGACCAATCAAGAGGAAGTCGAGTGTTGTGTACTGACTACGAGTGTAGTGTACTGTGCCTAGTAGCAGTCTGGTTTCTGGTCTTCCTCAAGGAACTATTGAAACAGGGCTGCTACCGCGATACTATAGCGCACTTTTTTGCTACCCCGGGACAAGGGACTGAAAGCCCAACCAACTCCTCTTTGATGACTGGCTTATCACACTACACTGGTACAAGATCAGCGGTTGATCGGCACTGGGAAGCATTCGACTCCGTCTGGGAGGGATCCCATTCAAAAAGGGAGGATCCTTGTGTAAGGGCAGGGGAAGGCACGGGTACCAGAGAGTGGTGCTTTCATGGAGTAGGCATATCCCCCTTCTCAGTCTGCCTCCTAGTCTAAAGGTAAGATCGCCTTTGAACCCCAACCTATGAGGAGACACCCGCCCAGAGAATGATTTCCCTATTGCTGTGTGCTTGCTTGACCACTGGGCTACCATCGAAGATTCTTGCTACCGCTTGGATTGCTGCTGACGCTGGTCTTCTCCTATCTGTGTGCTTGATCCGGTGATCATTCCTGCCCAGAAGAAGATCCCTCTCATATATCTGAGTCAGCGCACGCGAACCTCCACCCGCAGACCAAGACTCCGACCGAAGCACAAACCTGGGAATTGGTAGTCGGAGAATCGGTACATCGGATAAATGGTATACAATGCAAGTTCTGTTAGGTTCTTATCTGACTAGCACAGGACGACCTATGATGACTACAAATGGGAAAGAATGCAAGCAACTCGAGAGGTTGGTGTAGTAAAAGAATGTGTGAGGCATTGTCCCACTAACACGTCAGAGAATTATTCCTTCCGGTGACAAAGATTCTGTGAGTGCGATAGCCAATACTATAACCGCTACGTACACTTTCGAGCCCAAACGCTTGCTGACTGGGGAGTATTTTAAGTGGATTCACAACTTCGGAGATATAAATCAGCAAGTATATCATGCCTTCTCCAATGGATGCATGGCTCCCCTTTCGTTGGGTGCGCTGTGATATGGCTCTCTCTTGCACTGTACGGAGTCTATCCTAGTCTTACCGAAATCGGATTTCCTTTCCTTAAAGAAAGAATCAATCAAAAAAATCCAGCAAGTCTTCCCACCACGGGGTCTTCCACTCTTTCATCATCTTCTTCCAGCGGGGACTCTCCACTCCCTGGCTTCTTAAATCGGAAAGACTCCGCCGATAGTGGGGGGGTCCCCTCCGGTAAAAATAGAATAGCCGCGGCCTTTTTTCATAAAATTGACTCATCCTCATCACTGGAAAATCCTTCTTCTAAAAATAACTCGGTATCCATTCGCTTCTGGAAGAATTTGAACTAATTGTGCCACAGTCGAGCTACCTGCACCTGTCTGGTCCGATCGTGTGAAGCTTCCTATTGGAGTTGTTTGCAGAGAAGAGAAGCTGTTCCTTTCCTTTCCCTCTCCCGTCGTTTTCGTAACAAAAAAATCAGAAGTAGGACCAAACCGAGAGTGAGCAGCATAGACAAGGGCAGAATGGAAAGTTGCTCAAAAGGGGCGTCAGCGCTGACGATAAATTGACCTGCCATCGCTTCAACCGCTTCCTGAAAAAAGTCACTAGTTGGTCCTCTCTGCTGCAAATCTGACAAAATGATGCGGAGCACCTCCACATCAGTGCGTTCCGAATGTACCCATTGTCCCAAGACATTTGGGGTATCCTCTATCAAATTTCCATAGCCGTTTGAGGTAGCTATGCTATTCACTTCTTCCTCAATCAAACTTTGTAATTCATCAATCTGTGGGGCGGTGCCTTCCGACAGCTCAGTGTACACATTGGACATTTCCGATGAGGAAGAAGAAGAAGGAGAAGGGGAATCAAAAGGTATTGGTATAGATAGTTCTGGAGCCTCCACCCGTGGGGATAGGGTGGGGCTTCTGTAGTCATGCCAGTAGTCAGACAGGGAGTGAGGAAAGCCACTTTCAAGCTAGTATGGTACCACTCTCTCCTCAAATCGGATATTTGACCCAGAAAGGGATTGATCCTTAGGAAAACCCGTTGGAACCATCTTTTTGGCCATAATAAATAGGTCCAAGGGTGTATCGTTCTCGGAGTGGTCTCGTTCTAGGTTTCACTCTCTTCAAAAGGTGTGCTTCTCTCCCGAGATAGGCTTTGGCTAGCCGTTCACCCTCCGATGTGATGGCAGATCTTGATCGATTCAAGTGAGAGAGATTCTGCGGCAAGTACTGCACTAGAGGCCGAGAAAGCTTCGACTTTCTTAGGGTGGCTGATGAGATTGCCCGAAATTTTGAATACCAGAATGCTGATCTCTCGTCCCTTATAGACTTGCTGGAGAGAGTTGGAGAGGTGACAAAACCCTATACTTTTGATTCATACACAGCAACTCTTTCTTTTATCAAGGGTTCTACTATTTTATATGTTTCAAAAAAATTCGTGCATAAGGCTAAGGAACTTTGGATGAACTAATGCGAATGGGTGTAAGCCTCGCTGCTCGGAAACACCCAGTGCTGACCACACTGAGCTTCACGACACGAAGGGCGCAGGTAATGCCAGTTGGCGAAGTGGCGTTAAGCATCCCTAGCGGTACGCAAAGAGAGGTCGTGATGATATCATCTCTAGCTTGCCTTTTTCAGCAACTGCGGGTACAATGCATGGGCACTGCTGGATGCTTCTGATCAATAGGAATAGGAGGAAAAATCAAAGCTTATGATGAGCATCTATTGGAGTCGATCATTTCCAAAATCATTGTCAACATATGCATTACCATAAAACTCACCAGAACATAAGATAGAGCAACTCTTGCTCATCATATTAATCTCAAAACCATGTTTAAGCAACAAAGGTATAGAGATAATATTCCTGATGATATTAGATATATAATAATAGTCTTTAAATTCCAAATCCTTCTAGAAGGTAAATGCAAAATAATGATTCCTAAGGCTTCGGCTTGTATAGACTCTCCACTAGCGCCAAAAAACTCTATGTCTCCTTTAGTTAGCCTCTTTATTTCCTATAGTCCCTGCAACAACTTGCATAAATGAGACCTATAGGCAGTATCTAATATCCATGAATTAGAAGCTGAAGTGCTAAATTAGTTTGTATCATATATAAACCTTTTGAAGTTGCAATAGTTGCACCCTTCTGCTGCTTCACACTTGCAAGATAGGCCTTGCAGTTTCTCTTCCAATACCCTTGTATGCCACAGTGAAAATAAGTACCCTTGGTGGAAACACTTTTTACCTTTTTATCCTTTTTGATAGCTCCTTTAGAGTTCAACTTCTTCTTTTTCTTATTCTTTGAACCCTTCTCGCCAAACTTTTTGGCACCTCTCTCTATAGCGAGGATAGTGCCACTTTCACCATTGTAGTGGCTCTTGCTGTCTTCAACATATTAAGCAGCTCAGGTAGAATGGTATTCAGTTTGTTCATGTGAAAGTTAATGACAAATTGAGAGAAGAAATTAGAGAGTGATTGCAGGATTAAATTCTGACTAAGATCACCATCCATCACAAACCCTACTTGGCCTAATCAAGTGATTAGGTCAATCATCATGAGCACATGGGTCTATACGGATGTGCCCTCACTCATCCTTGCATGAAATAATTGCTTCGATATCTCATATTTAGCATTTCTACTCTGCTCACCATACAACTCTTTAAGGTTGAGAAGTATGGATTAAGGATCCATGTTCTCATGCTGCCTCTTTAGTTTATTACTCATAGAGACTAGAATGATATATTTGATAGTCAAATTGTTATCCTTCCACATCTTATATGTGGACCGATTCTCCTCAGAAGCATTTTTTTCGATCTCATCAAGGTTAAGAGTATCTAAATTGTAGGAGAGTTTCTCCTGGGAGAGAATAATTCTCAAATTTATCAGCCAATCAACAAAATTTGGTCCGGTCAATTTATTAGCACCAAGTATATTGTGCAGTAAAAGTGAGGATGCCATGATGTATATCAAACTATAAAATGAGAAGAATAATAAAAGTAGACCACTCATGATGATATGCATGAATTAGATGGGATCTTTTATCTAATTATATCTCCCATTTATTTGGCAAATTTCATAGCCCTCACGTATAAAAAATGAGAAACCCTATCGTTAGGTTTTCAAGTGGGTTTGAGATCCCAATTACTCATAAAGATCTTGTGGATGGCATAATAAATCTCTACAAGTTCAAGGGTAGGTAACTCTTACCTATTGCATCTTATGCAACCCTCAATATCTCTTTTGTTTCTAAAATATTTGCAACCTTATGGATAGTACAATAAGCTACTACATTTTAGTCAAATCGGATTCTTCAACTTTATATGGTAGTAAATAAATAAATGTCATCCTTGTAGATAGCACAATAAGGCAACACCATCCATAAATGCCATAAGCATTGCTATGCACTAACTCAATATGATATCAATCCCTATAGGAAGCCTTGTAGATAGTACAACAAACTCACTATGGTTTTCAATATGTACTACTAAAATAGCATGAAGGAAAGCATGGGTAGCGTTCTTAACACTTTGCCATAAAGACTTGATATAAATTTAATAAGGAGCTTTGGTCTCAATAGCATATCCATCAAATGCATATATCTATATCATACAATATATAATTAAATTATGAGCATGAAGAGGCATTAGAATAAGAAGATGGTTATGGACTTTTCTAATGTAATCAATCCAAGCCACTTGGATCAATTACTAGTTTTATTCTAGGTGATTCATAGATTGAACTATCTCATGGCCAATCATTTAAATACACCACTTGCTCTTCATTGACTTGATCTATCATATGAAAACAACTCTTACCGCCCATAGAAAAAAGCGACTTCAACTCTTGCCTCCCCTTTGTGGAAGTAAAGTCCATCTCATGAGTTTTCAATGAATGCTTTATTCTTTCATGTAAATACAAAGAAATAATCTCTATCTATTTACATTTGATCTTCCTATTCTTACATCAACATGTAAAAATAATCCCAATTAATCTTTGGGCGATCATTATAATACGAAGTGAAAGAATATTATAATTAATTAATTGATGAGGAAAAATAAATCTCCATAAATAAAATTATAACTATTGGGGATAAACCCCGCTTCCATAGAAGTCCAGTCTGATGCTTAGCCTAATGTAATAGGTAATCATGGAAGAGCTTCGATCGAAAACTCCTTTCGAACTTTTCTTTCAATCGAATTTCTCCAGTGGCTGAACTTCTTTCGAACACCTCCAGTGGTCGAACTCCTTCCAGACTTCTCCTTCAGTCAGATTCCTCCAACGGTCGAACTCCTTCCAGATATCTCTAGGAGTCGAACTCCTTCCAAACTTCTTCTTCAGTCAGATTCCTCCAGCAGTCAAACTTCTTTCAAACTTTTTTTTTAGTTGAATTTCTCTAGGAGCCAAACTCCTTCTAGACTTCTCCTTCAGTCGGATTCCTCTAGTGATCGAACTCCTTTTGGATACCTTCAGGAGCTGAACTCCTTTCGAACACCTCCAGGAGCCAAACTCCTTCCGAACTTCTCCTTTAGTCAGATTCCTCTAGGAGTCAAACTCCATCCAAATTCTTCCAATGGATTACTTTCATATTTCAGCTAAAATTCCTCTCAGATAATTCCTTCTAGTCGTATTCTCTTTAGGAGTCTAAACTCCTCTGAAATTGATATATGTCAAAGCTCTTCACCAACCAATGCCTACTTCCTCCAAACTTTGACTATTAAATCTCAACAAATGGACACATCATGACAACAGACACCTCTCTCCATAACAAATACCATGTGACCCCAAGCGATCCACTATCGAATGGTTATGGTTGTCATTATCAGTCTGCTACAGGCGACCCCACTACCAAACAATTATGGCTATCATTATCAATCTACTATGGATGACACCTCTCTCCATAATAATTTTACGTGACCTCGAGCAGCCTACTACTGGATGGTTATGGCTGTCACTATTAGTCTGTTATAAGCTTCTTCTATAAAAAGGGATCCTCTAGATACATTTTCTCTAAGCTCTCTTCTCTTTCCCAAAACTCTGCTGAATTCTTGCCTGAGCACTCTATTTTTGTTAGTTAGAAAGCTGACTTGACTATCGGAGGGTCCTACCAGAGCCACCACCACCAACTCCAGATGGGATTTTATTTTGCAGGTCACCAATGGTGACCTCTTCTTCCTCAACTCTAGCTCGATCCAGCATCAATTAGATTCTGCACTAAAAGGATTGATGCTAGAGGAAGGATTTTTCTATGTTAGATATATGTGCTCTAGAAGCCAGAATTGGCTGACACTTGTAATATACTTCTAGGAGCAAAATTATAATTTTGACTAAAATTAATAAAATGGATTATTTTCTATCACATATGTGTATTTAGTGTCTATGATATATTCTTTGAGTTAATGGTAATGATAATTCATATTTTCAAGAGTTGAAAATTTAAGACATGAATAACATTATTAACTCATAAAATGCTTCCGACCATAGGATCATCACAAGGATGATGATTGATCCAGAAGATTGGTGTACAATCGCTTCTCTTTAGTAGATGGATCTTGAGTCTACGGTATGGAGACATCGAAGCGAGAGTATAGGTACTCATTAGAGAACGAGGGCACTGAGTGTGACCACCTCGAGTAGTCATTAGGAAGTCTACCTTCTCGTCAATGACTGACTCGATGCTGTAGTGGTATGTCTGATTTTTTGATTTATTGTGCATCGATAGTTCATCTTGAGGGTGTTATAGTTTGACTACACCATAACTCGATCTCCTAGCCATTCGAAATCCTGAGGTATATGTTGGCTATAGCATGTTCATTATAGGAACTGGATTGCATCAAGATGGAATCTATCTACCTCGATGGTAAAGGAGCAGCCCTATGATGATCATGAGAATCAAGTCCAGAAGCCCATGGCCATGGCAGAGTGAAATAATAGAAAGAGTTTCTATTTAGATTTTCACATTGGACTTGAATCGAATGATTATATCATATGATAGAAACTAGGGTTTGACGAGTTCACCCTAACCCTAATCTGATCGGACTCAAGATAGAAGAACTTAATCACATAGGTAGCTGCACCAAGAGGTTCGCATTTAGCTCTGATGGGTTGCCACCATATACTACTAGGTGTCACTGGTGGATTTTGGGAGCAATTAGAATGATTTAGATGATCGATCATTCTAGCTGTTCGAATCAGAAAAGTTCTGATCCATCGAAAGAAGTTTCGATGATGTCGATGATAGAGATCATGACATATCCCATTACCATACAGAACTGAACCTAATTGGATCACACAAATAAGGATTTGAATCTGGTGATCATCAATTGAACTGATCCAGTTCAATTGATCTGAATGAGATTCAATTAGGTTAAAAAAAATTATGCTAGCACTCATTGAACCTAACGTTCTTCTTTTACTATCATAAATAGTTGTCCTGATTGAGCCAAAGAAGTTTGTGCTTGATCAGAGGCCTTCACTTGGTCTGACTAGAGCCTATCCAGATCAGAAAAGGGTTGTCTTATTTTGTAAGATAATACCTACCATTTTTGGTCACCTGCCATTTCTTGTCCTTTAACTTTGGTCAAAAGTTGATCTTTGATTGGTCAAATATTGACCATTGATACTTTGACTTCTGTCCACATGTCATGCACCTATTGGAGAGCTGGTGAAGGCTTGTCCCCTTGTCAGAAGCTGGCAAGGATGAGGGTGCACGTCAAGGGTGGCATGCACCCAAGCAGGAGGCGCCCAGGAGTCCCTGTTGGATAGGGACTCCATCTCCTTTTTGGATTCTGATTAGACTCCTCCTAAGAACCAACTTTGATTGGTCTTAGGTGCCATCTAAAGATGAATCCAAGGGACTCTATTTTCACTAATCAAATTTAGTTCTGATTTCACAAAGAGTTGTGATTGGTTGGGAAGAAGAGGAGTTGGATCATGCATAGTCTATAAATAAGATCCTGCGCCCAACTCAAAGGGCATGAAAAATTCTCACACCCCAAGGCTGCCTCTCTCCTCCTCCTCCATGCCAAGTTTATCTTCTCTCTCTCCTGTCCATGCCCAAAGTATTTTGGGATTTTAGTTGGTGCAATTTAGATGAGAGAAAGGCGACAGAAAGCTAGAAGGCTGCACTGCTGCAAAGGACAACTACTGATCTTCGAAAGATGTTTTGAAGATCCTCTAAATCAAATTCAGATCTAATTTTTGGAGATGTGATAGAGAAGAAGAGAATCTCTAGATCCAGTCTGAGTGAATACCAATAGAGGCTAGGCACTTGCGTGGCTAGGTCCAGAACCTTCCGCTACTTATAGGATCATCAAACGGATAATAAGATTACCCTACATCAAGATAAATTAAATTTAATTTAATTTATCTAGATTTTATTTTAATTATTAGAATAATAAAAATTAGATCTGAAATATCTCAAATCTGATTTGGATCAAAGAGAAAAATTTTTGAAATATATCTCTTAATCCAATCATATCTGAACGAACTTGGTCCGAAAAATCAGAATTTTTCTTCACTCTATTCTTGAGGTTTCCTTGTTCTTAAAAGAGTGCTCAGCAGTGATCTCTCTTCTTTCTCTCTAGAGTTTTTCTTGAAAAAAATGCCTCCCAGAAAAGCTTAAACCCGATGATCAATGGTCTCTACAGCCAGATCCTATCCAGATCTATCCACTCCAGCTTTAACAACTCAAGCTTTACCTACAGCCATGGTGGATGCGGAGCAGTTCAACCTATTGATCCAGCAGGTTTGCAGTCTCATAGAGGTGGTGTAGGCCATACATCGATAGGCTCCGATGCCAATTCGATCAGAGCAAGTTTCTTCGAAGCCCCATGGTCCGATTTGGAGACGGCTGACTTGGACTAGCCGATCGGTAACCTTCAAAAAGAGAAAGTAGAGGGTGGAGAGCCCTTGCTCGGACTATGACTAGATCCCAGGGGGAGCTTTGTATCCGTTCTATCAAAAAATCTTGGAGATCAATGATCATGAAGATCACTTAGATCAAAGGCTCCAGAAAATGAGCCAACGAATCGAAGAACTCTATTATACTTCCTTCTCACATGGTAATGATATTTGCACTGATCCTCCATTTTCTCAAAGGATTATGTAGGAACCAATTCCACTAAACTTCAAGCTCTTGCAGTTTGAGAGTTACGATGGAACCACCAATCCGATCGATCACTTAGAGGCCTTTTGGATATTGATGCTGCTCCATGGTGCGTCAAATGCCATTTTATGTCGAACGTTTCCATCTACCCTCAAGGGAGCCACCAAGAATTGATACTCAGCACTTAAGTCGGATACCATCTTTTCCTTCGATCAAATAAGCCATCAATTTATGGCTCACTTTATCAGCAGCCGACATCCATGCAGAGGTTCGAATTCTCTGATGAATATCAAGTAGAAGAAGGAAGAATCTATCCAGACTTATATCACCCAATTTAATGCTACCACATTGGAGGTCCGAAACCTAAATCAGTCTATTACAATGGCCACACTCAAGAGCGGCCTTCAGAAGAATGATTTATTGTTCTTCCTGGAGAAGAAGTACCTCAGAGACTTTACTGATCTGCTAGCTCGAGCTGAAGGATATGCCCAAGCAGAAGAGGCCTTCAGGTTAAAGAATGAGGAAGCCATAGGAGAGCAATAGATGGGCAAGTTTAATAAACCCACAGCTGATGGAGGGTCGAAGGAAGTTTGATCGTGCTTACAGACTCCCTCAGAGCACAAGTAACCCCAAACTCCTCCTCAAGCTCATCGTCAAAGGAGCCCCAATAAAAGGGCACGAAGAAGTTCTCCCCCTAGAAGATTTTGCAACTACACCCCCCTCAATGCTCCAAAAATGCAAGTATTGATGGAGATCAAGGAGCAACTACTGAGATCTGAAAGGATGCGCACTCATCCTGGCAAGTACAATCCTAGCAAATACTACTTCTACCATCGTGACCATGGCCATGATACTAAAGAATGCATTCAGCTCTGAGACAAGATCGAAGAGCTCATCAGGAGAGGTCGGTTGGGTCAATTCCTTAGACACCAATCTGATGCAAGAGAAGATCGACCGAGGATACTGTTGCAGCTAGAATCACCAAGGAGGGAGGAATAACAAGAAGATCAACCATCTCTCGGTATCATCAACACTATCTCTAGGATACTTTAGTGAGAAGAGACCAGCAGATCTGAGGAATCAATGAAGAGACGGAGGACTGAAGAATCCATGACCTTCACTGAGGTAGATGCATGGGGAGTATAGTTTTTGCAAAATGACGTAGTTGTAATCTCTTTAAATATAGTGGACTATGATGTACGTTGCATCCTAGTTGATAATGAAAGTTCGGTTGACATCTTATTTTATGATACTTTCTCCAAAATATCGATATCCAATAGTCAGCTTGGACCAATAAACTCCTCACTAGTAGGCTTCGCTAGTGCTACAGTACCAGTTGAAGATGTAATGACTCTAGCTGTGGCTGTAGGGCAATATCCAAAACAATCTAGAGTGTAGGTGGATTTTCTGATAGTAAAGGCTCCCTCTGCTTACAATGTAATTCTCGACCGATCTGATCTAAATATACTTTGGATGGTGGTGTCAACTTATTATTTGAAGATGAAGTTCTCGATAAGTTACGAGATTGGAGAGGTCAGGAGAGATCAAGCTCTGGCAAGGCACTACTACTCAATTTTCGTGCAAAAGAAAGAACAGTCCGACCCTTATCCTATTGATGGGCTAGATGTTCACGATGACCTTGCCGAAGAATGGGGTGAGCCCATAGAAGATCTTGTGACCGTCTCCCAGAATGATAGAAAAGTGGAGCATACCATGCAAATTGGCTTCAATCTGAAAGATGAAGTTTGGGAGCAGCTCATCATCTTTTTATGGAGGAATGCCAACATCTTTGCTTAGGTTTCGACGGACATGCCTGGGATTAACGTCAAGGTTATGGAACATCGATTGGCCATTGACCCTAAGCATCGATCAGTGAAAGAGAGAGTCTGGAGCCATGCACCCAAAAGGCAGAAGTCAATAGCAGAAGAAATCGATAAGCTTCTCAACATCAAATTTATCCGAGAAGTCAGCTATCCAACTTGGGTCTCTAACGTGGTCCTGGTCAAGAAGGTCAATAGCAAGTGGAGGATGTGCATCGACTTTAAGAAGCTGAACAAGATCTGCCCAAAGGATAGCTATCATTTGCCCAGAATCGATCAATTGATGGATGCGATTTCAGGCTACGAGCTCCTCACCTTCATGGATGCCTTCTCTGGCTACAATCAAATTTGGATGGCACCAGAGGACGAGAAGAAGACTACTTTTATTACTAACCATGGTCTTTACTATTACAGGATCATGCCCTTTGGGCTTAAAAATGCAAGCGTGACTTATCAATGCTTGATCAATAAAATCTTTAAGGAGTAGATCGACACGCCGCAATATGGAGGTTTATGTCGGCGATATTCTGGTCAAAAGCCAAAAGATTGTCAATCATATTGTCGACCTCGAAGAGACTTTCGATGCACTCAGAAAATACAAGATGAAGCTGAACCCAACTAAGTGCGCCTTTGGGGGTAGCCTCAGAAAAATTTTTGGGATTCATGGTCTCGAGATGAGGGATCGAGGCCAACCTAAAAAAAAATTTGAGCTATCCAGGAGATGACCGCTCCGAAGTCCATCAAGAAAGTTCAGCGCCTGATCGAAAAGGTGGCATCCTTGAATCATTTTATCTCAAGGTCGGTCAAACACTGTATGCCCTTCTTCCAAATCCTCAAAAAATCAAAAGATTTTCACTAAACTTAGGAATGCCAAAAGATGTTCGACGAGCTCAAGAACTACCTCAGCTTGCCCCCATTAGCCAAACCCAAATTCAGAGATGAGCTATTTCTCTACCTCGCGGTCTCTTCTATGGTGCTAGCTATAGTTTTAGTCAAAGAAGAGATGAAAGTACAGTGACCAATCTACTACATAAGCCGGATCCTAAGGGATGTCGAGATTAGGTATACAAAATTGGAAAAAATGATTTATACTCTTCTGATTGCAGTAAGCAGACTTCGACCTTACTTCCAAGGACATGCTATAACACTCCTCACTGACCAGCCAATCAGAGCAATCCTTCACCACATGGATGCTTCTAGAAGAATTGCAAAATGGGCCATTGAATTAATGAAATTCAACATCAACTACTGACCTCGGCCAGCAATCAAGGCTCAAGCACTGGCCGACTTCATAGTTGAATATACCATTCCAGATGAAGCCGATCTTGAATAGAACGAGATTGACATCCCGTGGTTGCAACCGAGCCTCTCCGAAGAAAGTGCCAACCTTCCAAAAGATTTTTGGACCCTGTACGTGGATGGTTCGTCCAACTCAGCTTGAGTAGGTGCGGAGTTGGTCTTAGTCAACCCTGAGGGAGTCGTCGTTGAGTATGCGGTATGCTTCAAATTTCCTACAACTAATAATGGGGCTGAATATGAAGCACTGATCATCAGATTAAAAATAGCAAGAGAGTTAAAAGTAGATCGACTTCAAGTCTATAGTAATTCTCAATTGATGGTCAGCCAAGTTAGTGACAACTATGAAGCACGGAAGAAAAGTATGATAAAATACCTTGAGAAAGTAAAGGATTTGACTCCAGCCTTCGATAGTTTTGGCATTCGATAAATTTTGAGGGCAAAAAATACAAGAGCCAACCTCCTCTCAAAATTGGCCACTTCAGCCCCAATCGAACTGTCTAAAGAAGTTTTTTTTGAAACTCTAAAATGCCCAAGCTCAGAGAAATCGCAGCTCGTTATGCAGATGGAGCTTGAGTCGAGCTGGATTAACCCATTAGTTGCTTATCTCAAAGAGGGAGTTCTTCCTCATGATCCGAAAGAAGTTTGAAAACTCATAAATCAAGCCTCTCGGTAAGTTTTATATGAGGGCAAGTTGTATAAAAGGTCATATTCACTACCTCTATTGAGATGTCTCCTACCTTTAGGGGCTGACTTTGCATTATGAAAAGTGCACGGAGAAATTTGTGAAAGTCATATAGGAGCCAGATCCCTATCACAAAAACTACTTTGACAAGGATACTATTGGCCGGCCTTGTACCATGATTCTATAGAGTATGTCAAGAAATATGATCGCTATCAGAGAAATGCAAACATACAAAGACAGTCGACTTTTGAGCTTACTCCACTAAGCACACCTTGGCCATTTGTGCAGTGGGAAATGGATATACTTGGCCCTTTCCGAATGGCATCCGAACAACGGAAGTTTCTTCTGGTTGCGATTGACTATTTCACCAAATGGGTCGAAGCTGAACCACTAGCAAAAATTACTAAGGCCAAGATGCAGGATTTCGTCTGGAAGTCAATCATCTGTTGGTTTGGTCTGTCCCAAACTCTCATAACAGATAATGAGCGATAATTTGCTGGGATGAGGTTCACTGAGTTCTGCGAAGATTTAAACATCTTTCATCACTTCACGTCGGTAGCTCACCCATAGGCAAATGGGGAAGCTAAGGTGACCAACCGGACCCTATTGCAAGGCATCAAGACAAGGCTTGACAGAGCAAGGAGGCCTGGATGGATGAACTCTACCACATCCTCTGGCCATACCGAACTACTCAAAAGCTACCGACTGGAGAAACACCATTTGCCTTGACCTTTAGAATGGAGGCAGTCATCCTAATTGAGCTTAAACTCCCATCAGCATGGGTCGTGGCCTTCAATGAGCAGCGTAACTCACAGGACCTCAGAGTCAACCTTGATCTATTGGAAGGAAAAAGATAGGAAGCCCAAGTTCGGATGGTGGCCTATATGCAAAAGATGGTTCGATACTATAACTCCAAAGTCAGAGGTAAAATACTCTGAGTGGGGGATATAGTGCTTCGGCGAGCCACCATGTCTCAACCTCAGAGTCAGGAGAAGCTTGCCCCGAATTGGAAAGGCCCGTATGAAATAAAGGAGGTCATCTAGACTGAAACTTATCACTTGAAGGAGTTCAGAGGAACAATGCTCCCACGACCTTAGAATTTAGAAAATCTGAGAATGTACTACCAGTAATTTTCTTTCAATAAAACTCCTCCATTTCAACATTATTATTTCTTGGTGCAAAAACTATGTGATGACAGAAAAAAAGCAATAAAAAATGTCCATGTTAGGAATAAGAGGAGAACCTCATCCTAACATGGGCAAGTCAAAGGCCTCGTTCATTTTAGATGAGATGAGGAAAGAGGCCCTGACAATGGCCCTTATGAGCTCCTACAGTCCGTTAGGAATAGGAGGAGAACCTCATCCTAACATGAGCAAAGTCGAAGGCCTCATTCATTTTAGACGAGATGAGGGGAGAGGCTTAACAACGGCCCTTATATGCCCCTACAGTTCGTTAGGAATAGGAGGAAAACCTTATCCTAATGTGAGCAAAGTTGAAGGCCTCATTCATTTTAAATGAGATGAGGGAAGATGCCCTAACAACGGCCTTTATGTGCCCCTACAGTCCGTTAGAAATAGGAGGAGAACCTCATCCTATTGTGAGCAAAGTCGAAGGCCTCATTCATTTTAGACAAGATGAGGGGAGAGGCTCTGTCAATGACCCTTATGTGCCCCTACAGCCCATTAGGAACAGAAAGAGAACCTTGTCCTAATGTGAGCAAAGTTGAAGACCTCACTCATTTTAGATGAGGTGAGAAGAGAGGCTCCGATAAGAACTCCTTCAACCTCGCCTGGAGATAAGATCTCCTTCGAGCTTCAACTTCAACAGGAGATAAGATCTCCTTCAACCTCGGCTGGAGATAAGATCTCTCCTGAGCTTCAACTTCAATAAGAGATAGGATCTCCTTCAACCTCAATCGAAGATAAGATCTTTTCAAAGCTTCAATCTCAATAGGAGATAAGATCTCCTTTAACCTCGACTGGAGATAAGATCTCCTCCAAGCTTTAAAGCTTCAACCTCAACAAGAGATAAGATCTCCTTCAACCTCGGCTGAAGATAAGATCTCCTTCGAGCTTCAACTTCAATTGGAGATAAGATCTCCTTCAACCTCGATTGAAGATAAGATCTTCTCCGAGCTTCAACCTCAATAGGAGATAAGATCTCCTTCAACCTTGGCTGAAGATAAGATCTTCTTCGAGCTTTGACTTCAATGAAAGAATAGGATCTCCTTCAACCTCGGCTGGCAATAAGATCTCCTCCGAGCTTTAACTTCAATAGGAGATAAGATCTCCTTCGACCTCGGTTGGGGATAAGATCTCCAACAAGCTTCAACCTCAATGGATGTAGAGCCCAGAAAAAAACTTTGATAGTCGTCTTTTTTGTACTCCCTTCCTTCGAATTTCGAACTCAAGAGTAGGAGGACTATTGTTGGGGATAAACCCCGCTCCTGCTAAAGTCCAGTTTGATGCTTAGCCTAATGTAACTAATAATCATGAAAGAGCTTTGATCAAAAACTCCTTCTGGAGTTCTTCTTCAATCGGATTCCTTCGGCGATCGAACTCCTTTCGGACACCTCCAGCAGTCAAACTCCTTCCATACTTCTCCTTCAGTCGGATTCCTCCAGGAGCCAAACTCCTTTCAGACTTTCCCTTCAGTCAGATTCCTTCAAGAGCCAAACTTCTTTCAAACTTCTTCTTTAGTTGGATTCCTCCAGCGGTCGAACTTCTTTCGAACATCTCTAGGAGCCAAACTCCTTTCGGATACCTCCAGGAGCTGAACTTCTTTCGGACTTCTCCTTCAGTCAGATTCCTTCAGTAGTCGAACTCCATCTAGATTACTCTAGTGGATTACTTTCAGATTTTAGCTAGCATTTCTTTCAGATGATCCCTTCTAGCCGTATTCCCTTTAGGAGTCTGAACTCCTCTGGAATTGATATATGTCAAAGCTCTTTACCAACCAATGCCTGCTTCCTCTAAACTTTGACTATTAAATCTCAATGAATAGGCACATCACGACAATGGACACCTCTCTCCATAACAAATATCACGTGGCCTTGAGCGGCCCACTACCGAACGGTTACGACTGTCATTATCAGTCTACTATAAGCAACCCCACTACCGAACGGTTACGACTGTCATTATCATTCTACTATGGGTGACATCTCTCTTCATAATAAATTTTATGTGGTCCCAAGCAGCCCACTATCGGATGGTTACAACTATCACTATCAATCTGTTATAGGCTACGTCTATAAAAAGGGATCCTCCTGATATATTTTCTCTAAGCTCTCTTCTCCTTTCCAAAACTCTGCTAAATTTTTGCCTGAGCACTCTATTTCTATTGATCAGAAAAACTGACTTGATCATCGAAGGGTCCTATCGAAGCCACTACCATTGACTCTGGATGGGACTTTATTTTGCAGGTCACCGATGGTGACCTCTTCTTCCTCAACTTTAGCTCAATCTGGCGTCAACCAAATTCTGCACCAATAGTAACCCTTGCAATTACAACCATTCAATTAGCCATCATAAATATATTTACATAATCATCCATCTCATGGGTGAATTTTGAGTCCATAACCATCCACCATGCATCATATAATAATTATACTAAAACATGATCATTAAGAACATATGTTGTTCTAATTGTTATATCATTCAACCATATATCAAAAACGAGAAGAAGCTCTAAGCTTATCTAAGGTTCTAATTTTAGGATCAACTCTTGATCCAAGATCAATCACGAGTCTTCCATATATGATTTGATTCAAATCAAGATGCTGAAATCTCATGAGGACCCTAATCAAATTTGGATCCTAGATATTCAATCATCCCCAATTTAAATCAAGATTATAACTAGGCAAAACTCATAATTGAATCAAGATTCCTAATCCAATTTGGATCTTTAACATTAATCAACTTCAATCGAAACCAAAGATTAGAATTGTTGGATCCTTTTGAACATTGCATCAATTCTTTTCAGCAACCTATAATTTAGAATTGGATCAAATAGGTGGTGCCATTTTAATCAAAAACCCATCTTAAGGCCCCAAATCTATAGATCAGAATCTTAAGGAAGTGGGGCATCCCTTAAGGCTTATTAATCTGAAAGGATGGCATCCCAAATTTGATCCAAGCCCAAATAAGGTAGCCGGCCAAGATTGGGTTGGCGAAAGAATGCATCTCAAGTTCTTCCCCATTTCTATTGCATCACATGCATGAAGAACAAAATTTCATGATGAAATCTGATGATTAAACCATGAAGAACTTATCACACAAGTCTTAAAACAATGAAATTTGAAAAAATGGATTTTCAAAAGGATCAGAGTAGCGCAGACGGGAAGGTAAAGACGTATAAAGCCCATTTGGCTATTATCTTAGTTTTCGAACATACGTTTTGAACGTATGTCTTTGTTATGAACAAAGACAAATCCTGTATTTGTAATTGGATAAAATATTTTATAGTGTTATTCTTTATGTTATCTGTGGATGAAATTATCTTAATCGAAAATGGCATTCCAACATTGCAAGGAATAAAGGCTTGGCTGTTATCTAATTTCAACATGTTCAAAATGAGATATGGTATACTCACTAACGATAATGAGTAGATACCAATTTGATCTAAGTGAGAACCACTGAAAGATTGTATAGATAATTCTTAAGTATTTAAAAAATATTAAGGTCCAGTGACTCAAATATGGTGATACTGACTTAAAACTTATGGATGTTTTGATTCTAATTTTTAGTCAGATCAAGATGACAGTAAGAGAGTGTCAGGTCATAATCTATTTATAGGAGCAATATGCTAGAAAGATTTCAAGTAGGATACTGTAGCCTATTCAGTTAGTGATGTAGAGTACATCGTGGCACATAATGCTGTCATATAGGCTATATGGTGGCATAAGTTCATTAGTAGGTTGGGAGTGGCATCCTCCATTGATGGTTCAGTCCTAATGTAGCACTAGAGCCATAAATTAGGCTAAAGAACCAAAAATGCACACAGAACTAGCATACTCTGTATTGCTATCATCTTTGATTTTAGATCAAGGTGATGTCAATTTTTGGAAGATCGATGAAAAAGAAGAACTTGATCGACCCATTTGCTAAGACCTCGAAACTAAGCAATTCTACGAACTCAAGTGTGAGATAGGATATTTGATATCATTTTGATTGGCTTTAGTTCAAGTGAAAGTTGTTGAAAAATATGTCTAAAAGCCAATCATCTAAGTGGTTAATGATTGAAATTAGTATATAAATTATCTAATAATAATAATAATTATTTGGCTGGTTCATCATAGAAGTTCTATCTTTTTTAAATGAACTTCTAAATTATGATGAAGTCCTTAGAATCATAATCAATCGATGAAGAAGAATTTATCGGATGGTTCTTAAACTGTTCACGACTAAATGATAAGTTATTAACAAGGATGATAACTTATCGAGTGTAGGTCACTGTATGCCATATGCATTGGTTGTCCTCATAATCAAGCAGTGTGGAGAACTGGTATGACATTCAGGTGAGATGTAGAAGTATTTCTGCACTGAACGTGACCAATGTAGCACTCTACTATTAAGAGTAGCTAGCTAAGGCCAATGGGTATAAGGTCCCTCCGACCTGAATCACCACGATGACTTGCAAATAATTCACTATACTTTGGTGCCGGACTGCATATATTTCTAATATAGATTTGAAAGATTTTTGAGTATAGTCAAGTACTTGTAGAGTTGGTGTGTGAGTCAAGATGAGATTGACCACTCCTGATTAACTTCAAGAAGAGAATGATTCATTGTGTTTTAATTTAGCAAAACCTAGGCCTGGATAATTCTCATGAAGAGTCACAGGATTTGCAAAATTTTGAGACACAATAGAGATGACTTATATAAGTATTGACAGCATACTCAAAGTTATGTTGAGCATTATTGGTCAAAGGGATGAATTATACGATAACCATAGGTCAGGGTTTTAAGAATGTTGCTTTGACATCAGGTATCATTACTAGATGATCATTTTGATTGATACAGGAATCAGTTTCTATGCTACCAACTTAGGTTTGAACCTGTGGGGTTATACACATAAGAGGTTGTAACCTGATCAGATGGTTAATTGATAATTGAGAATCATTCTAAGATTAAATAATCAATACGATTGATGTTTGACCTAATGCAAGTATTATAGGAGGATTGATTAGCAATTAGATTGCTAATTGGCTCAATTTGATTGAACAATTAAGCTAAGATCAAGTTTAATTAAATTAGATTTAATTAAAATTAGTTTGGACTTAATTGGATTAAGTCTGGTTGATTTATTAGATAAGCTAATTGCAAGAAAGAATAAGTTCTTATTGGACTAGGACTTGAATGCACCTAATTCCAAATTAACTTGGGATTTAAATCAGATTTAAATATGATTTAAACCTGACTTAATTGAATTTTTAGTTGAACTAGGATCACCCATAATTAGGCTTGTACTAATTTTATTTTAATTAGGTTCAAAATTATTTTTGATCTAGTCAAATAGGAGTCCTAGTTGGACTAGGACACTCAGTTTTCTTGCACCTAAAAGGTCAAGTCCCATGCCATTAATTCTTCATTTTTGCATAAGTTTTTTCATACAAATCTAATGGATTCCATGCCCCAATAGTATTTGAAAATTTGTTTGAGTTGGTCAAACATAGAATGAGAAGATAGAGTTTTAAAAGTTTAAAACTCTTCTTTTCTCTTTATGGAAAAAAAACCCATGCCATTTTCCTTTTGTTCGCCCCCTATTTTTGTGGTGCCTTTTTTCTTGGGATTTCCATGCCATTCTCCCTCTCTTGTCATGATTTATTTTCATGCAAAAGCCAAGGAGGCATACAAGAGTTGGACGCCTTCATAGTCTCCTTGTTTGACTAGGTTTGACCTAGTCTTCCATATTAATAGGAGGCGCCTTCCATATTGATGGGTGGCATGAAAATTCCTAGTGTTTTTTCCATGAAAAATAGAAGAATGAGGGTTGGAGGTGTGGGAGATTGAGATGCCAACTATCTTAGAGAAGGCTCTTTCTTTTGGACATCAAATATTGATGTCTTGAAGGGACAAAGGTAAGAGAAGATTGTCTTCTCTTATTTTTTTCTTTTAAGTATTTTCTTCTTATTTCTTTTATATATTTTTATGTGATAAAAATTTGAGAAAGAGAGAGAGAGAGGAAAAGGGTGTGGGGATGAGTGCTCGAAGTTATTAGGGCATAATATTCTTTTTGGACATGATCTGATCATGTCCTGATGAGAGAAGAAGAAGAGAAGAAAGGTCTTCTCTTAGGGTTTCTTTGAGAACCCTTCTTCTCTATTTATTTATGAAATTATTCTATGAGAAAAATCAGATAATGTTAGATCTAGAAACATGGGAAAAACCTAAAGAAGAAGGTATTTTCTTATCCTAACATAGAGATGTTTTTAGGATATCAATCGTTAATATCCTGAAAGAGAAGATCTATCTTCTCTTAGGTTGTTTTTTTCTTATGTTTTTATTTCTATTTTTGCGAGATCTAAGGGTTGGATTTCATCCTTATTTCTCTACTTATTCTTCATCTCTTGGAGTGTCCAAGAGATCCAAAGAATAATTTTTAGATTAACCATTAGGAGGGATTTGCAAGAAGCTAGCACTTCAAGCAGATCTTCGTTCAAGGAATCTTCGATTTGTGTTGCAGCCTTATTTAGATTACCTGTAGAGGTCGGACGCGTGTGCAGCTCCAAAGATAACAACAAAAATCAATCATGGAGTTCTCGATCCATGCGAAGGTAAGAGATTTGATCTCTTCTCTCTCATAGATGCAGTCTAGGATTTAGATGTAGAACTGTTCTAGATCTAGGGTATTGATTTGATCAATACCAAAATATTTATTTTCATATTTAAGAATGCATTATGACATGTTATATATCCTAGATGTAGGATTTAGTAATTAAATTATATACTTTGATAGATTAAATAGTTTAATCTGCATCTTCCGCTATAATTTATTTCAAAAATATTTTGAATTTCAAGCATGAAACCCTGCATATTTTTCATCAGGTCTGAACTTTATTTTTTTTAAATTGGTTTAACTCTTCTTGTATAGTAATCATCTAATTAAGATCATTTTCCACCTCTTCAATGGATTTGGGTTCTATTTGAGATACAAAGGCTAAATAATTATTGATATTTCTTAAAGAAGAATGAGTTCTTACCCCTTGTGACGCATCACCAATGATAAGATCCTTTGGATGATTGTAAGCATACCTCCATTCCTTAGATTGATCCTCTTGAGTATTTTTATGACTTTCTTCTTCATATTCAACTTCCTTATCATCTTCTTTATAATTTTAAACTAAAGATTCTTTGAGGGTGAGTTTTTCCATTCCTTTGTCTATGATTCTTGCATCATCATCAATAATATTTTTCTTTGTAGAAAAAATGTCACTAGTTTCATCAAATTTGATATGAATAGATTCTTCAAAAATGAGTATCTTCTTGCAGAAGACTCTATATGCCTTGCTAGATGTGAGTATCCCAAGAAGATACCTTTATCTAACTTGACATCAAATTTTCTAATTTTATCTTTTTCATTATTTAAGATAAAATATTGACAACCAAAAATATGAAAATAACTACTATCGAGTTTTCTATCTTTCCAAAGCCCATAAGCAGTTTACTTTAAAATAGTTCAAATTAAAGTATAATTTAAAATGTAATATGTTGTGTTGATAGCTTCCATCCAAAAGTATCTTAGAAAATTACTTTCACACAACAGAGAATGGGCTATTCTTCTGAAGTTCTATTTTTTCTTTCTACTATCCCATTTTATTGAGATGTCCTAAGTATAGAAAAATTATGCTCAATGTTTTTTTCATTACAAAAGTTTTCATAATGCTAATTTTCAAATTCTGTTCTATGATCACTTCTATTGGGGGTAAAATAATCCCCACCGAAGTTCTTGTCCACCGACCTCCATTCTATGAAAATTCGCCAATCTTCTCAGCAACAAGTCCGTGTTGTAGAACTTGCCAAAAGCATCTTAGAGTCTGACCAGATGATGCAGGATAGTAAAGGAGAACTATTATTTTACTAACCCTACTTTTTGACTTAGAATGAGTGATAGGGCCAGAGCCTAGTCCACCAACCTTGATTGGTGATGAATTTCGAAGATGAATGAAGTCCCATATTATAAATGACGAACTCCTCCAGTCATGGACCTTTCAAACAAAATCCTTTGGCTGTGCTCCTTTCGAATAGACTCCTTCAACCACGCTCCTTTTAGATGGACTCCTCCAGTCATGCACCTTCTGGATGGACACCTTTGACCGCACTATTTTCGGATGGACTCCTTTGGCTGCGCTCCTTCTGAATGGACTCCTTCGGCCATGCTCCTTCTGGATAGACTCCTTTAGCCATGCTTCTTTCGAATGGACTACTTTAGTTGCTCTCCTTCTAGATGGACATAGTCAGAAAGTGTTGGAACCAGATCTAGGATTTTAGGGCTAGATCTTGAAACTTTTTCAAGATCAGACAGTGAAAGATAAAAATTAATTAAAATTAATTTTAAATATCAAAAAAAATATTCTAGATCTAAGACCTATTACATAATCATGGCATGTTATTAAATCAAAAATTAAAATATAAAGAAGAAACTAAAATATGTTGATCATATCAGCATGTATATATACTACATCTAATGTAGGTATAAAAATAATAGATCAAATCTATTATCTATACAAGTTAGATGTTCTAACTTGCTGATCCGGACTTGAGGATGAAGTTGTGAGATGTACATGCATCTAACCTCTAGGAGTCATCCACACGAGCCCACGATCACGATCAAAAGTCCTGATGTAGAAAATCAACACAGTATGCTAGTACTATGTTGATCCTTCTTTAATAGTCGATTAGATGCCTCCTTCTTCTGGATTTGGACTCTTCCAAAGAGGAGAAGGAGGAGAGAAGGTTTTAGTTATGAGACACTCTTAGAAACCTCAAAGAAAGAGGAAGAAAAGAGGTGAACATAGCAATCCTAGAAGAAGACCCTCTTCTTCTTCTTTAAGGATTCTCTCTCCCTAATTTTCACACACCCTAAATCTCTCTCAATGATCTATAACATATCAAAAAATTAGCTTAAAATTCATCCAAAATATATAGGAGAAGAGAAGTTCTTGTCTAGGTCAAAAACTAGACAAAGAAAGACCAAAATAGGCAAGTCAAGGGGCGCCCAACTCTTAGGCACCCTCTCTAGAATTTTGAGCATGGAACCTCTTGAAAAAGTCACCCAAAACCTTTTCTTTTTTGCTGTGAGAATTAGAGAAAAAATAGGGAGGAGGGCGACACATATAGGAGGAGGTATTTTGTTTTTTCAAAATACTATCTCATAGAATTTGAAATCAAAACCAATTCCTACTTTGACTTGGTCTACTACCTAACTTCCATATGATAAAAAGAGAAGAGAAGGGCGTAAATAAGAAGGCCTGGGAGAAAGATATTTGTCATACAAAATAAGAGAGAAAAGGGGGCATGGGGCATGAGGTGCTAAGATGGTGCAAGGTGGAATCCTAGTCTTACTAGGATTCCATCTATGACTTGGTCAAAGTGGTTTCTCAAATCAAATTAAATCAAAATCAACTAAACTAAATTAAATTAGACCCTAACCCAATTAAAAATTTAATTAAATTAGATTAAATTATATTTAATTTTAATTTAATTTTTTTAATTAAATTAGAAAATTGGGTTGACCCGAGTCCTAGTTGAACTAGGACTAGTTCTTCCTTGCACGTGGCTTATCTAATAAGCCAATTGGACTTGATCCAATCAAGCCCAAACTAAATCTAATGAAATCATATTTAATTAGACTTAATCTCAATTCTTTGACTAAATCAAATTAAGTCAATTAGCAATCTAATTGCTAATTGATCCTCCTGCAATACTTGCACTAGGTTAAACATCAATCGTATTGATTGTTTAATCCTAGAATGATTCTTAATCATTGATCAACCATCCAATCAGATCATGAGCTCTAATGTGTATGACCTCATAAGTCCAAATCTAAGCTGGTAACATAAGAATGATTCTTGTACCAATCGAAGTAACCATTTAGCAATGGTACCCGATGGTCGGATAGGTCGAATGTATAGAACAACATACTTAGAACCCATGTGGATATAGTTTTGATATAATTAATCCTCTTAACCAAAATGCTTGTAGGACACCTCAGAGTTTGACTGTCAATTTTGATCAGGTTGTCCACATTGTATTTCAAAATATCAAATCTATCTGATAGATTATCCTAGCCAAGGTTTTGCTACATTGAAATATAGTGATACATTCTGCTCCAACTCTTGAAGTGGTCAATTCCATCTTGATCACGCTCTAACTTTGCAAGTACTTAACTATCCCCAGAAGCCTTTCATTACTGAATTAGAAATTTAGTTAGTCTGATATCAAAGCACAGCGAGTTGCTTGCAAGTCACCGAGGTGATCTCAGGTCTAAGGGACACTTATATCTATATCCCATCAGAGATATTTTTGATAGCAAAATGCTCTGAAGTTGGTCACGTTCAATGATGATGTACCCAAACATCTCACTTGTATGCCATACTAGTATCTTCATACTCCTTGGTTAAGAGGATAACCAACCTATATGGCATACAGTGACCTATGCTCGATAGATGCTATCATCCTAATTAACAGCCTATCGTTTGGTCATAAACAGATTTAAGGACTAATCGATAAATCTTCTCTTTATTGAAAAAAAATAGTCCTAAGGACTTCATCACAATAATAGAGTTTATTAGAAGATGAATACTTTACGATAAAAAATATCAAAAATATATTTTATTTATTAATGAATCAATTATAATTATAATATAGCATAACCATCAATAGACTGATGATTGACTTTGGGATACATTTTTCAATAACTCCCACTTATCCCAAAGCCACTCGGTACAGTATCTAATACCCATCTTCGACTTGAGGTTGTTGAACTTCTTTATCGCTAGGACTTTAGTGAAGGAGTCATCCAGGTTCTTCTTTTCATCGATCTTCTGAAGGTCGATGTCACCTCGATCCATAATCTTTTGGATCAGGTGGAAGCAACGCAGGATGTACTTCGTTCGCTAGTGTGCCTTTAGTTCCTTTACCTGAGCTATGGCACCAGTGCTATCACAATAGAGCAGGACCAGACCATCTAGAGAGGGTGCTACTCCAAGCTTAGTGATAAACTTTCTCAGCCACATAGCTTCCTTCGTAGCATTTGATGCTGCGATGTACTCTACTTCACAAATAGAGTCTACCATAGTATGCTGCTTGAAACTCTTCCAGTAAATAACTTCACTATTTAGAGTAAAGATATATTCCAACACGCTTCTGCCATCATCATGGTCAGATTGAAAGCTAGAGTTTATAAACCCCATAAATTTCAGATCTGACTCGCCATAAACCAACCATTGGTCCTTAGTATTTCTCAAATACTTAAGGATGGTTTTAACCACTTTTCATTGGTTTTCTCCAAGGTCAAACTGATATCTACTCACTACTCCTAGTGAGTATGCCACATCTGATCTCGAACATGTCATGGCGTACATGATCCCACTATCGAAGCATATGGGACTCTACTCATATACTCTCTCTCTTCAGGAGTTGTCGAACAATCCATTTTAGAGAGAGAAATTTCATGGCCTACAAAAGATAGTTCTTTTTGAAATTCTCCATGCTAAACCCCTTCAGCATAGTATCTATGTACGTGGATTGAGATAACCCAAGTATCTTTTTAAATCTTTCTTTATCGATCTTCATCCCTAGGATATAGGATGCTTCATCCAAGTCTTTCATGGAGAACTATGATGACAACCAGACTTTTATTTCTTGCAGTGTGGGAATGTCATTCCTGATTAAAAGAATGTCATCTACATACAAGATAAAAAATACCACTGCTAGATCATTTTCCCATTTGTAAATGAATGGCTCTTCTCCATTCTTAACGAAGCCATATGTTTTGATCACCTTATCAAAATTTATGTTCTAACTCTGAGATGCCTGCTTTAATCTATAAATGGATCACTGAAGTTTACACATCTTAGACTCATCTATGGATATAAACCCCTTAGGTTGTATAATATACACCTCTTCGATCAGCTCTTCATTTAGGAAAGCTATCTTCACATTCATCTGTCAAATCTCATAGTCCAGATGGGCAGCTATTGCAAGCATTATTCGAATGGATTTGAACATTGCTACAGGAGAGAACATCTCATCATAGTCAATACCATAATGTTGACGATATCCCTTAGCATTCAGATGAGCTTTATAGGTTTCCATCTTTCCATCTGCAACCCTTTTTCTTTTGAAGATCCATTTACACCCAATGGATTTAATCTCTTCGGGTGGATCAACCAATGTCCACACATCATTGACTTTCATGAATTCGATTTTGAATTTCATGGCCTCAAGCCATTTCTCAAAATCGAATCTCTGCATAGCATCCATATAAGTGATTAGATCCTCATCATTCTCATCGAGTTCAATGGGATCACCATCCTAGACCAAAAAATCATAGTATCTATCTCGATGATGCGGTACTCTACCAGATCACCTTAATGGTGTAGGTATACTAGGCTCCGAATCTAATCTAATCAAATCCAACTCAGGTTCAGCTATAAATGTTGGTTTTTTTACCTATTGAACTTTATCAAGTTCAACCTTCACCAAGAAACTTCTTTCCCAAAAAAGTTGCCTTAAGGCCGACAAACACCTTTTGTTCATTAGCATGATAGAAATAATATCCTTTGGTCTCTTTTGGATATCCTATAAATGTGCACTTATCAGACCTAGGTCCAAGTTTATTTGTAACTAACCATTTGACAAAAGTCGGGCACCCCCAAATCCTAAGGTGTGAAAGTGCTGGCTTACGTCCTGTCCATATCTCATATGGAGTCTTAACTACAGACTTACTTGAAATCCTATTTAATAGATAATAAGCCGATTTGAGTGCATATCCCCAAAAGGATATCGACAAGTTGGCAAAATCCATTCTGGATCGGACCATGTCTAACAGAGTCCGATTTCTCCTTTCAGACACACCATTATGCTGTGGTGTTCTTGGAGGAGTCCATTGGGAGAGAATTCCATTCTCTCCTAGATATGTAAGAAACTCATCAAAAAGATATTTTCCTCTTCGGTCAGATCGAAGAGTTTTAATACTCTTCTCAGTTTATTTTTCTACTTCACTTCAGAATCGTTTGAATATTTTAAATGAATCCGACTTGTGTTTCATCAGATAGACATATCCATATCTGGATAGATCATCTATGAAAGTAATAAAGTAGAAATATCCATCTTTGGCACTTATTCTCATTGGTCCACATACATCAATATATACTAGACCTAAGAGCTTAATAGCTCTTTCACCTTTTTCAGTAAAAGGTGACTTGGTTATTTTACCAAGAAGATAGGACTCATAGGTTGGAAGTGATTCATAATAACTAACTTCGAGAATTTCCTCTTGAGTCAACCTATTTATCCTATTCTTATTTATATGACCTAGGCTATGGTGCCATAAATAGATATCTGACATACTATCTAATCTAGGATGCTTTCCAGTTGAATAGACTATGTTAACAGATTGTGGTAGCATATATACACCATTATTCAAATGTCTACAAAAAATAGTAACACCATTCATAATGATATTATAAATTTATTTTTTTATTGAAATTTCGTAATCAATTTTGGCTAGAAGGCCTATAGAAATAACATTCAAAATAAAATTGGGATAGAAATGACAATCACTAAGAATAATGGTATGGAACTCAAGTACAAGTTTCAAAATTTCTAAAGCTAGAACTAGAACTGATCTTCCATCTCCAATGTTCAAGAATCTTTCACCTTGCTCAAATCTTCTACTAACCTACAACCCCTGCAATGAATTACAAATATGGTAAGGGCTATCGGTATCTAATCCCCAGTCAGTAATATCATAAATAGAGAAATTGCAAGGAGTTATCATATCAATATCTTGCTTAGCAATAGCTTGCTTCTTTTTCTACCTATTCAGATCTAGAGAGGCAACATACTAAGGGTCTTTTAGTGCCCCTGCTTCTTGCAAAAGAAACATTCAGCTTGACTCTTATCGGGCTTGGTTTTCTTGGTCTAGTCCTGCATAGATGTCCTAGCTTGAACTTGCAGCTTCTTAGCTTTCTTCTTCTTGTTCTTCTTTTCTTTTTTAAAGGGTTGAGAATCAGAAGATGAACCTCCCACTAAGTTCACCAACTCCTTGTGGAGTTGGTGATCCTTCTCAAAGTTTTGAAGCAACTTCAATAACCCATGGCAGTCTACTTCAGGCTTTGTCATTCTAAAATGAGTAAGGAATGGGAGAAAGGACTTGGGCAACGAGTTCAGTATTGCATCCTTCCCAAGCTATTTATGCAAAGAAAAGCCGAGCTTTCTCAATCGCTCTATTAGCTCGATCATCTATAATACATGATCAGTGACAGAGGCACTATCCCGCATCCTAGCATTGAAGATGGCACAACTAATCTTGTGCCTCTCCATGTCATCGAGTGTGCCAAAGAAATCCTCCAATACTTGAAGCATGTCCTTTGGCTGAGCTCTCTCAAATCTATGACTGAACTCATTGCTCATGGCAGCCAGCATGATGCAGCGCACCATGGTCTAGTCACTGAGCCACTTCTAGTAAGTGTCTCTGACTGTTCCACGTGTATTAGCAGTTGGCTCCTCAGGTGCAGGATCTGGTAGCACATATAGGATCCATTCATGCTCCAAGACTATCTTCAACTTTTGGTACCAGCTATCGAAGTTGGATCCCACCAACTTATCATTATCCAATAATGATCAGAGTGATAGGAAAGTGGCCATATCTGCATAAAAAAAATCATAACCTAATTAGTAATTGATTTATTAAATCTAAAGATTTGGACTTTAATCAAAAGGTTCTTTCACTATTTTAATTAAATTGGTAGCCTTTACTTCCAATTTGAGAAATTACCTTAATTTCTTAGTAGGTACTAGAATCTACATAGACTGCACGCAAGCCCAACTTTGGTTGGCCAATCCATGTACATCTAAGGATAGGTTCATAACCAATTATTTTCTTAAATAATTTTTAGTAATTAAATTTTATCTCAGTCCCTAATCAGTTGGCTTTGGCCTCCACTGAAAAGGTCCAGTTAGATCCAACCATTAACATGACCATACTTGACCCATCAAACTAATGAATGATTAGGTCCAACTTTGGTTGGCTAATCTAACCACCATTTAGAAAGATAAAGCCAAGAAATCATATAATAAATGATAATTTTATTAGCCAATAAACACCAGGCCTTTGGGCCTCCAATGATTATCCAACTAATGGACCCATTATCATCCACTTAACGGGAGGCTCTGATCTAGTTATCATAATAACTATCTTATTTTAGAGATCTAATAATTTTAAAGGATTTAATTTGAAGATGAGAGAAGATTGGATGAACCAGCTTATCATGATCCTTCCACCGACTTCACCAAGTCAGCTTAAGAGAGACCATTAATAGGTTGGTCTAGTAGAACCTAAATCAATCATACTGATTTACTTAGCTGACATGGGTCAGCTCGAATAGCCAATTAATCCAATCAAAACATAATTTCACCAAGAGGTCAGGTAAGTTCGGTCAGTAGGAGGGTCTGTCAAAGCTTGCCTTAGACACTATCAGAAATGGTAAGATAAGCGAACTGCCAATTAAAGACCACTAGTCTGATTTATCTTAGACATCAACTAGTTTAATTAATTTCAATTAGATCAACCTAACAATTCATGCTAGACCGCGTAGTCAAGAATCAAATCCATCTTGAGTCTCGTTAAAGACATGGACTTGACTAACTACAAGTATTGTAATTGATCTAGAGAATCCTTGACCTAATCTAAGACAATAATTGATTAGATTTAGTCAATTCTCTAATTAAGACCAATCTTTAATCTAACCCTAGATCTAATTTAATTAATGGAGCTAATCTCCACTAACCTATTTAACCTAATGTGCTATGATTTGTGTCTTAGGATATTTAATTCATAATCCTAGATCCTAATCAAACAACTTCTTAATTTTTAATTAAGTTTTGGGCTGAGGGTTGGGATTTGGCTTTTCAAAAATAATTTTTATATTTGTAAAATATTTTTATAATATGATTCTATCAACTAAGTTGCATGTTTGATTCATAATTAATATGCAAGTAACATAAACATGAATCTACTTTAGATCTAATCTAAACAGATTCATGTAATTAAAATAGTTTAAACTTTAATCAATCATAAATCTTTTTAGATTAAATTTAATATATTTATAATGATTAAAATTAGATTAAAATAATTTTAATTAGATCATAAAATTTTTTAGATCTAATCTAAAATTTTATGATCAATATTTCAGATCAGTACATACTAAGACAATCTTTTCACTGTAAGAGATAAACCTTACAGCAGGACAACCTCATAATCAGTCTGTACAATCTAAAATTTTTTTATTTTTAGATCTAAAACTATTTTAAATTTATTAAATTATAAATAAAATTAGATAATATCTAATAAATTTATGATTAGAAGTAGATCAACATGAACTAGGACAACCTCTCCACTCTAAGGGATAAACTTTACAGTAGGACAATCTTAAAATTAGTTTGTGTGATCATCATTTTAATTTTAGATTTAATAATTAGATTATAAATTAGATCTAATTTAAGAAATAATCTAAATATGCTTAAATAATCATGTAATAATAAATCTAGCACTGATACCAATTATTGGAACCAGATCTAGGATTTTAGGGCTAGATCTTGAAATATTTTCAAGATCAGGCAGCAAAAGATAAAAATTAATTAAAATTAATTTTAAATATCAAAAAAACTTTAGATTTAAGATCTATTACATGATCATGGCATGTTATTAAATTAAAAATTAAAATATAAAGAAGAAACTAAAACATGTTGATCATATCAACATGTATATACACTAAATCTAAAGCAGGTATGAAAATAATCGATCAGATCTATTACCTATTCAAGTTAGATGTTCTAACTTACTGATCCAGACTTGAGGATAAAGTTATAAGCCGTACATACATTCGATCCTTAGGAGTCATCCACACAAGCCCACAATCATGATCAAAAGTCCTAATGCATAAAATCAGCATAATATGCTAGTACTATGTTGATCCTTCTTTGATGGTTGATCAGATGCCTCCTTCTTTTGGATTTGGACTCTTCTAAAAAGGAGAAGGAGGAGAGAAGGTTTAATATGTGATACATTCTTAGAAAACTCAAAGATAGAGAAAGGAAAGAGGTGAACACAGCAACCCTAGAAGAAGACCCTCTTCTTCTTCTCTTTGCTCTCACCTAGACACCTAGATTGATATCTATGGAACCCTAATGACCAAGGACTCTTTCTCCCTAATTTTCATGCACCTCAAAGCTTTATCAATGGTCTATAACATATCAAAAAATTGGCTCAAAATTCATTCAAAATATATAGGAGAAGAGGAGTCCTTGTCTAGGTCAAAAACTAGACAAGGAAGACCAAAATAGGCAAGTCCTTGGGCGCCTTCTCCAAAATTTTTGGCATGGAACCTCTTGAGAAAGTCACCCAAAATCTTCTCTTTTTTATCATGAGAATCAGAGAAAGAATAAAGATGAGGGTGACACATATGGGAGGAGGTATTTTATTTTTTCAAAATACTATCTCATAGGATTTGAAATCAAAATCAATTCCTACTTTGACTTGGTCCACTACCTAACTTCAATATGAGAAAGAGAGGAGAGAAGGGCATACATGAGAAGGCTCAGGAGAAAGGTATTTATCGCACAAAATATGAGAGAAAAGAGGGCATGGGGCATGAGGGGCTAAGGTGGTGCAAGGTGGAATCCTAGTCTTACTAGGATTCCATCTATGACTTGGTCAAAGTGGTTTCTCAAACCAAATTAAATTAGACTCTAATCTAATTAAAAATTTAATTAAATTGAATTAAATTATATTTAATTTTAATTTAATTTTTTAATCAAATTAGAAAATTGGGTTGTCCCAAGTTCTAGTTGAATTAGGACTAGTTCTTCCTTGCACGTGGCTTATCTAATAAGCCAATTGAACTTGATCCAATCAAGTCCAAACTAAATCTAATTAAATTATATTTAATTAGACTTAATTTCAATCCTCTAGCTAAAATAAATTAAGTCTTTTAGTAATCTAATTGCTAATCGATCCTCCTATAATACTTGCACTAGGTTAAACATCAATTGTTTAATCCTAGAACGATTCTTAATCGTTTAATCCTAGAATGATTCTTAATCATTAATCAACCATTCAATCAGATCATGAGCTCTAATGTATGTGACCTCATAGGTCCAAACCTAAATTAGTAACATAGGAATAGATTTTTGTATCAATCGAAGTAATCATCTAGCAATGGTATCCGACGGTCGAATAGGTCGAATATGTAGAACAACATCCTTAGAATCCATGTGGATATAGTTTCTATATAATTCATCCCCTTGACCAAAATGCTCGTAGGATACCTCAGAATTCAACTGTCAACTCTAATCAGGTTGTCCATAATATATTTCAAAATATCAAATTTATCTGATGGATTATCTTGGCTAAGGTTTTACTATATTGAAATATAGTGATACATTCTTCTCTAACTCTTGGAGTGGTCAATTCCATCTTAATCACACTCTGACTTTGTAAGTACTTAACTATCTCCAAAAGCCTTCCATTACTGAATTAGAAATTTAGTTTGTTAGGTACCAAAGAATAGTGAATTGCATGCAAGTCACTAAGGTGATCTCAGGTCTAAGGGACACTTATATCTATATCCCATCAGAGACATTTTTGATAGTAGAATGCTTTGGAGTTGGTCATATTCAATGATGATATACCCATACATCTCACCTGTATGCCATATCAGTGTCTCCACACTCCTTGGTTAAGAGGACAACTAACCTATATGGCATATAAGGATCAATGCTCGATAAATGCTGTCATCCTAATTAATAGCTTATCATTTGATCGTGAATAGATTTAAGGACTAATCAATAAATTCTCTCTTTATCAAATCTAAATAGTCTTAAGAACTTCATCGCAATAATGGAGTTCATTAGAAAATGAATACTTTACGATGAAAAAATATCAAAAAATATTTTATTTATTAATAAATTAATTATAATTATAATATAGCACAACCATCAACAGGCTAACGATTGGCTTTGGGACATATTTTCTAATGGAAAGAACCCACCTATAGATGACCTAGAATATGGCTGAATTTCTCAAAGCCATAAGAGACCACTTTGATGGACTTCAACTAGATGTAAGTTCACCATACGCTAATTGACTCTCAAACTCAGTCGGCCAATCCTGAATCCAACTTGCCGAAACTTATAATCAACCAGCAGGCATAAAGATCCCCAATCTCCATCCGAGCTTCTTCAAATAGATTCGAACTACCTACAAATCATGATAAATAACAGCCCATTCTTGGTAACAAAGTCTACATGGCCTCAGTGGTCCACTACTAGATAGTTATGGCTATCACTATTAGTTTGTTATATGCTTCATCTATAAAAGAGACTCTTCAGATACATTTTTCTAGAAGCTCTCTTTTCCTCTCCATTACTCTGCTTCTCTATTTTTTGAGCACTCCATTCCAGTTGGCCAGAGAACTGACTTGAGCATTAGAGGATCCTGCCAGAGCCACCCACCTCTAGTTTGGACTTTATTTTATAGGTCCTATCGATGGCCTCACCTTCCTAACTCAAGCTACCTCTGGCGTCCTCACAGATTTCTGCACCAATAGGATTGCCACTAGAGAAGGATACTCTAAGCCCTTATTCTAAAAGGAGTACCCAATCGATCCTATCTACCTTCTTCCTCTCCTAATCCTTTGAATTCATCTCATTTTAATCTCTTTTTACTCTAGAAATACCTCAAAGAAGACAACCATCCGATGGTCTACTACTTCTGCCACCAGATTCAAGCAAAATCCGCCCATTCTAGCTCCATCGATGACACCTTAATCTCCTCCATCAGTAGCCATGGTGAATCTGGAGCAATTCAACCTATCGATGCAGCAGGTTCGAGGTCTCACAGAAATGGTGTGAGCTATACAACAGCCTCCGACAGTAGTCGAGCTAGAGAGACCCCCACCAAAACTTCAAGAATTGATGTAGAGAAGGACAACCTAGGTCACCAGACCTATTCCCCTAGAAAAGGAAAGTCGAGAGCAGGAAGCCCCTGCTCTGATCATGATTCTTCTTTAGTAGAGACTTTTCCTATCTGTAGCCGGTGGCTCTCTAAGATCCACGATCAAGATGATGCTCTCATTCGAAAGCTTTAAGACATGAATCAGTGAATTAAGGAGCTTCGCCATGCTGCCCCAGTCCACCATGATGATGTCTGCACCGATCTCTCCTTCTTTGCCAAAATCATGCAGGAGCCCATCCTACCGAACTTCAAGCCTCCTCAATTCATGAACTACGATGGGACTTCGGATCTAATCAATCACCTTGAGGTCTTTCGGATGATGATGCTGCTCCATAGCGCACCAAATGCCATTTTATGCTGAGCTTTCCCATCTATCCTGAAGGAAGCAACAAGAAATTGATACTCGAGCCTCAAGCCGAGTACGATCTTCTCTTTTGACCAAATGAGTCATCAGTTTGTAGCTCATTTCATAAGCAAGCAACGTCCAAGGTAAGGCTTTGACTCCCTCATTAACATAAAGCAAAAGGAAGGAGAGTCCATCCGAGCTTATGTCAGCCACTTCAATGCTGCTACACTAGAGGTCCGAAATTTGAACCAATCTATAGCCATGGCCATGTTGAAAGGCGATCTTCAAAAGAATGATCTTCTATCCTTCCTGGAGAGAAAGTATCTCAAAAATTTTGCTGATATACTGGTGCTGGCTGAAGGTTATGCTCGAGCTGAGGAGGCCTTCAAATTGAAGGATGATGAGGCGATGGGAGAGCGGCAAGTGGGTGAATCCAGCAAGCCCGCACCTAAAGAAAAGCCAAGTGTAGCTCGACCACACTCCCAAACTCTTTCTGAGTGTAGACAAGCCTGAACTCCTTCTCGATCTCATCGACAAGGAAGTCTGGATTAGAGAACCTGGCAGAACTCTCTATTAGATATATGTGCCCTAGAAGCTAGAATTGGCTGACACTTGTAATACACTTCTATGGGTAAAATTATAATTTTAACTATAATCAATAAAATGGGTTATTTTCTATCACATATGTGTATTTAGTGTTTGTGATACATCCTTTGAGTTAATGGTAATGATAATTCATATTTTCAAAAGTTAAAAATTTAAGACATGAATAATCATTATTAACTCATAAAATTGCTCCCGACCATAGGATCATCACGAGGATGGTGATTGATCCGGAAGGTTGGTGTACAATCGCTTCTCTTTAGTAGATGAGTCTTGAGTCTACGGTGTGGAGACACCGGAGCGAGAGTACAGGTACTCGTTAGAGAACGAGGGCACTGAGCGTGACCACCTCGAGTAGTCATTAGGAAGTCTACCTTCTCGTCAATGACTGACTCGATGCTGCAGTAGTGTGTCTGGTTCTTTGACCTGAGGTGCATCGGCAGTTCACCTTGAGGGTGTTATAGTTTGACTACACCATTACTCGATCTCCTAGCCATATGGAACCCTGAGGTGTATGTTGGCTATAGCATGTTCATTGTAGGAACTGGATTGCATCAAGATGGAATCTATCTACCTCGGTGGTAGAGGAGCAGCCCTATGATGATCATGAGAATCAAGTCCAGAAGCCCATGGCCATGGCAGAGTGAAATAATAGAAAGAGTTTCTATTTAGATTTTCACATTGGACTTGAATCGAATGATTACATCATATGACAGAGACTAGGGTTTGACGAGTTCACCTTAACCCTAATCTGATCGGGGCTCAAGATAGAAGAACTTAATCACACAGGTAGCTGCACCAAGAGGTTCGCATTCAGCTCTGATGGGTTGCCACCATATACTGCTAGGTGTCACTGGTGGATTTTGGGAGCAATTAGAATGATTTAGATGATCGATCATTCTAGCTGTTCGAATCAGAAGAGTTCTGATCCATCGAAAGGAGTTTCGATGATGTCGATGATGATAGAGATCATGACATATCCCATTACCATACAGAACTGAACCTAACTGGGTCACACAAACAAGGGTTTGAATCTGGTGATCATCAATTGAACTGATCTAGTTCAATTGATCTGAATGAGATTCAATTAGGTTCAAGAAAATCGTGCTAGCACTCGATTGAACCTAACGTTCTTCTTTTTTACTATCATAAATAAGTTGTCCTGACTGAGCCAAAGGAGTTTGTGCTCAATCAGAGGCCTTCACTATGGTCTGACTGGAGCCTTGTCCAAGTCAGAAAAGGGTTGTCTTATTTTGTAAGACAATTACCTGCCATTTTTGGTCACCTGCCATTTCTTGTCCTTTGACTTTGGTCAAAAGTTGACCTTTGACTGGTCAAATGTTGACCATTGACACTTTGACTTCTTGACCACATGTCATGCACCTATTGGAGAGCTGGTGGGGGCTTGTCCCCCTGCCAGAACCTGGCAAGGAGGAGGGCGCACGCCAAGGGTGGCGTGCGCCCAAGTTGGAGGCGCCCAGGAGTCCCTTGTTGGACAGGGACTCCATCTCCTTTTTGGATTCCAATTAGAGTTCTCCTAAGAACCAACTTTGACTGGTCTTAGGCACCCTCTAAGGAGGAATCCAAGGGGACTCTATTCCCACCAATCAGATTTAGATCTGATTTCACAAAGGGTTGTGATTGGTTGGGAAGAAGAGGAGTTGGATCATGCATAGTCTATAAATAAGACCCTGCGCCCAACTCAAAGAGGAGAATCAATTCTCCATGCCCCAAGGCTGCCTCTCTCTTCCTCCTCCATGCCAAGTTCCTTCTCCCTCTCCTCTCCACGTCCAAAGGAGTTTGGGATCCTTGGTTGGTGCAATCCAGATCGAGAGAAAGGCGATCAGAAAGCTAGAAGGCTGCGCTGCTGCAAAGGACAACTGCTGATCTTCAAAAGGAGTTTTGAAGATCCTCCAGATCAGATCCAGATCTAATTTTTTGGAGGATGTGATAGAGAAGAAGAGGATCTCCAGATCCAACCTGAGTGGATACCGGTAGAGGCCAGGCACTTGCGTGGCTAGATCCAGAACCTTCCGCTGCTTACAGGATCATCAATGGGTAATAGGATTACCCTACATCAAGGTAAATTAAATTTGATTTAATTTATCTTATATTTTATTTTAATTATTAAAATAATAAAAATTAGATCTAAAATATCTCAGATCTGATTTAGATCAAAGAAAAAATTTTTGAAATATATCTCTTGATCCGATCAGATCTGAACGAACCTGGTCCGAAAAATCAGGATTTTCCTTCAACTGGTATCAGAGCCAAGGTTCTAAAGTGTTTAGATCTAATTTTAAATTTATTTTAATTAAAAAATAAGTGATTTTAGATGTCACATGAGATGTGATCAGATCTAAAATCAGAAAAAATTAAAATTAAATGATTTGGATCTAAGATTAGAAAATATGCATGACTAGTTCTAAAATAGAATAGTTCTATAGAATAGTCTTGCATGTTTACAATTTAATTTGATTAAATCATATTTTAGATCTATTTATTTACTATTTTTTGATATTATAATTATTATAATAACATCTAAAAAATAGCAAATAAAAATTATTTAATTTTAAACATCATATGAGATATGATTGATGCATGTCTAGACTAGTTGTAGAATAGTTCTACATAATTATCTAGATTAGAGTTTATTTTGATAAGATCAATTTAAATCTAATTTTTTAGATTATTATGAGATAATTTAGATCTGAAAATATGCATGATTCGATACATGAGATGTATGCAAAATATGCCATGATTAGATCTAATTTGTATATGAGATATATGATATAGATCTAAAACTGTTTTGTAGTATTACATGTTCCTGATTAAGGCGTTCCTCTTGGCCGTCCGATCATAAGAACGAAGAAGGGTTTAAAGGCCCTCTCCTCCCATCCGATGGGGTGTTCTTATGATGTGTAGGGGTGCTGCGTGTTCGTCCTTAATCAGAAATCCAAAACTTACTTTCTGCAAAATCCTAGATCCTGAAACCCTAGGATTTATTGTGCATATTTTGTTTATGAACCCTACTTAATTAAGAATTAAGATTATGAAATATTAATTAGGTCTAAAATTGAGAATTTTAGATCTAAGACATATTCATAATACTGGGTTCGGGCTTGGGTAGCTCAATTAGGTCTAAGCGGTTGATCAAACCGAATCAAGAGTTGGTTAGATGGGATCAACAATGCTTAAATTGACCAGCCTAATAGGATTAAGTCTGGGTCAAGATCGAGTCACGATCAAGCAAGACCTAATTAGGCTCAGAGGTTAGAGTCTGGATTGTAGGCTAACCCAATTGGTTCTGGCTCAACAATTTGGTGTCTAAGGTAAGTTTGGCACATACGACCGACTGGTTTTTAATTGGAAGCTACTCGACCTGAATGCGTTCTTGTATGAGTTAATGGCATATCCCTTCCACCGATCTCACTTACCTGGCCATATCTGTTGACTCAGTTCTGATTTGAGGTGGTCAATAATCCGAGCTAACCCATGCCACTAGGTTAGTCATAATTGTTATGACTATGACAAGTCTAGTTTAATGAGACCTGAATCAATTCTTCCTAAGAAAAGATTAAGTCTGAGGTCTTCCACCATTGTAGATGTGCGGGCCCTTCCCGGGGTTGATTGTTCTCGGCTGGATACAGTGGCTCAGTTGCACCGGAAAGATGCAACCATGTCTATTAGGCATTGGATGCTATGGGCTGGAGGATGAGTTGGGCTCAATATTTTGGATACGGTGAGAGACTCAATTAGAAATCCAGTCTGTGCAAATGGTGGGTCTGACTTAACTAAGGAGTGGATCAATATTTCGGATACGGTGAGATTCATGAATTAGAGACCAAGTTTGGGTGCACCATGATTAGAGAATCATTGAACAAGAGTTGTTCACTCATTGGCTAACCCATCACCAATAACTGTTAGGTGAGGTGATGAGTCAGTTGGTGAGACCGCACCACCCACTAGAAATCATTAATCATGGAGATTTTTGCATCTCTACAGAGGGAGTGTAGGGATCCAAAAAAATAGTGGGAGCTAATTTGTTTAAAAATAAAATTTCTAAATAAATTGGTCAAGTCATAATTACAGTATCTAACTAGAATCTTTGACTCTCTACAGAAAAATGTCTGCGTCCAACCCATTAGCACGTATCCTGGACACACATAGACTGACCGAACCCAATTATAAAGATTGGCTCAGGAACTACAAAATCATTTTGGGTTTCCAAGAAGTTAACCCATGTATTGGACCAGGACCCTCCCACCTTACCAGCCCGTCCATCCACTGAACAGAGAGCATCTCTAGAAAAATGGATAGACGAAGATAATAAGGCCAGATATTACATGTTGGGCTCGATGTCTGATGAGCTCCAGTGCCAACATGAAGATATCGAGACTGCTCACCAAATGTTGGCTCACCTACAAGAGATGTTTGGTGAACAGAGTCGCGCAGCCAAGTATCAAGTCACGAAATAACTTTTTAAGGCTAAGATGCATGATGGGCAGTCAGTCCAAGATCACTGTCTGATGATGATCAAGGACTTGGAAGAGCTTGAGAAGCTCGGTGTGAAGTTAGACTTGGATCTGTAGAATGATATTATTCTGCAATCCTTGACTGATGCATATGGGCAATTCATCATGAATTACCACATGCATAAACTTCAAAATTTTTTGGCCGAATTAATGAACATGCTGGTCACCGCTGAGCTTTCTATGAAAGGTTCTAAAGGCTCAGTTCTTGCTATGGAATGGACTTCTTCCAAAAGAAAGTCTTATGAAAGAAAAAGAAGTCTGTGAAAAAGTAGAAGGTGGAAGGAGGAAAGAAGAAGAAGGTAGAGCCGAAGAAGAAGGCCATTGTCAAAGAAAAGTGTTTCCATTGCAACAGCGATGGCCACTGGAAGCGAAACTGCCCTACTTACCTGGCCACCCTGAAGAACAAGAAGGAAGGTCCTTCTGGAGGTATGCTCGTTATTGAGTCTAACCTTATGGTTTCTTCTGCATCCAGTTGGGTGCTTGACTCTGGTTCTAGTGCTCATCTGTGCACTTTCCATGCAGGGTCTTGAGGATAGCAGGAGGCTGAGGGATGGAGACATGATCCTACGCATCGAAAATGGAGCAAGAGTTGCTGCAGTGGTGGTGGGAACATACCCTCTTCGA
>QRFJ01003403.1:146401-355681 GCA_006176705.1 Cocos nucifera | reverse complement strand
TCCCCTAACACATTTTAAATAGAGTTTTTATTCACCCATTTTAAAGAAAACTCTCTATTAGCTATAAAAAGAAAAAAGACCTAATATGAGTTATTTTCATATTTTTGGATGCAAATGCTTCATTCGTAATAATGGTAAAGATGACCTAGGTAAATTTGATGCTATGGTAGATGTGGGTATTTTTCTTGGATACTCTACATCTATTAATGCATATAAGTGAAGGAAAATCCTGATTTCCCAAACCAGATTCTTTCAGATCTGACCAGATCAAGAGATATATTTCAAAAATTTTTCTGTTTGATCCAAATCAGATTTGAAATATTTCAGATCTGATTATTATTATTTTAAAAATTTAAATAAATTTAGATAAATTAAATCAAATTTAATTTACTTTGAAGTGGGTAATTCTTATTATCCGATGATGATCCTGTGAGCAGCAGAAGGTTCTGCATCTAGCCATGCAAGTGCTTGGCCTCTATCGGTATCCACTCAGGCTAGATCTAGAGATCCTCTTCTTCTCTATCACGTCTCCAAAAATCAGATATGGATCTGATTTGGAGGATCTTCAAAACTCTTTTCGAAGATCAGCAGTTGTCCTATGCAGCAGTGCAACCTTCTAGCTTTCAGTCGCCTTTCTTTGATCTGAATCGCACCAACCAAGAATCCAAAAACTTTGGACGTGGAGAGGAGAGGGAGAAGGTGGGTTTGGCATGGAGGAAGAGGGGAGAGGCAGCCTTGAGGTATGGGATTTCAATTCCTTTCAATAATCATTGAGTTGGGCGTAGGGTCTTATTTGTAGACTGTCTGTGATCCAACTTCTCTTCTTCCCAACCAATCACAACCCTTTGTGAAATCAGATCAAAATCTAATTGGTGGAAATAGAGTCCCTTGGACTCCTCCTTAGATGGCGCCTAAGACTAGTCAAACTTGGTTCTTAGGAGAACTCTAATCAAAATCCAAAAAGGAGATGGAGTCCCTGTCCAACAGGGACTCCTGGGTGCCTCCAACTTGGGCACATGCAAAGGGTGGCGTGCGCCATCTTCCTTGCCAGATTCTGGCATGGGGACAGGCCCCCACCAGTCCTCCAATAGGTGCATGACACATGGACAGAAGTCAAAGTGTCAATGGTCAACATTTGACCAGTCAAAGGTAGACTTTTGACCAAAGTCAAAGAACGAGAAATGACAGGTGACCAAAAATGGCAGGTAATGTCTTACAAAATAAGATAACCTTTTCTGACTTGGACAACCTCCAGTCAGACCATATGAAGGCGTCACATTGAGCACAAACTCCTTTGGCTCAGTCAGGATAACTTATTTATGATAGTAAAAGAAGAACGTTAGGTTCAATCGAGTGCTAGCATGATGTCCTTGAACATAATTGAATCTCATTCAGATCAATTGAACTAGATCAGTTCAATTGATGATTACTAGACTCAAACCCTTGTTTGTGTGATCCAGTTAGGTTCAGTTCTATATGATAATGGGATATATCATGATCTCTATCATCGACATCATCAAAACTCCTTTCGATGGCTCAGAACTCTTCTGATTCGAACAGTTTGAATGATCGATCATCTAAATCATTCTAATTGCTCTGAAAATCCACCAGTGACACCTAGCAGTATTATGGTGGCAATCCATCAGAGCTGAATGTGAACCTCTTGGTGCAGCTACTTGTGTGATTAAGTTCTTCTATCTTGAGCCTCGATCAGATTAGGGTTAAGGTGAACTCGTCAAACCTCTGTTTCTATCATATGATGTATCATTTGATTCAAGTCTGATGTTGAAAATCTAAATAGAAACTCTTTTTATTTATTTCACTCTGCCATGCCATGGGCTTCTGGACTTGATTCTCATGATCATCATAGGGCTGCTCCTCTACCACCGAGGTAGATAGATTCCATCTTGGTGCTATCCAGTTCCTACAATGAACATGCAATAGCCAACATACACCTCAGGGTTTCGAATGGCTAGGAGACTGAGTAATGGTGTAGTCAAACTATAACACCCTCAAGGTGAACTGCCGATGCACCTTAGGTCAAAGAATCAGACACACTACTGCAGCATCGAGTCAGTCATTGACGAGAAGGTAGACTCCCTAATGACTACTCGAGATGGTAATGCTCAGTGCCCTCGTTCTCTAACAAGTACCTCTACTCTCGCTCCAATGTCTCCACACCATAGACTCAAGACTTATCTACTAAAGAGAAGCGATTGTATACCAACCTTTCGGATCAATCACCATCCTCGTGATGATCCTATAGTCGGGTGCATTTTATGAGTTAATAATGATTATTCATGTCTTAAATTTTCAACTCTTGAAAATATGAATTATCTTTACCATTAACTCAAAGGATATATCACAGACACTAAATACACATATGTGATAGAAAATAACCCATTTTATTGATATTAGTCAAAATTAAAATTTTGCCCCTAGAAGTGTACTACAAGTGTCAGCCAATTCTAGCTTCTAGGGCGCATATATCTAACAATCTTTCACTTGTCCTAAAGCCAATTGGCTACAAGTCTTTGTCCCATTTTCTCAAGGTGGGCTATGATCTTTTGTTGTCCCAATGGCTTTGTAAGTGGGTCTGCCACATTGTCTGCAGAGTTGACTCTCTTGACCTCGACATAACCCTTCTCGAGGTAATCGCGGATGAGGTGGTATCGCCGCTCAATATGCTTGGATTTTTGGTGAGACCTTGGCTCCTTAGCAAGGGCTATGGCGCCATTGTTGTCACAGTATAGAAGAATGGCATCTGATGGCATTACTTTGATTTTTGCAACAAACTTCTTGTACCAGAATGCTTCCTTCGCAGCTTCTGATGCAGCGATATATTCTGCTTCCATGGTGGAATTTGCTATCACCGTTTGCTTGGAACTCTTCTAGCTGACAGCACCACCATTGCACACAAACAAACTCCCAGATGTCGACTTTCGATCATCTATATCGGACATGAAATCCAAGTCTGTGTATTCCTGGACTTGGAGTTCTCCATTACCAAAGACCAACATCATATCCTTAGTTCTTCTCAAGTACTTAAAGATGCATTTCATAGAAGTCTGGTGTTCTTCACCTGGATTTGATTGATATCTGCTTGTGACACTCACAGCATGCGCTATATTAGGTCGTGTACATAGCATGGCATACATGAGGCTCCCTATTGCGGAAGCATAAGGGATCTTGCTTATGCGTTCTATTTCCTCAGGTGTGCTGGGGCACATCTTCTTGGAAAGATGAATACCAAGTCTGAAGGGTATTAATCCCCTCTTAGAGTTTTCCATACTAAACTTCTTTAGTACTTTCTCTATGTACATCTTCTATGAAAGTCCTAGCATCCTATCCGGTCTATCCCTATAGACCTTAATTCCTAGAATAAATGATGCTTCGTCCAGGTCTTTCATGAAGAATTTCTTGGACAACCATATTTTGACTTTTGTTAACATGGAAATATCATTCCCAATAAGGAGGATGTCATCCACGTACAATACGAGGAAGACAACAGCGCTCCCACTGACCCTTTTGAAGACACATGGTTTCTCATCATTTTTGATGAAACCAAACATTTTGATCACATCATTGAAATGAGTGTTTCAGCTCCAAGATGCCTGCTTAAGTCCATATATGGACCTTTGTAGCTTACAAACCTTGTGATCAGTATCACTAGATGTGAAACCTAGCGGCTGTTCCATATAGATATCTTCCTTAAGATATCCATTCAAAAATGCCGTTTTCACATCCATTTGCCATATTTCATAATCAAAATAGGCTATGACGGCAAGTAATGTGCGGATGGATTTTAGCATAGCCACTGGAAAAAGGTATCCTGATAGTCAATGCCTTCGCGTTGACTATAACCTTTTGCCACTAGTCAAGCCTTGAATGTCTCCACATTTCCATCTGCACCAATCTTTCTCTTGAAGATCCACCAATCTTTCTCTTGAAGGTCCATTTACACCCAATAGGTACTATATCTTCTGGTGGATCTACCAAGGTCCAGACTTGGTTTGAGTGCATCGAGTCAATTTCTGACTGCATTGCCTCTAGCCATTTTTCGAAGTCAATATCTGATATCTTCTCATTGTAGGTTTTGGGATCATCACCATGAGCACCATTACCTACGAGGAACATTTTCTCTACGTCCTCTGAAATAATGCCTAAGTATCTTCAGGGGGACGAAAATCTCTTTCCAATCTATGAGGTGGAGGAGGTAGTGATCTTATTGGCTCAACCTGATTTGGTTCCAATTGGTCCTTAGCTCATTGTACTTGTGAGACTTTCTCATCAAGCTTGATCTGCTTTCAAATGCCGCTATCTTGAATAAACTATTTTTCAAGAAAGATGGCATGTCGACTCACAATCACATTATGGTCTTTTGGAATGTAGAAATAGTATCCTAATGACTCTTTAGGATATCCTATGAATCGAGCTCTGAAGGACCTAAACTCTAACTTGTCCACTTGTTGTCTTTTGACATAAGCCAGATAACCCCAAATTCTAAGATGACTCAGACTTGGTATCTTATCGTGCCATATCTCATATGGTGTGGTAGGAACAGTCTTAGAGGGAACCCTATTCAGTAGATAAATTGAAGTTAATAATGACTATCTCCAAAGAAAATTAGGAAGGTCTGTGAAGCTCATCATAGATCGAACCATATCCAATAGGGTCCGATTTCTCTGTTCTAAAACTCCGTTGAGTTGAGGTGTTCTTGGTGGAGTCCATTGACAGACTATGCCATTTTCTTGAGATAGTCTAGGAATTTTTGGCTAAGGTATTCACCTCCTCGATCTAATCGAAGAACCTTAATGGATTTTTCAGTTTGCTTTTCTACTTTATGTCTGAATTCTTTGAACTTTTCAAAAGCTTCAGACTTGTGTCTCATAAGATATACATACCCATACCTAGACAGATCATTGATAAAGATAATAAAGTAGGCAAAATTGTCTCTAGCCGGCACATCAAATGGGCCGCACACATCAGTATGTACTAAGGCAAGGAGATTTGTGGCCCTTTCTCCATGTCCAATAAAAGGGAGTTTAGTCATTTTGCCTTGAAGACAAGATTCACAAGTTGGATATGACTCAGAAGTCAATGGACTCAATAGTCCATTTTTCTCCAATTTGTTGATCCTATCTTCTGCTATATGACCTAATCTTAGGTGCCATAGATACCTATCGTTTGGACTATCCCTAGGTCGCTTGGCATTCACATTATGCTCGATAGTTAGAATAGGTACATCAATATGTAGTTGATAAAGATCATTAATAAGGTAACGATTTGCAATTTTATTTCTTTCATAAAGAATGTTACAATGGTCCTTAAAGAAGGTAATCTCATAGCATTCTAGTGCTAAGCATGAAATAGAAATCAAATTCCTGCAAGTTGCAGACACATAATAACAGTCTTTTAAAACTAAGTCTAAACCAGATGGTAATCAAAGAGGGTATGTTCCCACAGCTACTGCAGCAACTCTTACTCAATTATCGATATGTAGGATCATGTCTCCATCCCTCAGCCTCCTGCTATCCTCAAGACCCTGCATGAAAGTGCACAGATGAGCACTAGAACTAGAGTCAAGCACCCACTAGATGCAGAAAAAATCATAAGGTTAGACTCAATAACGAGCATACCTCCAGAAAGACCTTCCTTCTTGTTCTTCAGGGTGCCCAGAGAAGTAGGGCAGTTCCACTTCCAGTGGCTGTCGCTGTTGCAATGGAAACACTTTTCTTTGACATCGACCTTTTTCTTCGGCTCTGTCTTCTTCTTCTTTGCTCCTTCCACCTTCTGGTTTTTTCCAGACTTCTTTTTCTTTCCATAAGTCTTTCTTTTGGAAGAAGTCTATTCCATAGCAAGAACTGAGCCTTCAGAACCTTTCATAGAAAGCTCAGTGGTGACCAGCATATTCATTAATTCGGCCAAGGAATTTTGAAGTTTATGCATGTGGTAATTCATGATGAATTGCCCATATGCATCAGTCAAGGATTGCATAATAATATCGTTCTGTAGGTCCAAGTCTAACTTCACACCGAGCTTCTTAAGCTTTTCCATTTCCTTGATCATTGTCAAATAGTGATCTTGGACCGACTACCCATCATGCATCTTAGCCTTAAAAAGTCATTTCATGACTTGATACTTGCCTGCGCGACTCTGTTCACCAAACATCTCCTACAGGTGAGCCAATATTTGATGAGCAGTCCTGATATCTTCATGTTGGTGCTGGAGCTCATCAGACATCGAGCCCAACATGTAACATCTGGCCTTATTATCTTCGTCAATCCACTTTTCTAGAAATGCTCTCTATTTAGTGGAATGGAGCGGCTGGTAAGGGGAGGTGTCCTGGTTCCAAAACATGGGTTAACTTCTTGAAACCCAAAACTATTTTGTAGTTCCTGAGCCAATCTTTATAATTGGGTTCCAGTCAGTCTATGTGTGTCCAAGAATACGTGCTAATTGCAATTGGACGCAGACATTTTCCTTGTAGAAAAGTCAAAGATTCTAGGTTAGAACTATGAATTATGACTTGTACCAATTTATTTTAGAAATTTATTTCTAAACAAATTAGCGTCCACTATTTTCTCGGATCCCTACCACCTTCCTCTGTTCAGAGATGGGCAAAACAATCTTCCATGATTAATGAATTTCTAGTTGGGTGGTGCGGGTTCTCACCCAATGACTCAATCACCTCACCAAACCAGTATATTGGTGATTGGGTTTAGCCAATGAGTGAACAAACTCTTATTCAATGATTCCTCTAATCATGGGTGCACCCAAACTTTAGTCTCTAATTCGATTATCTCCACCGTATTCGGAATATTGGATCCAACCTTAGTTAAGTCAGACCAATCATTGCACGGACTGGATTCCTAATGAGGTCTTTCATCGTAATCTAAAGATATTAAGCCCAATCATCCTCCCAGCCATAGCATCTCCAATGCCTAATAGACATGGTTGCATCTTTCCAATGCAATTTTGAGCCACTGTATCAACCGAGAACAATCAAACCCGGAAGGGCCCGCACATCTAACAATGGTGGAAAACCTCAGACTTAATCTTTTCTTAGAGAAGAATTTGATTCAGGTCTCATAACTAGAGTTGTCATAGTCATAACAATTATGTGACTAAACCTAGTGGCATTTGGGTTATGCTCCAGATTATTGACCACTTTAGCATCAGAACATGTGTCAACAGATATGGCCAGTAAGTGAGACTAGTGGAAGGGAATATGCCATTATAACCTCATACAAGGAACGCGCAATCTCAAGAGTCGAGAGTAGGCTTTACCAGACTTTTACATAAAACCTTAATTAGGTCGTATTTGTGCCAAAGCTTACCGTTAGACACCAATTGGTGAATCAAAGAACCATGGGTTAGCCTACAATCCAGACTCTAACCTCTAGAGCCTAATTAGGCCTTGCTTGATCGTGACTCGATCTTTGACCTAAACTTTAATCCTATTTGTCGGTCCAATTATAAGCATTATTGATCCCATCTTAACCAACTCTTAATTTCGGTTTATCAATCCGCTGTTAGACCTTAATGTGATCTTACCCAAGCCAGAACCCAGTTATTATGAATATATCTTAAGATATGAAATTCTCAGTTTTAACCTAATTGACATTTCTAATTCTTAATTTTTAATTTAAGTTGGCGTTCATAAACAAAATTATTGCACCAATAAATCTCAAAGGGTTTCAGGATCTTAGGTTTTGTGCAAAAAAGATTTTGGGTTTTCTATGTAAGGGACGAACGTGCCAGCACCCCTACAATCATAAAAACACCCCATTGGATGGAGAGAGGCCTTTAAAAACCCTTCTTCATTCTTAATGAGCGGACGCCAAGCGGGAATGCCTTAAGGTCAGGAAACAGGTGCAATTACTACAAAATAATTTTAGATCTTTATCTAATATATCTCAATATATAAATAGATCTAATCAATGGCATATATTTTGCATACATCTCATGTACAAATCATGCAGTTGTTTTCAGATCTAAATTGATCTTCATAATAATTCTAAAAAAATTAGATTTAAATTGATCTAATTCAAAAATAAATTCTAATCTAGATTAATTATGTAGAGCTATTTACAACTAGTCTAGACATGCATCTATCATATCTCATTATTGATGTTCAAAAATTAAATAATTTTTATTTGCTTATTTTCTCGAGTTAGTTATAACCATTATAATATCAAAAAGATAGGTAAATAAATAGTAATCTAAAATAATTCAATTCAAATAAATTTGGAGAACATGTAAGACTTATTCTTATAAACTATTCTGTTGTTTGGAACTAGGTCATGCATAGTTTGTAATCTTAGATCCAAAATCATTTAATTTTATTTTTGTCCTACGTTTACAGATCTGATCACATCTCATGTGATATCTAAAAATCACTTATTTTTAATTAAAATAAATTTAACATTAGATCTTAAATACTATTTAGAATAGCTTAGTTGAAGAAAATCTTGTTTCGGTCAGTTCGTTTCAGAGTCTCGATCGAAAATCAAGAGATTATATTTCAAGAAATTTTTCTCATTTGATCTAGATTAGATTTGAAATATTTCAGATCGTAATTATTATTATTTTAAAAATTAAAATAAATTTAGATAAATTTTAAATCAAATTTATTTACCTTGAAGTGGGTAATCCTTATTACCCGTGATGAGTCCTGTAAGCAGCAGAAGTCTGGATTCTAGCCACGGTACGGTTACCTAGCCTCTACGATGATCCACTCAGGCTAAGATCTAAAGGATCTTCTTTCTTCTCTATTCAACATCTCTAAAATCCAAATCTAGATCTGGATCTGAGGATCTTCAAAATTCTTTTTTCGAAGATTTAGCAGTCATGCCTTTGCAGTAGTGCAGTCTTCTAGCTTTCAGTCGCCTTTCTTTGATCTGGATCGCACCAACCAAGAATCCAAACAATTTAGACATCGAGAGGAGAGCGAGAAGGTGGGTTTGGCATGGAGGAAGAGGGGAGAGGTAGCCTTGGGGTGTGTAGTTTCAAATTTCCTTTCAATCATAATTTGAGTTGGGCGCAGGGTCTTATTTATAGACTATCTGTGATCCAAATCCTCTTCTTCCCAACCAATCACAACCCTTTGTGAAATTAGATCTAAATCTGATTGGTGAAAATAGGTCCCTTGAGTCCTCCTTTAGAGGGTGCCTAAGACCAGTCAAAATGTTGGTTTCTTAGGAGAACTCCTAATCGGAATCCAAAAAAGGAGATGGAGTCCCTATCCAACAGGGACTCTTGGGCGCCTCCAACTTGGGCGCACGCCAGGCATGCTGGCGTGTGCCCTCTTTCCTGCCAGGTTCTGATAGCAGGACATACCCCCACCAGCTCTCCAATAGGTGCATGACACGGGACAGAAGTCAAAGTGTTCAATGGTTCAACATTTGATCAGTCAAAGCGTAGACTTTTGACCAAATCAATGAGACGAGAAAATGGTAGGTGACCAAAGAATGGCAGGTGAATGTCTACAAAATTTAAGATAATCTTTTTTGACTTGGAACAACCTCCAGTCAGACCATATGAAGGCCTTTGATTGAGCATAAACTCCTTTGGCTCAGTCAGGACAACATCTCTCTCTTTAGGGATAGAACAATCCCCGCCAAAGTCCTTGGCCAGAATCCTTCTTCGCCAACCTCCCTCCTATTGGAATTCATCGACCTCTTTAGTGGTGAGTTCACACTGCAAAACTTCTCGAAAGCACATAGAATTCTAGCGACACAATCCTGAATAGTGAAGGAGAATTACTATTATACTAATCTTGTCTTTTGATTAGAAATGAATGATAGGCTTAAGCCCCAGTCACACTTCTCTAGTCGCACCCCTTCCAGACGAACTCCTCCAATGACACTCCTTCCAAACAAACTTCTCTAGTCGCACTTTTTTCAGATGAACTCCTTTAATCGCACTCTTTCTAGATGAACTTATCCAGTCATACTCCTTCAGTCGTACCCCTTCTGGATGAACTCCTCCAGTCATGCTCCTCCAGTTGCACTCCTTCCGAACGAACTCCACTAATCGCACCTCTTTTGGATGAACTCCTCCAGTTATGCTCCTCCAGTTGCACTCCTTCTAGATGAACTCCTATAGTTGCATGCCTTTCGGATGAACTCCTCCAGTCGCATGCCTTTCGGATGAACTCCTCCAATCATACTCCTTCAGTCGCACTCCTTCCAGACAAACTCCTCCAGTCGCACTTCTTTCAGGCAAACTCATCCTAGTCGGTAGGCAAACTCCTCTCAGTCAATCTCCATCCAGTCAAACTGCTTTCAGTCACCTAGAAGGACCTCATCATCCATGTGAATTCAGGTTCCAACTCGACACAAACCAACCTATACGCGGACGATCTTAGAAAAGTCCGAACTTCTCTATAACTATCGTGATTTGAAGCCCTTTACTACCAACATCTATTGCATCTGAACCTCAGCTATTAAATCTTAATAGACTGGCACGTCACGATAATGGACACCACCCTCCATAACAAACTCCATGTGGCCCCAAGCGGCCCACTACCAGATGATTATGGCTGTCACCATTAGTTTATTACAGGCTCCATCTATAAAAGAAACCCTCTAGATACGTATTTCTTAAAGCTCTCTTCTTCTTCCTATCACTTTGCTTCTTTATTTCCTGAGCACTCTATTTTAGTTGATCGAAAAGTTAACTTGAGCATTGGAGGGTCCTGCTAGAGACACCCTCCCTCCGTTTGGACTTCATTTTATAGGTCCCATCAGCGGCCTCATCCTCTCAACTCTAGCTACCTCTGGCATCCTCATGGATTTTTACACCAATAGGATTGGCACTAGAGAAAGAGTCCGCTGAACTCTTATTCTAAAAGGAGTGCTCAGTCGATCTTGTTTATCTTCTTCTTTTGATCCTTCAAGATCCATATCGGTTTGATCTCTTTTGCTCTAGAAATACCATCGAAGAAGATAATCATCCGATGGTCTACTACATCTACTGTTAGATCTGAGCCAGATCTACCTACTTCTACTCCATCATCGATACCTCAACCCCCTCCATCAATGGCCATGGTGGACCTAGAGTAGTTTAACCTACTGATGCAGGAGGTTCGAGGCCTTACCAAAATGGTGCAAGCTATACAGTAGCCTTCGACGACAACCCAACCGAAAAACCCCTAGCCAGAGCTTCAAGAATCAACACCAAGAAGGGCAACCTGGGTTAGCAGATTCATCACCCCGAGGAAGGGGAAGTAGAGAGAAGGGGGCTCCTATTCCGATCATAATGTAGAAACTAGATCTAGGATTTCATGGGTAGATCTTGAAACTTTTTTAGGATCAGACAACAGAAGACTTAAATAAATTAAATATTTATTTAAATAAATATCTAAATACCTAGATCTTAGATCTATTACATGATCAAGGTATGATATTAAATAAGAAATTAAAAACATAAAGGAGAAGAAAAGGTTTATCACATCAACCTAGATCTATAATACATCTAATGCAGGTATGATATCAATAGATCAGAACTATTATCTGTGCAAGTTAGATGTTCTAACTTACTGATTCAGACTTGAGGATGAAGTCACGAGCTGTACATGCATCCTACCTCTAGGAGTCATCCACACGAGCCAACGAACTTTGATCTAGTCCAATGCAAGAAATCAGCATAGCATGCCAGTACCATGTTGATCCTTCTTCGACGGTCGATCCGATGCTTCCTTCTTCAAAACTTGGACTCTCCAAATTATGAGAAGGAAGAGAAGAGTTTTCTGATCTAAGACTCTCTTAGAAAAAACTCAAAAGAAGGAGGACAGATGAAGAATAAAACAACCCTTGAAGAAGACCCTCATCTTCTTCTCTTTTTCACACCTAGACACCTAGTTTGGTGCCTATGGAACCCCCACACCCAAGGATCCTTTTTTGCTAATTTTTGCACACCTCAATCCTCTCCTAAAGCTCTATATTTTATAAACATTTTAGCCAAAAATTCTATTCAAATAATGAGATATGCAGAGTCCAAGTTTGGTCAAATTCTTAGACTAGGAATGATATTAAATGGTAAGTTGTTGGGGCGCCCAACTCTTGGGCACCCCCACCTTTTTTTCTACCATGAAAATCAAAGAAAATAAGGAAGGATGGGTTGGCATACTTATGGGAAGAGTTTTGGTTGTTTCAAAATACTATCTGATAGGACTTTAAATCAAAACAAACTCCAACTTTGACTTAGTCCATTACCCAACTTCCTAATGAGAAATAGAGGAGAGGAGGGGGGCATGAGAAGGCCTTGGCGTGGAGAATCTTCATGTAAAAATAAAAAACCAAAAAGGGTGGGGCATGAGGATTAGGTGGTGCAAGTGATAGAGAGTCCTAGTCACACTAGGACTCCTATTTTGACTTAGTCAAACAAAGTCTTTTAACCAAATAAAATCAAGAGTAAACCAACCCAATTAAATATGACCCTATTCCATTTAAAGGCTTAATTAAATCAGATTAAATCAAATTTAATTTTGATTTAATTTTTTAATCAAATTAAAAAATTGGGTTGACCCGAGTTCTAGTTAGACTAGGACTAGTTCTTCCTTGCACTTGGCTTATCGAATAAGTCAATTGAACTTGATCCAATCAAGCCCAAACAAAATCTAATTAAATCATATTTAATTAAACTTAATCTCAATTCTCTAGCTCAATCAAATTAAGCTAATTAGTAATCTAATTGCTAATCGATCCTCCTACAACACTTGCACTAGGTTAAACACCAATTGTATTGATTGTTTAACCTTAGAATGATTCTTAATCATTGATCAACCATCCGATCAGATCATGAGCTCTAATATATATGACCTCATAAGTCTAAACCTAAGTCGGTAGCATAGGAATAGATTTTTGTACCAATCAAAGTGACCATCTAGCAATGATACATAATGATCAGATAGGTCGAATGTGTAGAACAACATCTTTAGAACCCTTGCGAATATAGTTTTCATATAATTCATCCCCTTGACCAAAATGCTTATAAGACACCTCAGAGTTCAACTATCAACTCTGATTAGGTTGTCCACATTGTATTTCAAAATACCAAATCTATCTGATGGATTATCCTGGCCAAGATTTTGCTATATTGAAATACAGTTATACATTCTTCTCCAACTCTTGGAGTGGTCAATCCAATCTTAATCATACTCTAACTTCGCAAGTACTTGACTGTGCCCAAAAGCCTTTCATAACTAAATTAAAAATTTAGTTAGTCTGATACCAAAGCATAGTGAGTTGCTTTTAGGTCACTAAGATGATCTCAGATCAAACGGATACTTATACCTACATCCCATCAAAGATATTCTCAACAATCGAATACTCTAGAGTTGGTCACATTCAATGATGATGTACCTATACATCTCACCTATATGCCATACCTGTGTCTCCATACTCCTTGGTTAAGAGGACAACCAATCTATATGGCATATAGCAACCTATGATCGATAGATGTTATCATTCTTATTAATAACCTATCATTTTGTCGTGATCAAATTTAAGGACTAATTGATAAATCCTCTTTTTATCAAAGCTAAAAGTCCTAAGAACTTGATCACAATAATGAAATTCACTAGAAGATGAATACTTATGATGAAAAATAGTAAAAATATATTTTATTTATTAATGAATCAATTATAAATATAAAGTAGCTCAACCATCAATAGGCTGACGATTGACTTTGGAACATATTTTTTAATAACTACCACTGGTCCTAAAGCCACTCGACATAGTATCTAATATCCATCTTCGACTTATGATTGTCAAACTCCTTTATTGCCAGGGCTTTAGTGAAGAGATCGATCAGATTCTTCTTTCCATCGATCTTCTAAAGGTTAACGTCACCTCGATCCACGATCTTCCAGAGCAGGTGAAAGCAGTGCAAAATGTGCTTCGTCTGCTGGTGTGCCTTTGATTCTTTCGCCTTAGCAATGGCACCTATGCTGTCACAGTAGAGAAGGACCAGACCATTAAGAGAGGGTGCTACTCTAAGCTTGGTGATAAACTTTCTCAGCCACATAGCTTCCTTTGCAGCATCTGATGCTGCCACGTACTCTGCTTCACAAATAATGTCTACCATGGTATGCTGCTTGGAACTCTTTCAGTAGATAGCTCCACCATTCAGAGTAAAGATATATCCCAACATGCTTCTGCTATCATCATGATTAGATTAAAAGTTGGAGTCTGTGAATTCCATAAGTTTCAGATCTGACTCATCATAAACCAACCATTGGTCCTTAGTATTTCTCAAATACTTAAGAAATGCTTTAACCTCTTTCCAATGGTTTTCTCTAGGGTAAGACTAGTATCTACTCACTACTCCTAGTGAGTATCCCACATCTGGTCTCGTACATATTATAACGTACATGATAGATCCCATTGTCGAAGCATATGGGACCTACTCATATACTTTCTCTCTTTAGGAGTTGTCGGACAATCCTTCTTAGAGAGAGAAATTCATGATCTATCAGGAGATAGCCTTTTTGAGAATTCTCCATGCTGATCCTCTTCAGCATGGTATCTATATACGTGGACTGGAATAATCCAAGCATCCTTTTAGATCTATTCCTATAGATCTTCATTCCTAGGATGTAGGATGCTTCACCCAAGTCCTTCATGGAGAACTATGATGACAAGCAGACTTCTATTCCCTGCAGTGTAGGGATGTCATTTTTTATTAAGAGAATGTCATCCACATACAAAACAAGAAATACCATTACTAGACCATTTATCCATTTGTAAATGCAGGGTTCTTCTCCATTCTTAATGAAGCCATATATTTTGATTACTTTCCCAAAATGCATGTTCCAACTCTAAGATGCCTACTTCAGTCCATAAATGGATCTCTAAAGCCTGCACACCTTGGATTCGTCTGTGGATGTGAACCCCTCAGGTTTTATCACATACACCTCTTTGATCAACTCTCCATTCAGATAAGCTATCTTCACATCCATCTGTCAGATCTCATAGTCCAGATGGACAGTAATTGTAAGCAAAATCTGAATGAACTTGAGTACTGCCATAGGAGACAACGTCTCATCATAGTCAATACCATAATGTTGAAGATACCCCTTGGCAACCAGACGGACTTTATAGGTCTCCATTTTTTCATCTACACTCCTATTTCTTTTGAAGACCCATTTACATCCAATGGGTTTAACCCCTTCGGATGGGTCATCCAATGTCTATACATCATTAACCTTCATGGACTTCATTTTGAATTTTTGACCTTAAGCCATTTCTCAGAATTAGGTCTTTGCGTAGCATCCATATAGGTGTTCAGATCCTCATCATTTTCATCGAGTTCAATGGGATCACCATCTTGGACCAAGAAATCATAGTATCTGTCTAGCTGATGTGGTACTCTACCAGAATGCCTTAATGGTGTAGGTACACTAGGCTCTAGATTTGATCTAATCGAATCTGGTTCTGGTTCAGCTATAGGTATCAATTTTTCAACCTATTGAACTTCATTAAGTTCAACCTTAGAAGCAACAGTTTCTTCACCAAGGAATTTCTTTTCCAAAAAGCTTGCCCTAAGACCGACGAACACCTTTTGTTCATCAGCATGATAGAAATAGTATCCTTTTGTCTTTTTTGGATATCCTATAAATGTGTACTTGTCAGACCTAGGTCTAAGTTTATCTATAACTAATCATTTGACATAAGTCGGGCACCCGCAAACCCTAAGGTGTGAAAGCGCTAGCTTACGCCTTGTCCATATCTCATATAGAGTCTTAACTACAGACTTACTTGGAACCCTATTTAATAGATAACAAGTTGATTCGAGTGCATATCCCTGGAAGGATATCAGCAAGCTAGCAAATCCATCATGGATCGGACCATGTCTAACAAAGTCTGATTCCTCCTTTCAGACATACCATTATGCTGTGGTGTTCCTGGAGGAATCCATTGGAAGAAAATCCCATTCTCTCCTAGATATGTGAGAAACTCACCAAAAAGGTATTTTCTTCCTTGGTCAGATCGAAGAGTTTTAATACTCTTTCCAATTTATTTTTCTACTTCACTTTGGAATCGTTTGAATATTTTAAAAGAATCTGACTTATGTTTCATCAGATAGATATATCCATATCTGGATAGATCATCTGTGAAAGTAATGAAGTAGACATATCCACCTTTGGCACTTGTGCTCATTGGTTCACATACATCAGTATGTACTAGACCTGAAAGCTCAGTGGCTCTTTCACCTTTTTCAATAAATGGTGACTTGGTCATTTTATCAAAAATACAAGATTCACAGGTTGGAAGTGATTCACAATCACTGACTTCGAGGATTCCCTCTTGAGTTAACCTATCTATCTAGTTCTTGTTTATGTGACCTAGCCTACAATGTCATAAGTAGATATCTGACACACTATCTAATTTAGGGTGCTTGTCGGTTGAATAGACTATGTTAATAGATTGTGATAGCATATATACACTATTATTCAAATGTCCATAAAAAATAGTAACATCATTCATAATGATATTACAAACTTGTTTCTTTATTGAAATTTCATAATTATTTTTGGCCAGAAGGCCTACAGAAATGATATTTAAAAAGAAACTAGGATAGAAGTGACAATCACTAAGAACAATGGTAAGGAACTCAAATACAAGATTCAAAATTTTTAAAGCTAGAACTGAAACTAGTCTTCCATCTCCAACATTCAGAAATTTTTCACCTTGCTCGAATCTCCTACTGACCTGCAACCCCTGCAATGAATTGCAAATATGGTAAGGGTTATCGGTATGCAATACCCAGTCAGTTATATCATAAATAAAGCAATTGCAAGGAGTTATCATATAAATACCTTATCCAGCAATAGCTTACTTCTTTCTCTGCCTGTTCGGGTCCAGAGTAACAATGTATTGAGGATAATTTCTTTTTCAGTGCCCCCGCTTCTTACAAAAGAAGCATTCAGCTTGACCCTTATCAGGCTTGATCTTCCTGGTTTGGCCCTACGCAGATGTCCCAGTCTGAACTTGCACCTTCTTAGCTTTCTTCTTCTTGTTCTTCTTTCCTTTTCTAAAGTGTCAAGAGCCAGAAGATGAACCTCCCACAAAATTCACCAACTCTTTATGGAGTTGGTGATCCTTCTCAAAGTTTTGAAGTAACCCCAATAACCCATGGTAGTCTACTTCAGGCTTTGTCATTCTAAAATGAGTAAGAAATGGGAGAAACGACTTAGGCAATGAGTTCGGTATTGCATCTTTCCTAAGCTATTTATGTAAGAAAAAGCCGAGCTTGCTTAATCGCTCTATTAGCTCGATCATATACAATACATGATCAGTGACAGAGGCACCATCCTGCATTCTAGCATTTAAGATGGCACAACTAGTCTTATGCCTCTTCATGTCATCGGATGTGCTAAAGAAATCCTCCAACACTTAAAGCATGTTCTTTGGCTGAGCCATCTCAAATCTACGACTGAACACATCGCTCATAGCAACCAGCATGATGCAGCGTACCGTGGTCCGATCACCGAGCCACTTTTGATAAGTGTCTCTGACTGTTCCATGTGCATTGGCAGCTGGCTCCTCAGGTGCAGGATCCATCAGCACATATAGGATCCATTCATGCTCCAGGACTATCTTCAACTTTTGGTACCAGCTTTCGAAGTTGGGTCCTACCAACTTATCATTATCCAACAATGATTAGAGCGATAAGAAAGTGGCCATATCTGCATCAAGAAAAAATATAACCTAATTAGTAATTGATTTATTAAACCTAAAGATTTGGACTTTAATCAAAATGTTCTCCCACTATTTATTTAAATTGGTAGCCTCTACCTCCAATCCAAGGAATTATCATAATTTTTTAGTGGGTACTAGAATCCACATAGACTATACATGAGCCCAACTTTGGTTGGCCCATCCATGTACATCTAAGGGTAGGTTCATAACTAATTATTTCTTCAAATAATTTTTAGTAATTAAATGTTTCCCCAGCCCCTGATCAGTTGGCTTTGGCCTTCTCAAAAAAAGGTCCAGTTAGGTCCAACCATTAACATAACCATACTTGGCCCATCTAACCAATGAATGATCAGGCTCAACTTTGGTTGGCCCACCTGACCTTTAGAAAGATGTATCCAAGAGATCATATAATGAATGATAATTCCATCAATTGATAAGCACCAAGCCTTTGGGCCTCCAATGATTATCCAACTAATGGACCCATTATCATCCACTTGAATGGAAGGCTATGATCCAGTTATCATATAACTATTTCATTTTAGAAACCTAATAATTTTAGAGGATTTATTTATAGAAGTGAGTAGGTCAGATTAACCCGCTTGTCATGATCCTCTGACTAGCTTCACCAAGTCAGCTTAAGGGAGACCACTAATAGGCTGGACTAGGAGCACCTGAATCAGTCACACTGATTTACCAAGCTGACATGGGTCAACTCAAATTATTAAGTGATCTGATCTAAACTCAATCTCACCAAGAAGGCCAAGTAAGTAAGATCGGTGGAAAGGTCTATCAAAGCTTGCCTTAGACACCATCGAAAATAGTCAGATAAGCGGGCTGTCAATTAAAAATCACTGGTTGTATGTGCCAAACTTATCTTAGACACCAACTGATTTAATTAGTCCTAATTAGATCAACCTAACAATTTGAGCTAGACCTCTTAGCGAAGAATCAAGTCCATTTGGTTCTTGTTAAAGACATGGACTTGACCAACTACAACTATTGTAATTGATCTAGAGAATACTTGACCTAATCTAAGACAATAGTTGATTAGATTTAGTCAATTCTCTAATTAAGTTCATTCTTTAATCTAATCTTTGGTCTAACCTAACTAATGAACCTAATCCTCACTAACCCATTAACCCAATGTGTTATGATTCATGTCATCGGATCTTCAATTTACAATCCAAGAACCTAATCAAATAACTTCTTAATTCTTAATTAAGTTTTGGGTTGAGGGTTGTGGTTTGACTTTTTGAAAGTGATTTTTGTATTTATAAAATATTTTTACAACATGGTTCTATCAACCAAGTTGCATGTTTGATTCATAATCAATATGTAAGTAAAATAAATATGAAACTACTTTAGATCTAATCTAAACTGATTCATATAATTGAAACAGTTTCAATAATAATCAATCATAAATCTTCCTAAATCAAATCTGACATATTTATGATGATTAAAATTAGATTAAAATATTTTTAGTCAGATCATAAAATCTCTTAGATCTAATCTAAAATTTTATGATTAATATTTTAGATCAGCACGTACTACGATAATCTTTCCACTATGAGGGATAGACCTTACAGTAGAACAACCTTATGGCAGTCCGTGCAATCTAAAATATATTATTTTTAGATATAAAACTATTTTAAATTTATTAAATTATAAATAAAATTAAATTATATCTAATAAATTTATGATTAAAGTCAAATCATCACAAACTAGGACAATCTTTTCACTATAAGGGATAAATCTTAGAGCAGGACAACCTTATGGCAGTTTCCAAGATCTAGATTTTTAATTTTAGATTTAATAATTAGATTATAAATTAAATCTAATCTAAGGGATAATCTAAACATGCACAAAAATCATGTAATAAGAACCTAGGCTCTGATACCAATTGTAGGAACCGGATCTAGGGTTTCATAGGTAGATCTTGAAACTTTTTCAGGATCAGACAGCAAAAGATATAAATAAATCAAATATTTATTTAAATAAATATATAAGTACCTAGATCTTATATCTATTACATGATCAAGGTATGATGTTAAATTAAAAATTAAAAACATAAAGGAGAAGAAAAGGTTGATCACATCAACCTAGATCTACACTACATCTAATGTAGGTATAAAATCAATAGATCATATCTATTACCTATGCAAGTTAGATATTCTAACTTACTGATCCAGGTTTGAGGATGAAGTCACAAACCGCACACGCATCCAGCCCCTAGGAGTCATTCACACGAGCCAACAAACTCTGATGTGAAGTCCGATGCAGGAAATCAGCACAGCATGCTAGTACCATGCTGATCCTTCTTCGATGGTCGATCTGAGGCTTCCTTCTTCAAAACTTGAATACTCCAAAATATGAGAAGAAAGAGAAGAGTTTTTTGATCTAAGACTCTCTTAGAAAAGACTCAAAAGGAGGAGAGATGAAGAATAAAATAGCCCTAGAAGAAGACCCTCTTCTTCTTCTCTTTTTTCTCACCTAGACACCTAGTTTGGTGTCTATGGAACCCCCATGCCCAAGGATCCTTTTCCTCTAATTTTTGCACACCCCAAACCTCTCCCAAATCTCTATACTTTACAAAAATTTTAGCCAAAAATTCTCTTTAAATAATGATATATGCAAAGTCCAAGTTTGGTGAAATTCTTAGACTAGGAAAGACATTAAATGGCAAGTTGTTGGGGCGCCCAACTCTTGGGTGCCCCCACCTTTTTTTCTACCATGAAAATCAAAGAAAACAAGGAAGGATGGGTCGGCACACTTATGGGAAGAGTTTTGGTTGTTTCAAAATACTATCTCATAGGATTTCAAATCAAAACAAACTCCAACTTTGACTTAGTCCATTACCCAACTTCGTAATGAGAAATAGAGGAGAGGAGGGGGGTGTGAGAAGGCCTTGGCATGGAGAATCTTCATGTAAAAATAAAAAACCAAAGAGGGTGGGGCGTGAGGATTAGGTGGCGTAAGTGATCCTGTTTTGACTTGATCAAACAAGATATTATAACCAAATAAAATCAAGAGTAAATAAACCTAATTAAATAATGCCGTAACCCTTTTAAAGGCTTAATTAAATAAAATTTAATCAAATTTAATTTTAATTTAGTTTTCTAATCAAATTAGAAAATTAGGTTGATCCGAGTCCTAGTTAGACTAGGACTAGTTCTTCCTTGCACTTGGCTTATCCAATAAGTCAATTGAACTTGATCCAATCAAGCCCAAATCAAATCTAATTAAATCATATTTAATTAGACTTAATCTCAGTACTCTACCTTAATCAAATTAAGCCAATTAGCAATCTAATTGCTAATCAATCCTCCAGCAATACTTGCACTAGGTTAAACACCAATCATATTGATTGTTTAATCCTAGAATGATTCTTAGTCATTGATCAACCATCTGATTAGATCGTGAGCTCTAATGTGTGTGACCTCATATGTTCAAACCTAAGTCAGTAGCACAAAAATAGATTTTTGTACCAATTGAAGTGACCATCTAGCAATGGTACCTGACGGTCGGATAAGTCGAATGTGTAGAACAACATCCTTAGAACCCATACGGATATAGTTTCCATATAATTCATCTTCTTGACCAAAATGCATGTAGGACACCTCAAAGTTCAACTATCAATACTAATCAGGTTGTCCACATTATATTTCAAAATACCAAATCCATCTGATGGATTACGCTGGCCAAGATTTTGTTATATTAAAATACAGTGATACATTCTTCTCCAACTCTTGGAGTGGTCAATCCCATCTTGATCACACTCTAACTTTACAAGTACTTGACTGTGCCCAAAAGTCTTTCATTACTGAATTAGAAATTTTATTTTTTCGGTACCAAAGCATAGTGAGTTGCTTGGAGGTCACTGAGATTATCTGAGGTCAAAGGGACATTTATACCTATATCCCATCAGAGATATTTTCGATAGTAGAATACTTTAGAGTTGATCACATTCAATGATGATGTACCTATACATCTCACCTATATGCCACACTAGTGTCTTCATACTCTTTAGTTAAGAGGACAACAAACCTATATGGCATACAGCAACCTATGCTCGATAGATGCTGTTATCCTTATTAACAACCTATCATTTGGTTGTGAACAAATTTAAGGACTAATCGATAAATCCTCTCTTTATTGAAGCTAAATAGTCCTAAGAACTTCATCATAGTAATGGAGTTCATTAGAAGATGAATACTTATGATGGAAAATGCTAAAAATATATTTTATTTATTAATGAATCAATTATAAATATAAGGTAGCTCAACCATCAACAGACTGATGATTGGCTTTGGGACACATTTCTCAATACATAATTCTTCTCTAGAGGAGAATTTCTTCATCTATAGTTGGCAACCCTCTAAGATTCATGATCGAGATGATGCTCTCAATCTAAAGCTTTAAGATATGAACCGATAGATCGAGGAGCTTCGCCATGCCGACCCAGCCCACCATGACAACATCCACATCGATCCCCTTTTTTCTGCTAAGATCAAGCAGGAGCCCATCCCGTCGAACTTCATGCTCCCCTATTTTAAGAGTTACGATGAGACTTCTGATCCGATCAACCACCTTGAGGCCTTCTGGATGATGATGCTGCTCCATGGTGCATCGAATGCCATTCTATGCCGAGCCTTTTCATCTACTTTGAAGGAAGCAGCAAGAAACTAGTACTCGAGTCTTAAGCCAGGTATGATCTTCTTTTTTGACCAAATAAATCATCAGTTTATATCTTATTTTATAAGTAGCCAATGTCTAAGATGAAGTTTGGACTCCCTCATCAATATAATATTAGAAAATGTATTCTAAAGCCAATCATCTAGGTAGTAGATGATTGAAATTAGTATATGAATTATCTAATAATAATAGTAATTTTGCTATTTCATCATAAAAATTCTATCTTCCTTAAATGAACTCCTAAATTATGATGAAGTCCTTAGAACCATAATCAATCGATAAAGAAGGATTTATCGGATGGTTCTTAAATTGTTCATGACCAAATGATAAGTTATTAACAAGGATGATAACTTATCAAATGTAGGTCGCTGTATGCCACATGCATTGGTTGTCCTCATAACCAAGTAGTGTAGAGACACTAGTATGGCATCTAGGTAAGACGTAGGAGTACATCTGCACTGAACATGATCAATGTAGCACCCTACTGTCATGAGTAGCTAGCTAAGGCCAATGGGTATAAGTGTCCCTCCGACCTGAGATCGCCAAGGTAACTTGTGAGCAACTCACTATACTTTGGTGCTGGGCTAACTATATTTCTAATATAGATGTCGAAAGATTTTTGGATACAGTCAAGTACCTGTAAAGTCGGTGTGTGAGTCAAGATGGGATTGATCACTCCTGATTAACTTCAGAAAGAGAATAACTTATCGTGTTTCAATTTAGCAAAACCTAGGCTTAGGTAATCCTCGTGAGATGTCATGGGATTCGTAAAATTTTGAGACACAATAGCGATAACTTGTATGAGTGCTGATAGTGTAGTCGAAGTTGTCTTGAGCATTATTGGTCAATGGGATGAATTATATGGTAACCATGGGCTAGGGTTCTAAGAATGTTGCTTTGTATATATTCAACCTATTTAGATGTCGGAAACCATTTCTTGATGGTAACTTCAATTGGTACAGAAATTGATTCCTATACTATTGACTTAGGTTTGAACCTATGGGGTCACACACATTAGAACTTGTAATCTGATCGGATAGTTAATCGATGATTGAGAATCATTACGAGGTCAAACATTCAATGCGATTGATGTTTGACCTAATGCAAGTATTGTAGGAGGATCGATTATCAATTGGATTGCTAATTGGCTCAATATGATTGAGCAATAAGGCTGAGATCAAGTTTAATTGAATTAGATTCAATTAGAATTAGTTTAGATTTAATTAGATTAAGTTTAATTCATTTATTGGATAAGTCAATTGCAAGGAAAGAATAATTTCTTGTTTGACTAGGACTTGGGTGCACCTGATTGACTTAGAATTTAAATCAAATTTAAATCTTGATGTAATCTAATTTAACTGAGCTCCTAGTTGGAATAGGATCACCATTGATTGGGTTATATTTAATTTAGTTTAAATATGACTTAAATAGGATTTAAAATAATTTTGACCTAGTCAAATAAGTGGAGTCCCAGTTGAACTGAGACTCTCTCTCTTTCACTTACGTCTAAGAAAGCCCACATCATATTTTAATTTTAGATTTTTTTCTTTGATTTCCATGTCTAAGAAATGATTTCTTACATCCCATTATCTCAAGAATTGGATTTAAATTTGATTTGGTCAAAATTATGAGGAAGTTGGAAATTGTTTCCTACTTGGAAGAGTCTTCTTTGACCTAAACTCCTTCCTCCCTTATGCGCCAACTCTACGCATGCCCCTCTATCTTGTTCAACCCTTTTTTCCTTGGTTTTGTGTGTGTGAATCAGTGGTTACATGAAAAATAAGTGGGAGGGGCATCCAAGAGTCGAACGCCCCATAGAAATCCTCCTTTCACTAGGTTTTGACATGGTCTTGCAATAAAAGATGGATGCCTCTTATGAGATGGTTTTAGGATATGAAAAATCTCAAAAAAACCATTAAAAATTAAAATAGAAGGAGAAGAAGGCATGGAGGATTTGTGATGTCAAGATTCTTGGAGAAGGGCCCTCAGTTAAGACATCAAAGTTTGATGTCTTGAAGAGACAAGGTAAGAGAAGATTATTTTCTCTTATATTTTTCTTTTATGCTTCTCTCTTTCTATTTTATTTCTAATTTTTATATGATAAAAATTTAAGAGAGAGAGAAGATTTAGGTGTGGAGATGAGTGCTCCAAGTTGTTGGGGCATGGTGTTAATTTTTGGACATGATCTGATCATGTCCTGATGAGAGAAGGAGAAGAGAAGAAAGATCTTCTCTTAGGGTTTCTTGGAGAATCATTCCTATCTAATTTTTATCGGATTTTTGTATTAATAAAATCAAAAATCTTAGATTTAAAAACTTAGAAAAAATCTTAGAGGAGAAGATCTCCTCTTATCCTAGCATAGAGATGTTTTCAGGACATCAACCATCGATGTCCTGAAGGAGAAGATTTATCTTCTCTTAGGATTTATTTTTTTTTATTTTATTTTTTAATTTATGAAAGATATAAGGATTGTATTTCTTTTTTATTCTTCCTCATGTTCTTCATCTCTTGGATTATCCAAGAGATCTGAAGAACATGTATTTAATTAACCATTAGGAGGGATCCGCGAGAAGCTAGCACTTCAAGCGGATCTTCGTTCAACGAACCTCCAATCTATTTTATAGGTTTATGTAGATCACCTGTAGAGGCCAGATGGTTATGTGGCTTCAAAGGCAACAACGGATTCAACCGTGGAATTCTCAACCCATGCAAAGGTAAGAGATTTGATCTCTTGGTGACCTAGATACGATCTAGGGTTAGATCTAGAATTATTCTAAATCTAGGTATTGATATGTGATTAATTTAATTTTAGATTTATATTTACATCATAACATGTTATAGATCCTTGATGTAGAATTTTGTAATTTGATTACATGTATGTTGTAGATTAAATAGTTTAATCTATGTCTTTCACTGCTCTTTATTTCAAAAAAATTTTGAAATCTATGCATGAAACCCTGCATGTTTTCTAACATTAGTATCAGAGCATCTAGGTTCTATTATAACATGTTTATATATACTTTAGATTAAATCTAAAAATTAAAGTTAATTAAAGATCGCACATACTGCCATAAGGTTGTCCTATTGTAAGGTTAACCCCTTACAATGAAAAGGTTGTCCTAGTATCTGCTGATTTAAATCAAAATCATGAATTATTTAGATTAGATCTAAAAAAATTTATGATTTATTTTTTTAATTTAAATTTAAAATTTAATAGATTTTATATCTATTTTATATTATTTAGATTAGATCTAAATAATATCAAGATTGCACATACTGCCATAAGGTTGTCCTATTGTATGGTTTATCCCTTACAGTGAAAAGATTGTCCTAGTATGTGCTGATCCGCGAAACTTAAGTCATAAATATATTAGATAAGATCTAAAATAATTTATAATTTATTTTAAATTTTAAATCTAATTTTAAATGGTTTATGATCTTATCCACATGATATATTTCATGTTTAGATCTAATCCTCTTATTGCATATGTTGATATATAATTTTTGTTTTGAATCTAGAATGTATATGTATGATATATTTATTTTATAGAAATTAAGTTGCGAATGTACTTTCTGTAAAACTCTAGATTTAAAATCCTAGGACATGATCTAAACAATGAAACAAATCAGATCTAAAACTATATATTGAATATGATTCAATACAATTTGAAAATATTTCAAACAATAAAATGAGAAACTAGTTCTGAGATTCCATAAACCTAAACCTATAAGATTTGGACATAATTGAGAATTAAGTGATTGTTTAGGATCTAGGTTTGTGATTTGAAGATCATGGGTTAAAGGAAAATGGGTTAGCTTTGATCAAATCCTTAACTAGATTAGACCTAAGGTTAGATTAAATATGGACATAGTTAAGAAATTGATCAAACCTAATTAATAGTTAATTAGGATTAGATCATTTCTATAGATCACTTCAATAGTTGTACTTAATCAAAATCCATACATCTAACAAATGGATGCTGATCATGGCTCAGTGGTCGAGGCTGAGTCTTTAGGCAGACCAAATCAAAATTGATAAACCAATTGGTGTCTAAGATAAGTCTGACATCCTAGACCGATGGTTTTTAATTGGCAGCCTACTTACCTGGCCATTTTTGATGGTGTCTAAGGCAAGCCTTGACTGACCCTTCCACCAATCTCACTTATCTGGCCAATGTGGTTAATCAAGTTTTGATTAGGTTGCTCATTGATTCATGCTAACCCATGTTACATGGAAAATCAGTGAGACTGATTTTATTCAGTGAGATTGATTTTGGTGCCCATGGATCGTAATTGATCCTAGTCCTCGTTAGTGACTTGCAAAGTCAATGGAAGGACTTGACTTGGTGAAGTCAGTGGGAGTAAATTGGTCCATGTCCTTTCTATCCTTAAATCATTAATAATTTAAATCCTCTAAAATCATTAGGTCCTTAAAATGATAAAGTTATTGGGATAATGGAATCATAGCTTGCCATTAAGGTGTTTGATAATGGATCTATTAACTCAATGATCATTAGAGGCCCAAAGGCTTGGTGCTTGTTGACTAATGGAATTATCATCCATCATATGACAACTTGGATGTATCTCTCTAATGGTGGTTGGGTTGGCCAACCAAAGTTGGGCCTGATCATTCATTGGTTGGATGGGCCAAGTATGGTCATGTTAATGGTTGGATCTTATTGGACCCTTTTTTGAGAAGGCTAAAGCCAACTGATTAGGGTCTGGGGTAAAATTAAAATTACTAAAAATTATTTGAAGAAATAATTGGTTATGAACCTACCCTTAGATGTACATGGGTGGGCCAACCAAAGTTGGGCTCGTGTGCAGTCAATGTGGATTCTAGTACCTATTAGAAAATTAAAGTAATTTCTCGAATTGGAGGTAGAGGCTACCAATTTCAATAAAATAATGGAAGAACCTTTAGATTAAAGTCCAAGTCTTTAGGCTTAAAATGATTCATATACGATAGGTCATTGTTCTCTATTAAGGCTAAATCCTAATTACTCTTATCACTGTTAGACAGTGAAGACTTATGGATCCAACTTTGATAAACAGTATCGAATGTTGAATATTGGTTTAGCAGTATGAATGGATTCGTATTGGAGTTTTTAAGCTCAGTAAAAATAATTAGTCCATGATTAATCCAAATCAGACATAGTACTTCTAATGTCTGAAACAAGGTCATAGGAAGAAGATTTGTCTTGCTTTCCTTGACCATAATAGGCTGAACAAGAGAAAGAAGCAAAAATTGCTCATTAAAGATGTTATATGACAACACCTTAAAACTTATCTATATGTAATTCTACTACATGGTTATTAGATGTTAGTGGTCTTGTGTATTTTGTTGCAAGAACTCAAGGTAAGTGGAATGTACACACCCTAGTTAGATTATGTCATGGATGTCTATGTTTGGTATTACAGGCTTACTCATATTGACAAGAACAGGATAAATGGGTTAGCTTGAGAAAAAAACCTCGATATCGATGATTGTGAATCATTGATAGCCTATGAATCTTGTCTTCTTAGGAAGATGACAAAGTCACCTTTTATTGAAAAAGATGAAGGAGCCGATAATGTTCTAAGTCTCATACATAGTGATGTATGTGGACCTTGAACTTAAGTGCTAATGAAAGACATTAATATTTCATTACAGATGATCTATCTGGGCATGGGTACATCTGGGATGAATTATTTGAAATATTCAAATGATTCAATAATGAAAAAAAAAATAAACTAGATAATATATTAAAACTCTTGGATCAAATTGAGGAGGCAAATACTTATCCAGTGAGTTTCTGACATATCTAGGAGAAAATAGGATTCTCTCTCAGTGGATTCCTTTTCAGAATACAGTGTATCTAAAAGAAGAAATTGAACTTTGTTAGATATGGTTCAATCCACAATAGGGTATACTTATCTGTCTGTTGCAGGGTTGTGCTCTTGTGACTATTTTTTTACTCTAAAAATTTATACCAAGTTAATCTATTGCATTGACTCCATATGGGATATGGATTGGGCATAGAACTAGACTCTCTCACTTTCGGGTTTGGAGTTGATCAACCAATGTCGTATATTTGCACACAAATAAACTTGAATCCTAGTCTAATAAGTGTTTAAGGGTTATTAATTTTGCTATGCTAAAGAACATAAGATGTTTATCAGCAGTAGGGCATTCCTTTTGGAAAGGAGTTCCTTACAAAAGGAAATAATGCCTATCAAGTTGAACTTGTAAAAGTTTGACTGATAGAAAAGAACCGATCTTATCTGATAAACATACAGAACTAGATTTGATCATATCAAATCCAAAGTCCATTAAAGTGTCACCTTTAAGGAGATCCAATAGAGTACCGCATTAGCTGGATAGATACTTCATTGTCTAGGTCTAGGATGGCGATCATATTGAGCTCGATGAGAACAATAAGGATCCGATCACCAATAAGGATATAGTACAGTGGCCTGATTCTGAGAAGTGGCTTGGAGCCATATGATCCAAATTAAAATCTATGAAAATCAATAGTGTATGGATACTAGTTGATCACCTGAAGGGATAAAATCCATTGGGTGTGAATGGATTTTTAATGGAATCAGAGTAGCACAGATGGAAAGGTAAGGACCTATAAAGCCCATCTAAGTATCATCTCAGAGTTCGAACATACATTCTAAACGTATATCTTAGTTATAAACAAAGACAAACCCTTCACTTATTATTGGGCAAAATGTTTTGTAGTGTTATTAGTTGTGATGTTTGAGGATGAAATTCTCTTAATCCAGAACAGCATTCAAACATTGCAAAGAATAAAGGTTTAGCTGTCATCTTATTTATTCATATACAAGATTAGACATAGTATACTCACCAGAGGTAGTGAGCAGATACCAATATGATCCAAGTAAGAGCCACTGGAGGATTGTATAGATAATCCCTAAGTATTTAAGAAATACGAAGGTTCAGTGACTCAAATATTGAAGTACTGACTTAAAATATATGAATCTTTTAATTTCAATTAGAACAAGATGATAACTAGAGAATGTTGGCTCATACCTTCATTGTAGGAGCAATCTGTTGGAAAGATTCCAACCAGGATACTTTAGCCTATTGAATTAGTGATGTAGAGAAATCGTGGCATATGATGCTGCCATGTAAGCTGTATAGTTGCTGAGGTTCATTAGCAGATTGGGAGTGGCACCCTCCACCGATGGCCAGTCCTATCATAGCACTGGAACCATAGCTCAGACTAAAAAATCAAAGAACCAGCATATTCTGCATTGCTATCACGTTTGATTTTTAATCAGTGTGACGTCAATCTTTAGAAGATCGATGAAAAAAAACTTGTCGGACCCATTTGCTAAGGCCTCGAAAATATGGAGTTCTACGAACTCAAGTGGAACATCGGATATTTGATATCATTTTGATTGGCTTTAGTCTAAGTCAGAGTTATTAGAAAATGTGTTCTAATGCCAATCATCTAAGTAGTAGATGATTGGAATTAGTATATGAATTATCTAATAACAATAGTAATTTAGCTATTTTATCATAAAAGTTCTATCTTCCTTAAATGAACTCCTAAATTATGATGAAGTCTATAGAACCACAATCAATCAATAAAGAAGAATTTATCAGATGGTTCTTAAATTATTAACGACCAAATGATAAGTTATTAACAAGGATGGTAACTTATCAAGTGTAGGTCGCTATATGCCATATGCGTTGGTTGTCCTCGTAACCAAGTAGTGTGGAGACACTGGTATGGCATCTAGGTGAGATGTAAGAGTACATCTGTACTGAATGTGACCAATGTAGTACTCTACTATCAAGAGTAGCCAGCTAAGGTCAATAGGTATAAGTGTCCCTCCGACCTCAGATCGCCACGGTGACTTATGAGCAACTCACTATACTTTGGTGTTGGACTGTCTGTATTTCTAATATAGATGATGGAAGATTTTTGGATATAGTCAAGTACTTGTAGAGTTGGTGTATGAGTCAAGATAGGATTGACCACTCCTGATTAACTTCAGAAAGAGAATAACTCGCTGTGTTTCAATTTAGCAAAATTTAGGCCTAGGTAATCCTCATGAGGTGTCACGGGATTTGCAAAATTTTGAGACATAATAGCAATGACTTGTATGCATGCTGATAGTATACTCGAAGTTATTTTGAGCATTATTGGTCAAAGGGATAAATTATATGGTAACCATGGGTGAAAATTCTAAGAATGTTGCTTTGTATACATTAGACCTATATGGACGTCGGGAACCATTGCTAGATGGTAACTTTGATTGGTACAGAAATTGATTTCTATACTACCAACTTAGATTCAAACCTATGGGGTCACACACATTTTAGCTTGTAATCTGATCTGATGGTTAATCGATGACTGAGAATCATTTTGAGGTCAAACATTCAATGCGATTGATATTTGACCTAATGCAAGTGTTATAGGAGGATCAATTATCAATTAGATTGCTAATTGGCTCAATTTGATTGAGCAATCAAGCTGAGATCAAGTTTAATTGAATTAGATTCAATTAGAATTTGTTTAGATTTAATTAGATTAAATTTAATTAGTTTATTGGATAAGCCAATTGCAAGGAAAGAATAATTCCTTGTTTGACTAGGACTTGGGTGTACCTAATTGACTTAGGATTTAAATCAGATTTAAATCTTGATTTAATCTAATTTAATTGGTCTTCTAGTTGAACTAGGATCATCATTAATTGGGTTACATTTAATCTAGTTTAAATAAAATTTAAATTAGATTTAAAATAATTTTGATCTAGTCAAACAAGAGGACGTCCAGTTGGACTTGGACTCTCTCTCTTTCACTTATGCCTAAGAAAGCCCACACCATATTTTAATTCCAAATTTTTTCTTATAATTTCCATGCCTAAGATATAATTTCCCACATTCCATTATCTCAGGAATTGTGTTTAAATTTGATTTGGTCAAAATTATGAGGAAGTTGGAAATTTTTCCTACTTGGAAGAGTCTTCTTCGACCCAAACACCTCCCTCCCTTGTGTGCCAACTCTACCCACGCCCCTCTATCTTATTCAGCCCTTTTTCTCTTGGTTTTGTGTGTATGAATCAGTGGTTACATGAAAAAAATAAGTGGGAGGGGCATCCAAGAGTTGGACGCCCCATAGAAGTCCTCCGTTGACTAGGTTTTGACCTAGTCTTGCAATAAAAGGTGGATGCCTCTTATGAGATGGTTTTAGGACATAAAAAATTTTAGAAAAATCAGAGAAGAAGGAGGAGAAGATATGGATGATTTGTGGTGCCAATATTCTTGGAGAAGAGTCCTTAATTAAGACATCAAAGGTTGATGTCTTGAAGAGATAAGGTAAGAGAAGATTGTCTTCTCTTATATTTTTCTTTTATGTTTCTCTTTTTCTATTTTATTTATGATTTTTATATGATAAAAATCTCTAAGAGAGAGAGAGGATTTGGGTGTGGGGATGAGTGCTCCAAGTTGTTGGGGCATGGTGTTAATTTTTAGACATGATCTGATCATGTCCTGATGAGAGAAGGAGAAGAGAAGAAAGATCTTCTCTTAGGGTTTCTTGGAGATCCATTCCTCTCTAATTTTTATGAGATTTTTGTATTAATAAAATAAAAAATCATAGATCTAGAAACTTAGGAAAAATTCTAGAGGAGAAGATCTCCTCTTGTCCTAGCATACAGATATTTTTCAGACATCAACCATTGATGTCCTAAAGAAGAAGATTTCTCTTCTCTTAGGATTTATTTTTTTTAATTTTATTTTCTAATTTATGGAAGATCCAAAGGTTGGATTTCTTCCTTATTCCTCCTCATGTTCTTCATATCTTAGATTATCCTAGAGATCCAAAAAATATGTATTTGATTAACCATCAGGAGGGATCCACGAGAAGCTAGCACTTCGAGTGGATCTTCGTTCGACGAACCTCTGATCTGTGTTGCAGGTTCGTGTGGATCACCTATAGAGGCCAAACACTCGTGCAGCTCTAAAGGCAACAATTGATTCAACCATGGAGTTCTCGACCCATGCAAAGGTAAGAGATATGATCTCTTTGTGACCTAGATACGATCTAGGGTTAGATCTAGAATTATTCTAGATCTAGGTATTGATATGATCAATATGACTTATGATTAATTTAATTTTAGATTTATATTTGCATCATAATATATTATAGATCCTTGACATAGGGTTTTATAATTTGATTACATGCATGTTGTAGATTAAATAATTTAATCTATGTCTTCCGCTGCACTTTATTTTAAAAAAGTTTTGAAATCTATGCATGAAACCCTACATATTTCCTAACATATAAAGCAGAAGGAAGGAGAGTCCATCCGAGCTTATGTTAGCTGCTTTAATGCTACTATGCTAGAGGTTTGGAACTTGGACAAGTTTGTAGCAATGGCCGCACTAAAGGGCAGCCTTCAGAAAAATGATCTCCTGTCCTCCATGGAAAGAAAGTACCCCAGGAATTTTACTGATATGCTTGCCCGGGCCGAAGGTTTTGCTTGAGCAGAGGAGGCATTCAAGTTGAATGATGATGAGGCCACAAGAGAGTGACAAGTGGATGAATCAAGCAAGCCCACATCTGAAAGCAAATCGAGTGAAGCTTGATCATGCTCCCAAACTCCTCCCGAGTGCAGATGAGCTCGAACTACCCCTAGAGCTCATCGACATGGAAGCCCAGATCGAAGGATCCGATGAAACTCCCCTTCTAGAAGATTTAACAACTATGCTCCCTTGAATGCCTCAAAGACTCAGGTACTGATGGAGATAAGAGAGCAACTTTAGGCCTAGAGAGGATGCAAACTCATCCGACCAAGTGCAATCCCAATAAGTACTGCCTCTACCATCGTAACCATGGTCACGATACTAAAAAATGCATCTAATTTTAGGATGAGATCGAGGCATTATTATAAGAGATCAGTTGGATCGATTTATCAGGTGTCAATTGAAGAGAAGAGAAGATCGTCCAAGAGCCCCGCCATAGCCTAAAGCATCTCGATGGGACAAGCTGTAAGGAGATTGGCCTTCCCTTGGAATCATCAACACCATCATTGGGGGACAACAGCAAGGGGAGGCCAGTGCATCAGTAGAGCCAGCAAAGAAGCAGTGGACTAAAAAGTCCATCTCTTTTACTGAAGAAGATGCTTAGGGAGTTCAGCTTTCGCATAATGACGTGGTTGTAGTCAATTTAAATATTACTGATTACGATGCATGCCATATTTCAATTGATAATGAAAGCATTGCTAATGTCTTATTTTATGATGCTTTTTTAAAAATGTCTATACCTAATAGCAGAATGGGGTCAATGAATTCCCCACTGATAGAATTCATAGGTGATGCGATGCCAGTAGAAGAAGTAATAACATTGCCTATGATAGTAGCCCAATACCCAAAGCAAACTAGAGCTCAAGTCGATTGTTTGGTGGTGAAGGTGCCCTCTGCCTATAACGTAATTCTTGGACGACCTAGTTTGAATGCACTTTGGACTATGGTTTTGACTTACTATCTGAAAATGAAGTTTCCAACAAGCTATGGAGTCAGAGAGGTCAGAGCAGACTAGGCACTAGCTTGGCATTGTTATAATATTTTCTTACAAGGAGGAAGGCAAGTAGACCTTTGTCCGATGGATGGGCATGATGCCCGTAATGATCTATTTGAAGAAAGAGGAGAACCCATCGACAACCTTATGGAGATCCCTTTGCATGATGGGAATAAGGAGCACACTATAAAGATCGGCTCTAATTAGAAGGAAGAAGTCAGAAGGCAACTTGTCACCTTCTTACAAAAGAATGCAGATACTTTTGCTTGGGTACCTATGGATATGCCTAGGATTGATGCAGAGGTCATGGAACATCACTGGGGAGTGGATCTTAAACGTCGATCGATGAAGCAGAAAAAAATGTAGCATTGCACTTAAGAGGTAGAAAGCCATTATGAATGAGGTCGACATACTCCTTAAAGTAGGATTCATTCAAAAAGTGTTCCATCTAGACTGGATCGCAAATGTCGTTCTCATCAAGAAAGCAAATGGCAAGTGGAGGATGTGAAGGAAAAATCCTATTTTTCGGATCAGGTTCGTTCAGATCTGATTTGACCAAGAGAAATATTTCAAAAATTTTTTCTCATAGATCTAAATTAGACTTTTTTAGATCTAATTAGATGGATCTAATAAATAAAATAAAAATAAATTAAATTAGAATTAATTTGTACCTTGTTGTTGGGTAATCCTATTACCCTATGATGATTTTGCTGATTGTCTGAGGTTTTGGATGTAGGCACGCAATCACCTAACCTCTACTAGTATCCACTCGAGCAGGATCTGGAGATCTCCTCCTTCTTAATATATCCTCCAAAGTTCAAATGTAGATCTAATCTTGAAGGTCTTCAAAATAATTTTGAAGATCTGGTGTCGTCTCTTACAGCAGTACTGCCTTCTTCCTTTCTTGTCGCCTTTCTCTTGCCTGGATCACACCAAACATGAGCCCAAAGCCTCTTGGGCATGGAGAGGAGAGAGAGGAGATTAGAAATAGACATGGAGGAGAGGGGAGAGGTCTATGTGGCATGGGCAAGGGGAGAACCCTTTCAAATCTAGGTGCAGACAGGGTTTATATAGACCCTGCTGCGTCGTGTAGTGCCACATCATCCCAGCCAATCACGTCGCTTCATGTAATCAGATCTAAATCTGATGGAATGATATCACCTGATCCAATCAGATGAGAACCCCTCTCAAACATCCTTGGGTGGTGCCAAGACTGATCAAAGTAGAGTCTTAGGTCCCACCTAAGTTTATTTCATGAAGCAACCTGGAGTCCCATTCATATGGGACTCCAGGCATAATCATCCTTAGGTGCACACCTCCCTAGGCATGCACCCCCTCCTTTCCTCTTTCTAGTAGGGTGACAAAGCCTCATCTTCTCTCCTATGAGTGCATGACACATGGGCAGATGTTTAAGTATCAAAGGTCATCATTTGACCAAAGTCAAAAGACAAGAATTAGCAAGTGATGAAAAATGGCAGGTGTTGTCTCAAATTTATCTCATAAATTAAGACAACCCTTTTTTGACCTAGATAAGCTTTAGTCAGACCAAGTAAAGATACCTAAGTGAGCTCAAACATATTTGGCTCAGTCGAGACAACTTTTAATGATTATTAAAGGAGAACATTAGGCTCAATCGTATGCTAGCATGATTTTTTTAAACCTAATTGAATCTTATTCAAATCAATTGAACTGGATTAGTCCAATTGATGATATCCAGATTAAACCCTTATTTGTGTGATCCAATTTGGTCTAGTTCCATATGGTAATGAGATATGTCATGATCTCTATCATCGACATCATCGAAACACCTTTTGATGGATCAAAACTTTTTTGATTCAGACAACTAGTATGATCGATCATCAAAATCATTCTAATTGCTTCCAAAATCCACCAATGACACCTAACAGTATATGGTGACATCCCATCAAAACTAAGAATGAACCTCTCGGTGTAATTACCTATGTGATTATGTTCCTCTATCTTGAGCCCCGATCGGATTAGGGTTAAGGTGACCTCGCCAAACCCTAATATCCATCATATGATTAATTATTCGATTCAAGTCCAATATGAAAACCTTAATAGAAACTCTTTCTATTATTTCACTCTGCCATGGCCATGGGCTTATGGACTTGATTCTTATGACCATCAGAGGGCTACTCCTCATCCACCGAGGTAGATAGATTTTCTATTAGTGCAATCTAATTCCTACAATGAATATGCTATAGCCAACATATACCTCAGGGTTTAGAATGGCTAGGAGATTGAGTTATGGTGTAGTTAAACTATAACACCCTCAAGGTGAACTACCGATGCACCTCAGATCAAAGAACCAGACACATAGCTGCAGCTTCAATCCAGTCATCGATAAGAAGATAGACTTCCTAATGACTGCTCGAGGTGGTCACGCTTAGTGCCCTTGTTCTCTAATGAGTATCTGTACTCTCGCTTCCATATCTCTACACCGTAGACTCAAGTTTCATCTACAATAAAGAAGCGATTGTACACCAACCTTTCGGATCAACCACCATCCTCATGATGATCCTATGGTCAGGAGCATTTTATGAGTTAATAACGAAAATTCATGTCCTAAATTTTCAACTTTTAAAAATATGAATTATCATTATCAATAACTTAAGGAAAGTATCACAGACACTAAATATACATTGTGATAGAAAATAATCTATTTTATTATTTATAGTCAAAATTATAATTTTGCCCTTAAAAGTTTATAACAAGTGTCAGCCAATTCTGGCTTCTAAGGCACACATATCTAACAAACTCCCACATGATCAAAAGCCAACTGACTATAATTCTATGTCCCATCTTCTCAACGTGAGGTTCGATCTTTTGCTAGCCCAACAGCTTTGTAAGTGGGTCTGTCGCATTGTTTGTGGAATCATCTCTCTTGACCTTGACATAGCCCTTTTCGAGGCAATCGTGGATGAGGTGGTATCGTTGCTCGATGTGCTTGAATTTCTGGTGAGACCTTGGCTCCTTAGCTAGGGCTATGGTGCCATTATTATTGCAGTACAGAGGAATGACATCTGATGGCATCACTCTAATCTCTGTGGTAAACTTCTTGTACCAGAATGCTTCCTTCGTAGCTTCTGATGTAGCGATGTACTCTGCTTCTATGGTGGAATATGCTATCACTATCTGCTTGAAACTCTTTCAACGGACAGTACCATCATTACACACAAATAGACTCCTAGATGTCGACTTTCGATCATCTATATCAAACATAAAATTTGAGTCTGTATACCCCTAGACTTGGAGTTCTCCATTACCAAAAACTAACAATATATCCTTAGTTCTTCTCAAGTACTTAATGATACATTTCACAAAAGTTCAGTGTTCTTCATCTGGATTTGACTGATATCTGCTCGTGACACTCACAGCATGAGCTATATCAGGTCGTGTACATAACATGGCATACATGAGGCTCCCTATTGCTGAAGCATAAAGAATCTTGCTCATGCATTTTATTTCCTCAGGTGTGCTAGGGCACATCTTCTTGGAGAGATGAATGCCATGTCTGAAGGGTACCAAACCCCTCTTGGAGTTTTCCATGCTAAACCTCTTTAGCACTTTCTCTATATACATCATCTATGAAAGTCCTAGTATTCTATCGGTCTATCTCTATAGACCTTAACTTTTAGAATAAATGATGCTTCTCCTAGGTCTTTCATGAAGAATTTTTTGGACAACCACATTTTAACTATGGTCAATATGGAAATATCATTTCCAATAAGGAGGATATCATCCACGTACTATATGAGAAAGACAATAGCTCTCCCACTAATCTTTTTGAAGATACATGGTTCCTCCTCATTCTTGATGAAACCAAACAATTTGATCACATCATTAAAATGAATATTCCAGCTTTGAATGCTTGCTTAAGTCTATATATGGATCTTTGCAGCTTGCATACCTTGTGATCAACATCACTGGATGTGAAACCTAATGGCTGTTCCATATAGATATCTTTCTCAAGGTATCCATTTAAGAATGTCATTTTCACATCCATTTGCCATATTTTATAATCGAAATAGGCTGCAATAGCAAGCATTGTGCGGATGGATTTTAGCATAGCTACTGGTGAAAAGGTATCCTAATACTCAATGCCTTTGCATTGACTATATCCTTTTGCTACTAATCTAGCTTTGAATGTCTCCACATTTCCATCTGTACTAATCTTTCTCTTGTAGATCCATTTACACCCAATAGGTACTATACCTTCTGGTGGATCTACCAAGGTCCAGTTTAGTTTGAGTGCATCGAGTCAATTTCTGACTTCATTCCCTCTAACCATTTCTCAAAGTCGATATTCGATATCGCCTCATCATAGATTTTGGGATCATCACCATGAACCCCATTACCTATGAGAAATATTTTCTCTATTTCCTCTGAAATAGTACCTAAGTACCTCTCACAAGGATGGAAAATCTTTTTCAATCTATGAGATGGAGGAGGTAGTGATTGTATTAGCTCAACCTGATTCAGTTCCATTTGGTCCTTAGTTCGTTGCTCTTGTGAGACTTTCTCCTCGAGCTTGATCTACTTTTCAATGTCGTCATCTTGAATAAACTATTTTTCAAGAAAGATGGCATGCTGACTCACAATCATATTGTGATCTTCTGAAAAGTAGAAATAATATCCTAATGACTCTTTAGGATATCCTATGAATCGAGCTCTAAAGGATCTGAAGTCTAACTTGTCCGCTTGTTGTCTTTTGACATGAGCCAGACAACCCTAAATTCTAAGATGACTCAGACTTGGTTTCTTACCATACCATATCTCATACAGTATGGTAGGAATAGTTTTAGAGGAAATCCTATTCAGTAAGTATATTATAGTTAACAGACTATGTCCCCAAAGAAAATCGAAAGGTCTATAAAGCTCATTATGGATCGGACCATATCTAATAGGATCCGGTTCCTCTGTTCTAAAATCCTATTGAGTTGAGGTGTTTCAGGTGGAGTTCATTGAGAGATTATGCTATTTTGCTTGAGATAGTCAAAAAACTCCCGACTAAAGTATTCACCTCCTCGATCTGATCGAAGAACCTTAATGGATTTTTTAGTTTGCTTTTTGACTTCATGTCTGAATTCCTTGAACTTTTCAAAAGCTTCAAACTTGCATCTCATAAGATATACATACCCGTACCGAGATAAATCATCGATGAAGGTTATGAAGTAGGCAAAATTGCCTCTAACTAGCACATTAAATCGGCCGCACACATTAGTATGTACTAGGGCAAGTAAATCCATGGCTCTTTCTCCATGTTCTACAAAAGGAAGCTTAGTCATTTTGCCATGAAGACAAATTCACAAATTGGATATGACTCGAAAGTTAACAGACTCAATAGCCTAGTTTTCTCTAATTTGTTAACCCTATCTTCTGCTATATGACCTAGTCTTAGGTGCCATAGATACCTATCATTTGGACTATCCCTAGGTGATTTTGTTCTTATGGCATTCACATTTTGCTCGACATTAAAAATAGATACATCAATATGTAACTAATAGTGATCGTTAATGAGGAAACCACTTGCAATTTTATTTCTTTCATAAAGAATATTACAATGGTCCTTAAGAAAACTAATTACATAGCCTTCTTATGCTAAACATGAAATAGAAATTAAATTCCTGCTTGTAGCAGGCACATAGTAACAATCCCTAAGTACTAAATCTAAGCCAGATGGTAGTCAAAGAGGGTAGGTTCCCACGGTCATAACAGCAACTCTTGCTCCATTTTCAATGCATAGGATCATCTCACCATCCCTCAGCCTCCTGTTATCCTTAAGATCTTGCATTGAAGTGCATAAATGAGCACTAGAACCAGAGTCAAGCATCCAACTAGATGCAGAAGAAATCATAAGGTTAGATTCAATAATGAGCATATCTCCAGAAGGACCTGCATCCTTCTTATTCTTTAGGGTGGCAAGGTATGAAGGATAGTTCCACTTTCAATGGCCGTCAGTGTTGTAATGAAAATATTTTTCCTTGTCAGTGATCTTCTTCTTTGGCTCTGCCTTCTTTTCCTTACCATCTTCCACCTTCTGCCTTTAGATCTTCTTCTTTCCAAAAGACTTTCTCTTGGAAGAAGTTCGTTCCATAGCAAGCACTGAGCCTTTAGAACCTTTCATAGAAAGCTCAGTAGTAACCAGCATGTTCATAAGTTCAGCCAGAGTACTCTGAAGTTTATGCATATGGTAGTTCATGATGAATTGCCATACGCATCAGTCAAGGATTGCAGAATTATGTCATTCTGCAGATCCTAATCTAACTTCACTCTGAGCTTTTCAAGCTCTTCCAAGTTCTTGATCATCATCAGATAATGATCTTGGACTGACTGTCCATCACACATCTTATCCTTAAAAAGTCATTTAGTGATCTGATATTTGGCTGCATGACTCTGTTCATCAAACAACTCTTGTAGGTGAGCCAACAATTAATGGACAGTCTTAGTATCTTAATGTTGGGACTGAAGCTCATCTGACATCGAGCCCAACATAGAGTATCTGATCTTGTTATCTTCATCCATTCATTTATCGAGAGATTCTCTCTATTCAACAGGATAGATGGGCTGGTAAGATGGGAGGATCCTGGTCCAATACATGAGTTAACTTCTTGGAACCCAAAATGATTTTAAAGTTCTAGAGCCAATCCTTGTAATTGGGTTCGGCCAATTTATGGGTGTCCAAGATACGAGCTAGTGGATTGGATGCAGACATTTTTTTGTAGAGAGTCAAAGTTTCTAGTTAGATTTTATAATTAAGACTTAACCAATTTATTTAGAAATTTTATGTTTAAATAAATTAGCTCCCACTATTTTTTTGGATCCCTACACTTTCTTTGCAGAGATGCAAAAATCTCTATGATTAATGATTTCAAGTAGGTGGTGCAATCCCACCAACTGACTCATCACCTCACCTAATAGTTATTGATGATGGATTAGCCAATGAGTGAAAAACTCTTATCCAATGATTCTCTAATCATGGTGCACCCAAACTTGATCTCTAATTCATGAATCTCATCATGCCCAAAATATTGATTCACTCCTTAGTTAAGTCAAACCAGCTATTTGCATAGATTGGATTTCTAATTGGGTCACTCATCGTATCCAGAATATTGAGCCCAATCCATCCTCCAGCCCGTAGCATCCAATGCCTAATAGACATGGTTGCATCTTTCCAGTGCAACTAAACTACTGTGATCAGTCGAGAATAATAAACCTTGAGAAGGGCCTGCATATCTACAGTGGTTGAAGATCTTAGACTTAATCTTTTCTTAGGGAGATTTGATTTAGGTCTCTTTAAACTTGACTTACAATAGCCATAACAATTATGACTAACCTAGTGTCATGGGTTAGCTCGGATTGTTAACTACCATTTGATTAGTACTAGATCGACAAATATGGCTAGGTAAGTGAGATCGGTGGAAGGGATATGCTATTAACTCAACAAGAATGCATTGGAGTCGAGTAGCTCCTAATTAAAAATCAGTCGGTCGTATCTGCCAAACTTACCTTAGACACCAAATTATTGAGCCAGAACCAGTAAGGTTAGCCTACAATCCAAACTCTAACCACTGAGCCTAATTAGATCTTAGCTTGATCGATCACTCACGTGACTCGATCTTGAGCCAGACTAAATTCTTTTAGGCTGGTCAATTTAAGCACTCTTGATCCCATCTAACTAACTCTTGATTCGGTTTGATTAACCGCTTAGACCTAATTGAGCTACCCCAGCCCGATCCTAATTTTATGAATATGTCTTAAATCTGAAAGATCTTAATTTTTAGACTTAACATATTTTATAATATTAATTCTTAATTAAGTTTAGGGTTTATAAATAAAATATGTAAATAAAATCCTAGGATTTTAGGATCTAGGGTTTTGCAGAAAATAAGTTTTTGAATTTTTGATTAAGGACGAACGCGCAGCATCCCTACACATCATAAGAACACCTCCATCGAATGAGAGGAGAGGGCATTTAAATCCTACTTTGTTCTTATGATCAGACGGCCAAGGAGAATACCTTAATCAAAAATATGAAAACTCAAAACTAATTAGATCTACATCATATATCTCATATATAAAAATTGATCTAACTATAAATATATTTTGCATATATCTCATGTGTCATATCATGCATATTTTTAGATCTAAATTATCTCATAATCATCTAAAAAATTAAATTTAAATTGATCATATCAAAATAAATTCTATTCTAGATAATTATGTAGAACTATTCTACAACTAGTCTAAATATGCATTCATAATATCTCATATGAATCAAAAATTAAATAATTTTATTTTCTATTTTTTAGATCTTCTTATAATATTTATAATATTAAAAAATATTAAATAAATAGATCAAGAAATTATAACTTAATTAAATTAAATTATGATCATGCAAGACTATACATAGAATAATTCTATTCTACAACTAGTCATTCATCTTGCACAACTTAGATCTAAATTATTTAATTACTATTTTTTTTGATTTTTGAACTAATCACATCTCATGTGATATTTAAAATTATCTAATTATTAGATTAAAATTATATCTAAATTATTTATGGGAATCTGGCTCTGATACCAGTTGAAGAAAAAATCCTATTTTCTAGATCAGGTTCGTTCAGATTTGATTTGACCAAGAGAAATATTTTAAATTTTTTTTTCTTAGATCTAGTATTTTTTTAGATTTGATTAGATAGATCTAATAAATAAAATAAAAATAAATTAAATCAAATTTAATTTATATCTTGTTGTTGGGTAATCCTATGTGATGATTCTACTGATTACTTGAGGTTCTGGATGCAGCCACGCAATCATCTGACCTCTATCAGTATCCACTTGGGCGAGATCTAAAGATCTCCTCTTTCTCAATCTATCCTCCAAAGATTAGATCTAGATCTAATCTTGAAGTTCTTCAAAATAATTTTGAAGATCTAGTGTCATCTCTTGTAGCAGTGTTGTCTTCTTCCTTTCTTGTCGCCTTTCTCTTGCCCAGATCGCACTAAACTTGAGCCCAAAGCCTCTTGGGCATGGAGCGGAGAGAGAGGAGATCAGAGGTAGGCATGGAGGAGAGGGGAGAGGGCTATGTGGCAAGGGCAAGGGGAGAACCCTTTCAAATCTAGGCACAGATAGGGTTTATATAGACTCTGCTATGTCATGCAGTGCCACATCATCCCAACCAATCACATCGCATCATGTAATTAGATCTAAATTTAATTGGTGGAATGATATCACCTAATTCAATCAGATGACAGTCCCTCTCAAACATCCATGGGTGGCACCAAGACTGGTCAAGGTAGAGTCTTAGGCACCACCTAAGTTTATTCTATGAAGCAACTTGGAGTCCCATCTGTATAGGACTCCAGGCATCATCATCCCTCCTTTCCTCTTTCTAGTAGGAGGACAAATCCTCATCTGCTCTCCAATGGGTGCATGACACATGGGCAGATATCTATGTGTCAAAGGTCAACGTTTGACCAAAGTCAAAAGAGAAGAATTAGCAGGTGATGAAAAATGGTAGGTGTTGTCTTAAATTTATTTCATAAATTAGGACAAACTTTTTCTGACTTGAACAAGCTCCAGTCAGACCAAGTAAAGATACCTGAGTGAGCCCAAACATATTTGGCTCAGTTGAGATAACTTTTAATGATTATTGAAGGAGAACATTTGGCTCAATCATGTCCTAGCATGATTTCCTTGAACCTAATTGAATCTTATTCAAATCAATTGAACTGGGTTTGTCCAATTGATGATATCCAAATCCAAATGCTTGCTTGTATGACCCAGTTAGGTTTAGTTTCTTATGGTAGTGAGATATGTCATGATCTCTATCATCGATATAATCGAAACACCTTCTGATGGATCAAAATATTTTTGATTCTGACAATTAGTATGATCGATCATCCAAATCATTCTAATTGCTCCCAAAGTCCATCAGTGACACCTAGTAGTATATGGTGGCAATCCATCAAAACTAAGAATGAACCTCTTGGTGCAGTTACCTACGTGATTAAGTTTCTCTATCTTGAGCCCCGATCGGATTAGGGTTAAGGTGACCTCATCAAACCCTAATATCCATCATATGATTAATCATTCGATTCATGTCTAATATGAAAACCTTAATAGAAACTCTTTCTATTATTTCACTCTACCATGGCCATGGGCTTATGGATTTGATTCTTATGATCATCATAGAGCTACTCCACATCCATCGAGGTAGATAGATTTTCTATTGGTGTAATCCAATTCCTATAATGAAAATGCTATAGCTGACATACACCTCAGAGTTCCGAATGGCTAAGAGATCGAGTTATGATGTAGTTAAACTATAACACCCTCAAGGTGAACTATCGATGCACCATAGGTCAAAGAACCAGATACACAACTGCAGCTTCGAGCCAATCATCGATGAGAAGGTAGACTTCCTAATGACTGCTCGAGGTTGTCATGCTAGTGCCCTTATTCTCTAATGAGTACCTATACTCTTGCTCTGGTGTCTCTACACCATAGACTCAAGACTCATCTACTATAAAGAAGCAATTGTACACCAACCTTCTAGATCAACCACCATCCTCATGATGATCCTACGGTTGGGAGCATTTTATGAGTTAATAACGAAATATCATGTCTTAAATTTTCAACTCTTAAAAATATGAATTATCATTACCATTAACTCAAGGAATGTATCATAGATACTAAATACATATTATGATAGAAAATAACTCATTTTGTTATTTATAGTTAAAATTATAATTTTGCCCTTAAAATTGTATAACAAGTATCAGCCAATTCTAGCTTCTAGGGCACACAAATCTAATAGGATGTGCATAGACTTTATAGACTTGAACAAAGCTTGCTCCAAAGATGGCTACCCCTTGCCCAAGATTGACCAACTCATCGATGTGACTTCGGGCTATGAACTCCTTACCTTCATGGATGCCTTCTTCAGATATAACCAAATTTGGATGGCATTGGAGTGAAGGAACCGGATCTAGGATTTCACGGGTAGATCTTGAAACTTTTTCAAGATAATGCAGTGTAAGACTTAAATAAGCAAAACATTTATTTAAATAAATATGTAAACACCTAGATCTCAATTTTATTATATGATCAAGGCATGATATTAAATCAAAAATTAAAAATAAATAAGAAAGTAAAGGGTTGATCAAATCAACCTAGATCTACACTACCTCAAATGCAGGTATGAAGTTTATAGATCATATCTATTACCTAAGCAAGTTAAACATTCTAACTTACTGATCCAGACTTGAAAATGATGTAATGGGCCACACACACATCCAGCCTCTAGGCGTCATCCACACGAGCCTACGATCTTTGATCTAAAGTCCGATGTAGGAAATCAGCACAGTATGCTAGTACTGTGTTAATCCTTTTTCGATGATCGATCCGATGCTCTCTTCTTCAAAATTTGGATTCTCAAAAATATGAGAAGAAAGATAAGAGTTTACTAATATGAGACTCTCTTAGAATAACTCAAAAAAAGGAGGAGAGATTGAAAATAAAATAGCCCTAGAAGAAGATCCTCTTCTTCTTCTCTTTTCTCTCACCTAGACACCTAGTTTGGTGCGTATGGAACCCCAATGCCCAATGATCCTCTTCCTTTGATTTTTGCACACCCCAAATCTCTCTCAAAGCTCTATATTTTGGAAAAAAAATAGAATAAAATTCATCCAATAAATACAAAAAAAGAAGAGTCCAAGTTAGATCAAAATTCTAGACTAAGAATATCCAAACATAGAAAGTTGTTGGGGCGCCCAACTCTTGGGCACCTCCACAATTATTGGCATGGACCAGCAAGGGAGCATACATACAAAAGGAGATTATTTTCTTGAAATAATAGAAGATTTAATTAAAAGTGGGGGTGGCACTCAAGGGAAGGTATTTTGGTCAACAAGGATTCTATCTCATAGAATCCTAAGCAAAACAAACTCCTCTTTTGACTTGGTCTTCCAACAAATTGCCTTATGAGAAAAGAAGGAGAGAAAGAGGACATGAGAAGGCATGGGAGTGTAGAATTTTTACATAAGAAACAAAACAAAAAGGGCATGGGGCATGAGGATTAAGTGGCGCAAGTGATAGGGAGTCCTATTCACACTAGGACTCATCTTTTAACCAAATAAAATCCAGATTAAACCAACCCAATTAAATAAGGCTCTACCCCATTTAAAAACTTAATTAAATTAAATTAAATTATATTTAATTTAATTTATTTTTTAATCAAATTAGAAAATTTGGTTAATTCGAATCCTAGTTAGACTAGGACTAGTTCTTCCTTGTACTTGGCTTATCCAATAAATCAATTGAACATGATCCAATCAAGCCCAAACCAAATTTAATTAGACTTAATCTCAACCTAATTGCTTAATTAAATTAAGTTAATTAGCAATCTAATTGCAAATCGATCATCCTACAATACTTGCACTAGGTTAAACACCAATTGTATTAATTGTTTAACCCCAGAATGATTCTTAATCGTTGATCAACCATCCGATCAGATCGTAAGCTCTAATGTGTGTGACCTCATAGGTCTGAACCTAAGTCGATAGCATAGGAATAAATTTTTATACCAATCAAAATGACCATCTAGCAATGATACCCGATGGTCAGATAGGTCGAAGGTGTAGAATACCATCCTTAGAACCCGTGCGGATATAGTTTTCATATAATTCATCCCCTTGACCATAATTCTCGTAGGACACCTCAGTATTCAACTGTTAACTCTGATCAAATTATCCATATTGTATTTTAAAATATCAAATCCATCTGATGGACTAATCTGACCAAGGTTTTGCTATGTTGAAGTGCAGTGATACATTCTTCTCCAACTCTTGGAGTGGTCAATTCCATCTTGATTACACTCCAACTTCGCAAGTACTTGACTGTGCCCAGAAGCCTTCTGTTGCTAAATTAAAAATTTGGTTAGTTTGGTACCAAAGCATAGTGAGTTGCTTGCAAGTCACTGAGGTGATCTAAGGTCTAAGGGATACTTATACCTATATCCCATCAGAGACATTCTCCACAGTAGAATGCTCTGGAGTTGGTCACATTCAACGATGATGTACCCATACGTCTCACCTATATGCCATACCAGTGTCTTCATACTCCTTGGTTAAGAGGACAATCAGCCTATATGGCATATAGCTATGTATGCTCGATAGACGTTGTTATCCTAATTAATAGCCTATCATTTGATCGTGATCCTATTTAAGGACTAATCGATAAATTCTCTCTTTATCGAAACTAAATAGTCCTAAGGACTTCATCACAATAATGGAGTTTATTAGAAGATGTAAACTTATGATGAAAAAGATATCAAAATATTTTTATTAATTAATAAATTAATTTTAATTATAAAATAGCTCAACCATCAATAAGCTGACGATTGACTTTGGGACATAATTTTAAACAACTTTCACTTATCCTAAAGCCACTCGGCATAGTATCTAATACCCATCTTCGACTTATGGTTGTCGAACTCCTTGACTGTTAGGACTTTAATGAAGGGGTTGGCTAGGATCTCTTTTTCCTTGATCTTCTGAAGGTCGACATCACCACGATCCATAATCTCATGGACTAAATGAAAATGGTGCAGAATGTGCTTTGTCCGCTGGTGTGCCTTTGGTTCCTTTGCTTGAGCTATGGTACTAGTGCTGTCGCAGTAGAGCAGGACTGCACCATCAATCCAGGGTGCTACTACGAGCATAGTGATGAACTTCCTCAGCCACATAGCTTTCTTTGCTGTATCTGATGCTACTATGTATTCTGCTTCACAAATAGAGTCAGCCACTGTATGCTGCTTCGATCTTTTTCAGCAAATGGCTTCACTATTTAGAGTAAAGATATATCCCAACACACTTTTACTAACATCATGGTCAGATTAAAAGCTGAAGTCCATAAACCCCACAAACTTCAGATCTGACTCACCATAAACCAACCATTAGTCCTTAGTATTTTTTAAATACCTAAGAATGATTTTAACCACCATTCAGTAATTTTCCCTAGGGTCAGACTGGTATCTACTCACCACTCCTAGTGAGTATGCCACGTCTGATCTCGTACATGTCATTGTATACATAATACACCCTACTGTCGAAGTATATAAGATTCTACTCATATGCTCTCTCTCTTCAGGAGTTGTCGGACAATCCTTCTTAGAGAGAGAAATTTCTTCGTCTATCAAGAGATAGCCCTTTTTGGAATTCTCCATGCTGAACCTCTTCAGCATAGTTTTTATGTACGTGGACTAGGATATACCAAGCATCCTTTTAAATTTATCCCTATAGATCTTCATCCCTAGGATGTAGGATGCTTCACCCTAGTCCTTCATAGAGAACTATGATGATAATCAGACTTTTATTTCTTATAGTATGGGGATGTCATTTCCGATTAAGAGAATGTCATCCATGTACAAAATAAGATATACCACTACTTGACCATTTGCCCATTTGTAAATGCAGGGTTCTTCTCCATTCTTAACGAAGCCAAACATTTTGATCACTTTATCAAAATGCATGTTCCAACTCCGAGATGCCTACTTCAATCCATAAATGGATTTCTAAAGCTTGTACACCTTGGACTCATCTATGGATGTGAATCCTTCAGGTTGTATCATATACACCTCTTTGGTCAGCTCTCCATTTAGGAAAGCTATCTTCACGTCCATCTACTAGATCTCATAGTCCAGATGGGCAACAATGGTAAGCATGATCTGAATGGACTTGAGCATTGCCATAGGGGACAACATTTATCATAGTCAATACCAAAATGTTGACGATATCCTTGACAATCGGACGGACTTTATAGGTCTCCATCTTTTCATCTACGCCCCTCTTCCTTTTGAAGACCTATTTACAGCCAATGGGTTTAACCCCTTCAGGTCGATCAACTAATGTCCATACATCATTGACCTTCATGAAATCTATTTTGGATCTCATGGCTTCTAGCTATTTCTCAGAGTCGGATCTCTACATTGCATCGATATAAGTGATTGGGTCCTCATCATTCTCATCGAGTTCGATGGGATCACCATCTCGGACCAAGAATCCATAGTATCTATCCGAATGGCATGGTACTCTACCAGATAGCCTTAATGGTGCGGGTTCACTAGGCTTCGGATCTGATCTAATCAAATATGACTTAGGTTCAACACTCTGTGTCGGACTTCCTACCTATTGAACTTCATCAAGTTTAACCTTAGTGGCAACAATTCCTTCACCAAGAAACTTCTTTTCCAAAAAGATCGCCCTCAGGCTGACGAACATCTTTTGTTCATTAGCATGGTAGAAATAGTATCCTTTGGTCTCTTTTCGATATCCTATGAATGTACACTTGTCAAACTTAGGTCCAAGTTTGTCTGTAACTAACCATTTGACATAAGCCGAGCACCCCCAAACCCTATGGTGTGAAAGTGCTGGCTTACGTCCTGTTCATATCTCATATGGGGTTTTAACTACAGACTTACTTGAAATCCTATTTAATAGATAACAAGTCAATTTGAGTGCATATTTCTAGAAGGATATCGGCAAGCTGGCGAATCCCATCATGGATCGGACCATGTCTAAAAAAGTCTGATTCCTCCTTTCAGACACAACATTATGTTGTGGTGTTTCAAGAGGAGTCCATTGGAAGAGAATTTTATTCTCTCCTAGATGTGTGAAAAACTCATCAGAAAGGTATTCTCCTCCTCGGTCAGATCAAAGAGTTTTAATACTCTTCTCAGTTTGTTTTTCTACTTCACATTGGAATTGTTTGAATATTTCAAAAGAATCTGACTTATGTTTCATCAGATAGACATATCCATATCTAGATAGATCATCTGTGAAAGTGATGAAGTAGACATATCCACCTCTGGCACTTATGCTCATTGGTCCTCATACATCAGTATGTACTAGACCTAAGAGCTCATTGGCTCTCTCACCTTTTCCAGTAAAAGGTGACTTGGTCATTTTACCAAGAAGATAAGACTCACAGCTTGGAAGTGATTCACAATCATTGACTTTGAGGATTTCCTTTTGAGTCAACTTATTTATCTTGTTCTTGTTTATATGACCTAGCCTATAGTGCCATAAGTAGATATCTGATACACTATCTAATCTTGGATGCTTGCCAGTAGAATAGACTATATTAACAAGTTGTGATAACATATATACATCATTGTTCAATTATCCATAGAAAGGAGTAACACCATTCATAATGATATTACAAACTTATTTCTTTATTAAAATTTCATAATTGTTCATGGCCAAAAGGCCTATGGAAATGATATTTTAAAAAAAAACTAGAATAGAAATAACAATCACCATGAACAATGGTATGAGATTCATATATGAGTTTCAAAATTTCTAAAGCTAGAACTGAAATTGGTCTTCCATCTCCAACATTTAGGAATCTCTCATCTTGCTCGAATCTTCTACTAACCTACAACCCCTATAATAAATTGCAAATATAGTACGGGCTATCGATATCTAATATCCAATCAGTAATATCATAAATAGAGAAATTGCAATGAGTTATCATATAAATGTCTTGCGTAGCAATAGCTTGCTTCTTTCTCTACCTATTCGGGTCTTGGTAGGCAATGTACTGAGGACAGTTTCTCTTCCAGTGCCTCCACTTCTTTCAAAAGAAGCATTTAGCTTGACTTTTATCGGGTTTGATCTTCCTAGTCTGACCCTACACTGATGTCCCAGCCTAAACTTGCACCTTTTTTATTTTCTTCTTCTTATTCTTTTTTCCTTTCCTAAAGGGTCGAGAACTAGACGATGAACCTCCTACTATGTTCATCGACTCTTTATGGAGCTGGTGATCCTTCTTAAAGTTCTGAAGTAACCCCAGTAAGCCATGGTAGTTTACTTTAGGCTTTGTCATTCTGTAATGAGTAAGAAAAGGGAGATAGGACTTTGGCAGTGAGTTCAGTATTGCATCTTTCCCAAGTTGTTCAAGCAAGTAAAAGCCAAGTTTGCTCAAGCACTCTATCAGCTCGATCATATGCAATACATGATCAGTAACAGAGGCTCCATCCTGCATACTGGCATTGATGATGGTGCAACTAGTCTTGTGCCTCTCAATGTCATCGAGTGTGCCAAAAGAATCCTCCAACACTTGGAGCATTTCATTTGGCTGAGCTATCTCAGACCTGCGACTGAACTCGTCGCTTATCGCAATCAGCATAATGCAGTGCACCGTGGTTCAGTCACTGAGCCACTTCTGATAAGTATCTCTAACTATTCCATGCACATTGGCATCTAGCTCCTCAGGTGTAGGATCCGTCAGCACATATAGAATCCATTCATGCTCCAGGATAATCTTCAACTTTTGGTACCAGCTATCGAAGTTGGATCCAATCAACTTATCATTGTCCAATAATGATCGAAGTGATAGGGAAGTGGCCATGTCTGCACAATGGAAAACCAAATTCTAATTAGTAATTAATTCATTAAATCTAAAGATCTGGACTTTAATCAAAAGGTTTCTCCTACTATTTTATTCAAATTGGTAGCCTCTACCTCCAATTCGAGGAATTATCCTAATTCCTTAGTAGGTACTAGAATCCACATAGACTGTACATGAGCCCAACTTTGGTTGGCCCACCCATGTACATCTATGGGTAGGTTCATAACCAATTATTTTTCCAAATAATTTTTAGTAATTAAATTTTGCCCCAAGCCCTGATCAGTTGGCTTTGGCCCTCTCAAAAAAGGATTCAGTTAGGTCTAACCATTAACATGATCATACTTGGCCCATCCAACGAATGAATGATCAGGCCCAACTTTGATCGGCCCCCCTGACCACCATTTTGAAAGTTGTATCCAAGAGATCATATAATGAATGATAATTCCATCAATCGATAAGCACTAGGCCTTTGAGCCTGCAATGATTATCCAACTGATGGACCCATTATCATCCACTTTAATGGAAGGCTATGATTCAGTTATCATATAACTATTTCATTTTAGGGATCTAATAATTTTAGAGGATTTAATTTATAGAAGCGAGTAGATCAGATTAACTAGCTTGTCATGATCCTTCCACTAATTTCACCAAGTCAGCTTAAGGAAGACCATTAATAGGCTGGTCTAGGAGCACCTAAATCAATCAAACTAATTTACCTAGCTGACATGGGTTAGCTCGAATAGTTAAGCAATCTGATCAAAACATAATCTCACCAAGAGGTTAGGTAAGTTTGATCAATGCAAGGGTCTGCTAGGCTTGCCTTAGACACCATCAGAAATGGCCAGGTAAGTGGGCTGCCAATTAAAAACCATTGGTCTGGTTTACCTTAGACACCAACTAGTTTAATTAGTTTTAATTAGATCAACCTAACAATTCATACTAGACCACGTAGCCAAGAATCAAGTCCATCTTGGGTGTTGTTAAAGACATGGACTTGACCACCTACAACTATTGCAATTGATCTAGAGAATCCTTGACCTAATCTAAGACAATAATTGATTTGATTTAGTCAATTCTCTAATTAAATCCATTCTTTAATCAAACCCTAGGTCTAACCCAATTAATGGACCTAATCTCCACTAACCCATTAACCTAATGTGTTATGATTCGTGTCATAGGATCTTCAATTTACAATCCTAAAATCTAATCAAACAACTTCTTAATTCTTAATTAAGTTTTAGGCTAAGGGTTGAGGTTTGGCTTTTCGAAAATAGTTTTCATGTTTGTAAAACTTTTTTACAACATGGTTCTATCAACCAAGTTGCATGTTTGATTCATAATCAATATGCAAGTAACAAAAACATGAATCTACTTTAGATCTAATCTAAACAGGTTCATGTAATTGAAACAACTTCAATAATAATCAATCATAAATCTTTCTAATCAAATCTAACATATTTATGAAGATTAAAAGTAGATTAAAATATTTTTAATCAGATCATGAAATCTCTTAGATCTAATCTAAAATTTTATGATCTATATTTTAGGTCAGTATGTACTAGGACAACCTATTCACTGTAAGCGATAAATCTTACAGCAGGACAATCTTATGGCAGTCCATGCAATCTAAAATATTTTATTTTTAGATCTAAAACTATTTTAAATATATTAAATTATAAATAAAATTTAATTAAATCTATTAAATTTATGATTAGAGTTAGATCATCATGAACTAGGACAATCTTTTCACTATAAGGGATAAACCTTACAGCAAGACAACCTTATGGCAGTTCGTGAGATCTAAATTTTTTTTATTTTTTTTAAATTTTAGATTTAATAATTATATTATAAATTAGATCTAATCTAAGAAATAATCTAAACATGCATAAAAATTATGTAATAACAACCTAGGCTCTGATACCAACTGAAGGAACCAAATCTAGGGTTTCACGGGTAGATCTTGAAACTTTTCAAGATCATGCAGCGAAAGACTTAAATAAATTAAATATTTATTTAAATAAATATATAAATACCTAAATCTTAGATCTATTACATGATCAAGGTATGATATTAAATCAAAAATTAAAATCAAATAAGAAAATAAAGGGTTGATCAAATCAACCTAGATCTATACTATATCAAATGCAGGTACGAAGTTTATAGATCATATCTATTACCTGAGCAAGTTAGATGTTCTAACTTGCTGATCTGGACTTGAGAATAATGTCATAAGCTGCACATGCATCCGGCCTCTAGGAGTCATCCACACAAGCCTACGATCTTTGATCTGAAGTCTAATGTAGGAAATTATCATAGTATGCTAGTACTATGCTGATCCTTCTTCGACGGTCGATCCGATGCTTTCTTCTTTAAAATTTGGACTCTCCAAAAGATGAGAATGAAGATGAGAGTTTACTAATCTAAGACCCTCTCAGAAAAAACTCAAAAAAAGAAAGGAGAGATTGAAAATAAAATAGCGCTAGAAGAAGACCCTCTTCTTCTTCTCTTTTCCCTCACCTAGACACCAAGTTTGGTGTCTATGGAATCCCCATGCCCAAGGATCCTCTTTCTCTAATTTTTGGACACCCCAAACCTCTTCCAAATCTTTATATTTTACAATAAAATTAGAACAAAATTCATCAAATAAATATAAAAAAGAAAGAGTCCAAGTTAGATCAAAATCCTGGACTAGGAATATCCAAACATGGGAAGTTGTTGGGGTGCCCAACTCTTGGGTGCCTCCTCCATAATTATTGGTGTGGAGCAGAAAGGGAGGGTGCACAAAAAAAAAAGATTGTTTTCATGGAATAAGGGAAGAATTAATTAAAAGAGGGGGTGGCACTCAAGGGAAGGTATTTTGGTCAACAAGGATTCTATCTCATAGAATCCTAAGCAAAACAAACTCCTCTTTTGACTTGGTCTTCCAACAAATTGCCATATGAGAAAAGGAGGAGAGAAAGAGGGTGTAAGAAGCCTTGGGAGTGGAGAATTTTCATATAGGAAACAAAACAAAAAGGGCATGGGGCGTGAGGATTAAGTGGTGCAAGTGATAGGGAGTCCTAGTCACACTAGGACTCCTGTTTTGACATGGTCAAACAAGATCTTTGAACCAAATAAAATCCAGATTAAACCAACCCAATTAAATAAGATCCTAACCCATTTATGAAATTAATTAAATCAAATTAAATTAAATTTAATTCTAATTTTTTTCTAATCAAATTAGAAAATTGGGTTAATCCGAATCCTAGTTAGACTAGGACTAGTTCTTCCTTACATTTGGCTTATCCAATAAACCAATTGAACTTGATCCAATCAAGCCCAAACCAAATCTAATTAAATCATATTTAATTAGACTTAATCTCAGCATATTTGTTTAATCAAATTAAGCTAATTAGTAATTTAATTGCTAATCAATCCTTCTGCAACACTTGCACTAGGTTAAACACCAATCGTATTAATTGTTTAACTCTAGAACAATTCTTAATCATTGATCAACCATCCAATTAGATCATAAGCTCTAATGTGTGTGACCTCATTGGTATGAACCTAAGTCGATAGCAAAGAAATAAATTTTTGTACTAATTGAAGTGACCATCTAGCAATGATACCCAACGATCGGATAGGTCGATGGTGTAGAACACCATCCTTAGAACCCATGCGGATATAGTTTCCATATAATTCATCCCCTTGACCATAATGCTCATAGGACACCTTAGAGTTCAACTATCAACTTTAATCAGGTTGTCCACATTGTATTTCAAAATATCAAATCCATCTGATGGATTATCCTAGCCAAGGTTTTGCTATATTGAAATACAGTAAAACATTCTTCTCTAACTCTTGGAGTGGTCAATTCCATCTTGATCACACTCTGACTTTGTAAGTACTTGACTATGCCCAGAAGCCTTCCATTGCTGAATTAGAAATTCAGTTAGTCTGATACCAAAGCACAGTGAGTTGCTTGTAAGTCACTAAGGTGATCTCAGGTCTAAGGGATACTTATACCTATATCCTATCAGAGACATTCTCGATAGTAGAATGCACTGGAGTTAGTCATATTCAGTGATGATATATCCATACATCTCACCTGTATGCCATACCAGCGTCTTCACACTTCTTGGTTAAGAGGACAACCAACCTATATGGCATATAGCGACCTATGCTCGATAGATGCTGTTGTCCTAATTAATAGCCTATCATTTGGTCGTGAACCCATTTAAGAACTAATCGATATATTCTCTCTTTATCAAAACTAAACAGTCCTAAGAACTTCATCATAATAATGGAGTTCAGTAGAAGATGTAAACTTATGATAAAAAAGTTGCTAAAATATTTTTATTAACTAATAAATTAATTATAATTACAAAATAGATCTACCATCAACAGGCTGATGATTGACTTTGAAACATAATTTCCAACATGGAGGATGAGGAAAAGACTGCTTTTATTACAGATCGTGGTCTTTATTGTTATAGGGTTATGTTCTTTAGGCTTAAAAATGCCGGTGCAACTTATCAGTGCCTGATGAATAAGATCTTCAAATAGCAGATCGACTGCAACATGAAGGTCTATGTAGATGATATACTAGTCAAAAGCCAAACTTCACCAAACCACATCGTCGATCTTGAAGAAACCTTCAGCACCCTCCAGAAATACAAGATGAAGCTGAACCCTATAAAATATACTTTCGAGAGAACTTCAGGAAAGTTCCTAGGATTTATGGTGTCATGATGTGGCATTGAAGCCAATCCAAAGAAGATTAAAGCCATCCAAGAGATGACTATCCCAAAAGTAATAAAAAAAGTTCAGCACCTTATAGGCAAGTTAGTAGCCCTAAATCGCTTCATTTCGATGTTGGTGGAGCATTGCATGCCCTTCTTTCAAGTACTCAAATAGCCCAAGAATTTCAACTAGACTCCTGAGTGCTAGTAGGCCTTCGAAGAATTGAAGAACTATCTCAACTTTCCTCCACTCCTTGCCATGCCTGAACCTGGAGAAGAGATGTTCTTATATCTTGCTGTGTCTCCAGTAGCTATTGGAGCCATCTTGGTTAAAGAAGAAACCAAAGCTCAGAAGCCAATATATTATATAAGCAGAGTCCTAAAGGATGTAGAAACTTGGTATACCAAATTAGAAAAACTGACTTATACCTTATTGATTGCAATTAGGAAGCTCCGACCTTACTTTGAAGGACACATAATTACTCTTCTTACTGATCAATCCATTAAAGTAATCCTGCATTGTCCTGATACCTTAGGAAGAATAACAAAGTGGGTGATCGAGTTAACTGAGTTTAACATTCATTTTCAACCCCAGCCATCCATTAAAGCTCAAATACTGGCTGATTTTATAGTGGAGTGCACTATTCTAGATGAGACTAAACTTGAACATCAAGAAGTTCATACCCTTGGCTCTCCTAAAGAGAAAGACGACCTCCCAAAAGACTTCTGGGCATTATATATAGATGGATCATCTAATGCCTCTGGGGTAGGCACAAGCTTGATTCTCATCAATCTAGGAGGAGTTATAGCAAAGTATGCACTACGCTTCAGCTTCCCCACCATAAACAACCTAGTAAACTATGAAACCCTGATTGTAGAATTAAAAATTGCTAAGAAACTAGAAGCAGAACATCTGAAGGTTTACAGTGACTCTCAGTTGGTTGTACGATAGGTTAGTAACAATTATGAAGCTCGGGAGAAAAGCATGAAGAAGAACTTGGAAAAAGAAAAAAACAAGATCTCGGCCTTCAATAGCTTTGATATTCAGCAGATCCCTAGGGCGAAAAACACCCGAGTCGGCCTTCTTTCCAAGTTAGCCACTTTAGCCCCGAATAAACTTCCAAGAGAAGTCCTCTTTGAAGTCCTGCAACACCCAAGTTTGGAAGAGCCTCTAGCAATAATGCAAGTCGACCATAAGCCCAGTTGGATCAGTCCATTGGTTTCTTATCTTAAAGATGAAATTCTTCCCAGAGACCACAAAGAAGCTCAGAAGTTAAGAAATCAAGCTTCCCACTATATTTTATATGAAAATAAGTGGTACAAGAGGTCCTACTCATTACCACTCCTTAAGTATCTCCGACCTTCAAAAGCCAACTATGCCTTAAGAAAAGTTTACAAGAAAATTTACAGAAATCATCTAGGGGTAAGATCTTTATCACACAAGTTACTCTGTCAGGGGTATTACTGCCCGATAGTGCACCAAGATGCAATGGATTATGTGAGAAAATATGATAGGTATCAGAGAAACATAAATATTCAGAGATGGCCGACTTCACAGCTCACACCACTGGGCACCCCTTGGCCATTTGCACCATGGGGGATGGATATACTTGGATCTTTTCCCATGGCATCTAGGCAGCGAAAGTTCCTACTAGTGGGAGTAGATTATTTCACTAAATTGATTAAGGCTGAACCCCTGGTAAAGATCACTGAGGCCAAAGTGCAGGACTTCATCTAAAAGTCAATTATTTGTTGGTTTGATCTACCTCGAACACTAATCACTGATAATGGGCATCAATTTTTAGGTGCAATGTTCACTGAATTCTGCAAAGATCTGAATATATCTCACCACTTTACATCAGTAGCTCATTCGCAAGCGAATGACGAAGTAGAAGTAACTAACAAAACTTTGCTTCAAGGAATAAAAGCTAGACTCGATAGGACAAAAAGAACATGGATAGATGAACTCTATTATGTGCTTTGGGCTTACCGAACTACTCAAAGATTGTCCACTGAAGAAACTCCCTTTGCATTAGCTTTCGGGATGGTGGCAGTTATCTCGATCGAACTCGAATTTTCCTCAACACGAGTAGAAGCCTTCAATGAATAAAGCAACTCGTAGGATCTTAGAGCCAACCTTGATCTATTGAAAGAAAAGTGAGAGAAGGCCCAAATCCGAATGGCAGCTTACAAGCAAAGGATAGCCCGCTACTATAACTCGAGGGTCAGAAGCAAGACATTTAGAATAAAAAATCTTGTACTTCAGCAAGCAGGTATTTTGCTGTCTCAAAATCAAGAAAAGCTCATCCCAAATTGGGAAGGTCCTTATGAGGTGGTGAAAATTATCCAACCAATAACATACTATCTAAAAGAACTCGAAAGATCAATGCTCTCACGATCTTGAAATTTAAAAATCTATGAATGTACTACCAGTAATTCTATCTTAATGAAACTTATTTACATCAATATTTTTATTTCTTGGTGCAAAATCATGTGATGAAAGAAAATAACTCAACCAAACTTTGCCTATAAATGAAGCAGAAGATATTTAGTTATTTAAGACAAGAGGAGTAGAGAGGCCCTTTCAATGGCTCTTTTGTGTCCCTATGATCTTGTTAGGGATAGGAGGAGGACCTCGTCCTAATAAAGATAAAGGCCAATCCCATCAAAAATAAGAGGACCTCATCCTAACAAGAGAACAAGATGAAGAACAACCATGTCAGAAATAGGAGGAGAACCTCATCCTAGCATAGATGAAGACCTCTAGATTATTTAAGATAGGAGGAGGGGAGAGGCCCTTTCAACAGCCCTTTTATGCCCCTATGATCTTGTTAGGGATAGAAGGAGGACCCCGCCCTAATAATGATAAAAGATAACCCCATTAGGAATAAGAGGAGGATCTCGTTCTGATAGGAGGACAAGATAAAGGCCAACCATGTCAGGAAGAGGAGGAGAACCTCATCTTGGCACGAATGAAAACCTTCGATTATTTAAGACAGGAGGAGGGGAGAGGCCCTTTCAATTGTCCTTTTGCATCCTTATGACCTTATTAAGGATAGGAGGAGGATCTCACACTAACAAAAATAAAGGTAAACCCCGTCAGGAATAGGAGGAGGATCTCGACCTGACAGGAGGATAAGATGAAGGCCAACCATGTCAGAAATTGGAGGAGAACATCATCCTAATATGGATGAAGATCTTTGATTATTTAAGATAGAAGAAGAGAAGAGGCCCTTTCAATGGTCCTTTTATACTCTTTTAGCTTTGTTAGGGACAGAAAGAGGATCTTGTCCTAATAAAGGAAGGCCAATCCCATTAGAAACTTGAGGAGGAGCTCGTCCTTATAGAAGGATAAGAAAAAGGCCAATCATGTCAGGAATAAGAGGAGAATCTCATCCTGATACGAAATGAAGACTTTCGATTATCTAAGATAGGAGGAGGGGAGTGGCTCTTTCAATGGCTCTTTTGTTCCCTTTTAGCCTTGTTAGGGATAGGAGAACCTCGCCATTGTTGTGGTATTAACTTGCTATGATACCAAATAGTTGGATTATCAGCTACTCCGATACTGCTTGTTAAGGAACTAGTACCAAATTGTTACGATAGAAAGAAGAAAGAAATAAAATAAGAAAATAATCAAGTACGTGGATCAACCTAAAGACTTGCCTCCACGGGGCATGCAAAGCTTCACTATGAAAGAGAAAAATAGGTACAAGAGGAGAACACCCACTCTCAACTCGCCATACGTAAATCTCTCTCAACTAGAAGCTATCCTCATAAAAGCTCTCTCAAAATCCCAAGGATATCCATAGAATCTATAAGATGCTCTACCCTCATAGCCTCCTCGTTGAATGCTATGCACCTGTTGCTTGACTCTCTTGCAGGTTGCATGTACTCGACGCTCTGCCAAGCTCCTCTCGATGACTGCTTGAGCCTCTCTATATGCCTTTTACGCCACATGCGCTATCTTTTTTGCTTCACAGCACCTCAGCCCTTTAAATAGGATAAGAATCTTCTTCTTAATAGTTCATAGGAGTCCAAATAGGGCTCCTGCTAATATGAGTCAAACATGTCCTTGATTGAGTCATGAAATATTTTCCAACCTTCAGATCATGACTGCAACCATCCATGGCCGCTGGATCCTATGGTCCACATGCAACTCCCATAGACCCCTTGGATTAATCACAATCCTAATTTGAATAAAAAAAATCCCATCATGTTCTGTTCGCCTCCGTCGAATCGGCTTGGTTAGGGGTCGAGCTGGCTTGACTATATCTCGCTCCGATTTTTGCTATCATCCACTTGAGAGAGCCAGCTCGACTATGGTTCGAGCTAGCTTAATCTCAATTCGATCTGGCTCGACTGCGTATCAAAGCTGGCCCAACTATTGTGCTAAAAACTAATTCTCTTCTTACTGTGAGTCAAATTCAAGGCATCAAATCCTAACAATCTCTACCTCAACTCGACATTTGACCTCCACCTGACTTTAAGAGCTTGTGATCTATATCGCCTCCATAACCTAGGGCACGTCTGCTGATCATGAATGGGCAAACGTGGGAGTCAAGCCAAGTCGCTTGATCCGACCTCTATCATGGGTTATGTCCATGGGCTGTGTCCACTATGACCAAAGATCTGCTCGGAGAATTTTCCTACGACAATAGGAACTTCATTCTATGATGTTGTCTCTAGTCCTCCTGAGTCTCCAATCTCGTGCCCAATTCATCTCCACCTGGAGCTCCACCTTGCACTAGGCTTCCTCTGGCTCCTGAAGCTCTACCTCGCACTAGGCTTCCTGCCAGATAGTAATATTCTCTTATCTTCTTCTTCCCCTCTAATATCATCCTATCATCATGCATGACCTTCAGGATTTCATCATCAGCGAACCATCTGTAGCCATTTAAATCTAGTCTGCTCAGTAAGATAAGATTTTATCTGAAATCAAGTATGTATCAGACCTTCTCCAATCTACTCACTGTACCATCATGTGTCTTTCAGCTGACCATCTCGATGCCTCTAATCACACACCTCGATCCATCTGACAGATAAACAATGCCATCATTGCTCTCTAAGGTGTCAAACTGCTCCTTTCTATAATAAATATGATATATGCATGTAGAATCTAAAATTCATAGGTTGGAAGAACTAGATACCTCTTTAGATATCTCCATGACATCATCCTCTAACTCACTACTGGTCATCTTACAGTAGCCCTCATCCGATATTTGAGTTATGGGCAATCCTTGACTCGATGCCCTAACTCGTCACACTTGTAGCATCTGATGTTGCTAGGATTTCTCATCTTTGACCTGGATCATCCTCCTTGTGATCCTCTATCACTCCATCTACTGCCTCTTGCTCCTCTAGAAATTGTCAAAGCTGAGCCGCCACCATTTGAGCTTGAAGCTGGATTCTCCTTCTTGCGAACTTCATTTTGAAGTATCATTGCAGTGACCTCATCCATCTTGATGGTACTCTTTTTCACTAAAAGTGTAGTCACCAAGGACTCATACGAAGGGGGGAGCGATGCTAGCAAGACCAATGCCCTGGTCTTCTTTTTAACTTTTTCACCAATGTTGAGGAGGTCGGTGAGGATCTTCTGCAAGTTGGATAGATTCTCCCAAAAACTCTGGCCTTCGTCCATCCATAGCTGGTAGAACTGCCTCCAAAGAAATAGCATGTTGGTGAGCGACTTCACCATGTACAACTCCTCAAGCTTCAACCATAGCACCATCGAAGAAGTCTCATCAAGTACATAGATCACCACATCATCCACTAGGTACAAGCAAATCATGCTCATCGCCTGCATCTGGATCCACTTCTAATCCTTCATCTCTATTATAGCTGGCATCTCATCATACAAGAGAGTGTAGATCAGCCCATGTTGGATGAGGACATCCTTTATCCTTGCTTGCCATAAGAAGAACTTGCCCTTCCCATCGAACCTATTGATCTTTACCTTGATTGTGCTTGTCTTCTTCAAATTCTTCAATCTCTATCCACTGCTACAACCTATGCTCTGGTACTATCTGACTCAAATACCAATTATTATGGTATCAACTCGCTCTGATACCAAACTATTGGAATATTAGCTACTCTGATACCACTTGTTAAGGATCTATTACCAAATTATTACGGCAGGAAGAAGGAAGAAATAAACAAAGAAAATAATCAAGTATGTCGATCAGCCTAAAGCCTCGCCTCCATAGGGCATATAAAGCTTCACTACGAAAGAGAAAAATAAGTACAAGTGGAGAACATCCACTCTCAACTCACCATATATAAATCTCTCTCAACTAAAAGCTATCCTCATAAAAGCTCTCTTAGAATCTCAAGGAGATCCACAGAAGCTATAAGATGCTCTGCCATCACAGCCTCCTCGTCGGATGCTATGCACCTATTGCTTCTATCTCTCACGGGCTGCATGTACTCGGTGCTCTGCCAAGATTCTTTCGGTGGCTACCTGAGTCTTTCTACGTGCCTCTCATGCCACACGTGCTATCTATTTTGCTCCATAGCACCTCAGCCTTTTAAATAAAATAAGAATCCTCTTCTCAGTAGTTCATAGGAGTCCTAATAAGGCTCATTCTCCAAATATTAGTCGAACATGTCCTTGATAAAGTCTTGAAATATTTTTCGATCTTTAGATTATAACCGCAACCCTCCATTATTACTGGATCCTATGGTCCACGCACAACTCCCATAGCCCCCTTGGATTAATCACAATCTGAGTCCAAACAGAAAAATTTTGTCGTATTCTATTCGCCTCCATCAAGCCGACTCAATCAGGGATCGAGCTGACTCAACTACATCTCACCCAAACTCCTGCTATCATCTGTCTGAGAGAACCGGCTTAGCTATGGTTCGAGTCAGCTCGACTGCATATCAGAGTTGGCTCGATTGTGTATTAGAGCTAGCTCGACTGCATATCAGAGCCGGCCCGACTGCTATGCTGAAAACTAATTCTCTTCTTATTGTGAATCAAATTTGTGACATTAAATCAAAATAGCACTAGCAAAGAAAGGCCAACCCCATCGAGAACAGGAGGAAGATCTCATCTCGATAGAGAGACAAGAAAAAGACCAACCGTGTCAAGAATAGAAGAAGAATCTCATCCTGACATGGATGGAGACCTTTGATTATCTAAGATGGAAGAAGGAAAGAGGCCCTATCAACAGCCCTTCGTACCTCGATGACCTCATTAAGTGATGATTACCATAAATTATTAAATAAAAATATTAAAATATATTAATTTAATATTTATTTAAAAAAAATAATATTTTTATTAATGTTTTACAGAAAAGAAGCTAACCAATGTGAAGAGCTCGATTTATGGATTCCAATGCAATAAATTTTACTCAAATCAAAGCTAAAATGAAAAAATTATGAAGTCCAGAAGTTAAAATAAAAGAAAAAGAAAAAGAAAAAAAGATCGGTGCATGGTGGACCGACTGGTCAGTTCATGGAACAGGCGTGGTCCACCTAGCTCAGCAAACATGGCAAATCAGAATGCGACACGTGGTGGACTTGAACCCTTAAGAGGTTTACACTAAATCTATTGCGGTGTACAGGGGCAGAATCATCATTTGGTTAGGAACGATGTGTGCTAGTTGGCGGTGGTCTTCGGTGCAGTCAGTCTATAGGGTCCACAAACTTTATCAAGCACCGACGAACAACTATAGTTGATGCCGGTCAGGATCTAATGGTGGGGATTTAATCCAACTTTGATCAGGACTCCAGGCTTCATCTGAGCATGATCCAACAGTCAAAATTCATCCTAGCTTCGATCAAATGGTCCAAAATCAATCAAAGCAGTTAAATGGTGAACTTTTAAGGGTTTTTGAGTTGTTTGATCAAGATCTAATGGCCAAAATTTATCAGGGTATTAGAAATCTATCTCGACATGGATTTTGACTCTGAAAATAGCTCTAAAAACCCTATTTCCTCCTCTACTTAAGCACTCTTACTTTCATAGCCTAAGAACATATTCTCTAAGCCATAAGAAAAATAGAAAAAAAAGAGCTTCTCTTCTCTCTTTCTCTCTTCTCTTCCTTTCTTCCTTTTTCTTCTTCCAACCTTCAATCAAAGAAGCTCTGAAGATGTTGGGAGCAAGCAGATCGTCTACCATGCATGACTAAAGAGCTGGATTCTGAGAGAGTAGATGAAGTCTTCTAAACATAGGTTGTAATTTTTTTTATTTATATTTTATAATTATTTTTACAAACATGTTCTCATCCCTAGTTTTTATTGAAATTTATTTTTATGCATGGGATCTTGACTCTATCGTATGCTTATTATTAATCTAAATAAATTATATTTATTAACATGGGTTGTGATCGGTAGATACAGTCCATACTTAATTTAATAATTTATTTTAAAGAAAAATCATTAAAAGCCATGTTTTAAATTTTTAATAATTAAAGTATTGAATAATTAATGATTTCATAGGGATAGATCATAATCAAAAGATATAATTTATACTCTAAGAAAATAAATTATAATCATAACTAAATTTTTAAAAATATTAATTTTTCATTAAAAAAAATTACCACAACTCTATTAGAGATGGATTTGAAATTCTAGAATACTTTTCATCAATTCTAAAACCCTAATTAATTAAGTATTTGCTATCTTTCATTTTAATTTGCTAAAATCTAAATTAATCCCTTTTGATCTAATTATTTAAATTTTTACTTAATAATTAAATTAAAATTCTATTTTTTTGAGAAATTGAACGTAACTTAGTTTTTAATCCTTGAAGAAATTGACATCCGACTCACCAACTATCCTACTAAATAGTAAAATTGGATTTAATTTTTATTTGATGCTATGACGATAAGCACTGAAATTTTTAACACCATTACCGAAGATTGTAGCACATGTGCTTAAATTAATTAAAAATTAATTAATTAATTTAAAAAATTAAAAATTGAAAATTAAAAATTAAAAAAATAAAAAATCTTTTTATTGCTGTTTAATTTTATTTAGTTAATTATTATCTTTTATTATTGATTTTTTTTGCTTCATATAATTTAGATTAATTTATTTCTTTTCAGATTTAATCACTTAAATTTACTTTCTTTGCAAAATTAAATAAATTAAAAACTTAAAATATACTTATAAAAAGATAAAATCATAAACCCTAAAAAATTACTGACATCTCATAATGCTTAATTAATTTAGTGAAATAAAAAATATAACATAAAATTAATTTTTAACATATTTGGATATTTTTTTTTTATTTGCATCGTATATTCATAATATACTCTAAGGGCACAATCCATTAAATAAGATAAGATGGAGATTTGATCATCCTTTCTTAGCCCACAAACCACCACCCTACATATTGCATTGATCTAAGCCTTTTAATTTAAAATTAATTAGACATTGGCCCTTAAGAATACTCGAGCTCATTAGGATAAGAAAATGCTAGAGTTGGATTGGGTTCGAATTAGTTAATTTTTTGGTGTCTAAGGTAAGTCGTTCAAAGAATATGATTTTTAATTGGTTCCATTATCTGACCTAGATAACTCAGTTGATGTCTAAGAAAAGCAATGAGTAGGAAACCTCCCACATCTTACACTTATCTGACTGAATCAGTTAATCAATTTTGAGCTTGGAGTGTTCAAAGATGATCTTAGAATAGTTAGGAGCTGTCAAGATCTAGATTAACCAGAAGATAGAGAGTCCATATTTACTTAACTTGATTGCTATTAACAACAAATTTAAACCTAATTAAAGCACTCCTCTCTCTTTCATCTCTAGATTTAGGACTCCTTTGGACTCATCTTTAGAATCCTCTTCTTTCTTTTCTTTCATCTTTCTAAATTTTTTTTAAAAAAAATTAAAAATTTTAAAAAAATAATTAATTAAATAAAAAAATATAAAAATTAAAAAAAATAAAAATAGGAACTTGAAAAAAAGAAATCTGGTCAATTAGTAAGAGTAGATTCAAACCCTACCCTAATTCAAGAAAGTTCAAAGTCCACTATGGATCAAGAACCTCAGACTCTAATGGACCTTTGGTACCTAATGGGCTCAGTCAAGAAAGTTCAAAGTCCACTATGGATCAAGAACCTCAGACTCTAATGGACCTTTGGTACCTAATGGGCTCAGTCCAACCATCCTGTATTTGATTATCCTAGACTGATGCAACTAATTTTAAAATTAAATCTCAAATCATCAACATGCTCTCTAAATTCATCAAAATTGAGGATGCATATTTTTTCATCAGAGAATTTGAGGAAGTATGTGACACCATGAGAATACATCAACTTTTTGATGATGCTATTAAACTTAAGCAGATTAATTTTATCCTCAAGAAAAATGCTAAAAAATGGCTATATAGTCTACCCAAACACTCGATCATAACATGGGATGGCTTTGTAAAAATATTCTTGAGGAAATTCTTTCCACATCACAAAACAGCCAAGTTAAGGAATGAAATTAATCAATTTTATCAATTAGAAAATAAGATATTCTAGAATTGTCTAAATCCTTTTAAGAACCTTTTAAGCCAATATCCACATCATGGAATACAAATTTTGATATTGTACCAAATTTTTTATGAAGGTTTAGAATCAAATTCTAGAATTATGCTAGAGTCAATGTGCCAGGGCCAATTCATGTATAAGAAAGCTAATGAGGCCTGGCAATTCTTAAAGGATCTAGCAGGGAGGTGTCTATAATGGGAGGCAACTAGGGAAATAGAAAAATCCACACCAAAAGGAGGGATGTACCATGTCCAAACTTCCTTAATTGAATTTGCAAACCTAGCTCGTAGAGTTGAGGCCCTAGAATTATAGAGATCAACCAACGTAAACCAAGTGTCCACTTCCATGTGCAATGGCTGTAGTGCACCAGACCATATCATAGAGGAATGTCTCTTGTTAATGAAATCACCGAACCAACCATTGAGCAATCCAACTAATCAAAGGCTTAATTCAATAGAAAAAATCTTGGAAGCCATGATGAAATCACAAAACGATCTTACCAATCAACATATAAATTCACACTCTCAAGTCATTGTCTGCCTGAAAATGCAAATGGATTAGATAGCTATGACTTTTAGTGAAAGAGAAGGGTGGATTGCCATGTCAACCTGAGGCCAACCCTAGAACCTAAAAAAATCGAAGACAACAACAAGAAGCCTAGATTAACCAATTAAATGCTATTCATACACTAAGATCTGGAAAATAAATAGATAATCATGTGGATACATCTGAACAACCAGAAGAAGAAATAGAAGACCCACCATCTAAACCTATATCTGAACAGGGCCAGTCTGAAGAACCTAAAGAAATAGAACTTGATTCACCAGCAGAGCCCGAACTAGAATTAGTTGGACCAATACCCAAGATTGTAGCACCCTTCCCTAATAGACTTAAGTCCAACCAAAACTCTGCGCAACTAGATAAAATTTTGGAGGTCTTTAAACAAGTAAAAGTAAATATTTCTTTGTTAGATATGATCCAACAAGTTCCATCATATTCTAAATTTCTTATTAACTTATGCACCAGGAAGAAGACCATCAATGTGCTTAAGAGAGCCTTCCTGGCAACTAGTGTGAGTTCATACCTATCATGTAAGCACACCAACTGGCATCACTTCTCTCTGATACCAATTGATGTTCCATGATATCACCCGAACGTCAATCATCCTTGGCATCACAAGCCCCAATACCATGTTATAGAAGCCCCTGATCTTTAGCATGGATCTAAAGGAACCTGTGACATTCTCTATGAGCAGCAAACCACTTATCCTCCACCAAGATCTATGATGCCCCCTCTTTCTAGGATTTGAGGGAGATGCCCCCTCTTTCTAGGGCTTCTTCAAGAACCCTGGGGTGGCAACTCTAGAGAGAAGAGAAGAAGAGAAAATTAAGGGAGAAAAGATCTGTATTCCACTCTATTCTGAAATCCTAATACAACCTATATATTTATACATAGCCATTAGGCCCGACCAAAAAAAACTTTCCAGCTAACCCAATATATGAAAGCACTCATTGAGCCCATGTACACCCATGTCTCCCATGATCTCATCCTTTGGATCTAGACCCGATCCATAAATGAATTAGCCACCTTAAGACCTCTCAAATCAGGCCTTAAGATCCCTAGGATCAACCTAGACCCTAGCCCAAAAAAGACCCTCGCGTAACTTTGTCCACGCACTGAGCCAGCTCAGTCTCAGCACTGAGCCAGCTAAGTTCCACTAGCTCAGCTCAGTCTGAAATTGAGCGGACCCAGTCTTGTGTCATGCCAGCAATCCTGAATGCTTAGCTCTCTATATTGCTTGTGCTCTGAAACTTAGCTGACTTAGTTTCAGACTGAGCCGACTAACCTGCAGAAAATCTTATTTCTACAGTCTTAATTTTTCGACTTTGGTTCCTTGCTCTACTTTGAATCACAGATCTCTGAAGCACTAACAAAGCTCCTAAAATCCTTCGAGCTAACACCGTGACTCCTCCCGTGGCCTCCCAAGACTTGGGAGCACCATAAATCCTCATAATCTCCACCTTGGTTCCCCAAGCCTTGGCAAAGCCCTCAGCAATATCCTCTTGGACAATTCCACTATCCCTGCGCAGTTGACAACACCTGTGCAAACATCCCCTCCACCAATCCTCTTCAGCTATTGTGCATCCTTAAGGCTTTTGGGATAACCGTCTCCACCACTGAAGACCTTAGCTTGCACCTTTGCACCATCCTAGAATTGTAGGATCCCTTCTGCTTAGCCGCTACATCACTTTTCTTGGAGTTTCCTAGAGAACCCACAATATTCCTGTACTGACACTCGCTGTAAACCCTAACATGGTCTCCTTAGAACTACTCCTATCCTTTTTTATATGCTGCTCCACCTAGAACTATGCATCACCGACTGATGCTAGGATATCGATCCTCCCACACCCCTCTGCTCTGAACTCATGTCAAATTCCTCTCCAATTGTGAAGCCACCTCTCTAGAGCTCCATCTATATCCAAAGTCAATCTGATGCCATAGAAGCCAACTCTGTCATCGAGTCCCTCAAGGCCGACCACCCAACACTGCACAACTAAATCTGTAGCTGCACCTCGAACACCATCGCTGCCCCTTCGAATTCTCCATGCTCTGTGGATCCCTTCAAAGCCATCTCAGATTCCTCCACAATCCATAGGCACCTTTAAAACCAAAGAGCTCATCCAACTCTTCTAAATCCAGTGACTGAACCCTAAGAAATTCCATCCTAGTCCTTCTCTTCTGTTCCTACACCAGCCATCACTTCAGTTGCACCAGAAGAACCATCCACCACCTGAACCACGACTCTTCCTAATGCCCCTGCAAAAATAACTTGATCCATGATACTCCCAATTGCTAGAGACCTCCTGACGCTCCCTAAGACCTCCTAGCTCTTCTTGAGACCTGCTCCCAATTTTCCTAAGAAGCTCTTGACACACTCTGCTGGGATACACTCCTCGGCTACTGAACTATTGAGCCTCTCTCAGCCCCTATGCCTCTAGGATAGCGCTCCTGCAACACTCTAGCACTCCCTAACTCATCTCTATGCCACTCTATAGCCATCCAGTCCTGACCTACTGGATCTCCATGGATCATCCATCTTCATTATTTTCAAGGCTTCGTAAATCCATGCTTTGTTTGAATCGCTGAATACATCTCCGACTACATTCCCACCTTCCTGACATCGAAGGATGTATAGTCACTTCTTCAGCCTTCTTTCGATCATTATCTCTTGAAAAATCTCTCTTCAACAGTCGCACAATGTCCATCTTCCTAGAGAGACTTGATGCTCTCTATTGAGATACCTCTCATGACTGCTATACCATCGAGCCTCTCTCAACCCTGCATCTTCAAGGAAGCACTACTGCAGCACTCCATACCTGTCACATAACCATCATACACCCTGACTTTTCTACCAAGATCAATTAGCAAATCATGCACCAAATCCTTCCACCCTAAGAGAATCCCTTCCTATTAATCCTCTCAACCTCCACCTTCAACTCGCTGCTCTCGGTTGACCAAACCATAATAATAACGAAGATAGAGCTGAGACATACCATGAAATCCTTATGCAGATTTTTAATTTTACCTTGCATAACTTCTCCTTCGCTTCCATGCACCATCAGGATCTAAAATCTGGCACTTTCCATGCACCATCAAGCTCTGAATTCTGGCTTTGATACCATATTACCATCCACAATGTTTCAGGCATCACCTAGCTCTGATACCAAATTATAAGCGCACCAACTGGCATTACTTCTTCCAGATACCAAATGATGTTCCATGATAGCGCTCGAATGCCAATCATCCTTGGCATCACAAGCTCCGATACTAAATTACGAAAGCCCCTGATCTTTATCATGGATCTAAAGGAACCTGTGACATTCTTTATGGACAACAAACCACTGATCCTCTACCTGGATCTGCATACTCTATCTATGCACTGAGCCAGCTCAGTCTCAGCACTAAACCATCTAAGTTTCACTAGGTTGGCTTAGTCTAAAACTGAGCCGATCCAGTCCTATGCCGTGCTATCTGTCTCGAATGATCAGCTCTTTATTTTGCTTGTGCTCTGAGACTTAGCCAACCTAGTTTTGGATTGAGCCAACTAACCTATAGAAAATCTTCTTTCTATAGTCTTGATTCTCTGGCTTTGGTTCCTTGCTCCACCTTGAATCCCAGATCTCTAAAGAACCAACCAAGCCACTGGAATCCCTAGAGCCAACATCGTGACTCCTTCTGTGGCCTCCCAAGGCTTGGGAGCACCATAAATCCTCACATGTCAAATCATGTGCCAGTAAAATACAAAAATCTAGGGTCTTCCACTATTTCTTGCATCATAGAAAAAACCCTCATTAATAAGGCCCTATTAGACCTAGGGGTAAGTGTCAATATACTACCTTATTCAGTTTATGAAAAGCTAGAGTTGGGAGAATTAAAGCTTATAGGAATGACTTTACAATTAGCAGATCAATCCTTAATAGTTCTAAGAGGAATAGTAAAGGATGTATTAATTAAAGTTAGTGATTTCATCTACCCAATAGATTTTATGATTTTAGAAACTGAACCTGTAATAAACCAAAATAGCTACATCCTAGTTATATTAGGTAGACCATTTTTAGTCACAGCCAATGCTTAAATCAATTGTCGAAATGGTCTAATGAAGCTTTCCTTCGGTAATATGACCATAGACCTTAATATCTTTTTCCTGTCTGAAACAAATCAAGTCACCTGAATTTGATACAAGATAATGTTTATGAAACCATTGACCTAAGTGATGAAAAATCTGATATGAAATTATGGGAAAATCAAAACTATGAAAAATTTGAAGAGGTCAATGATTTAGCTACAATCAATATGGAAATTAAATGGAAACCTCCAATTGAGCCATTATCTAGACCATTAGTGGAGAAAACACCCAAGCTAGAATTAAAAATACTCCCCAAACACTTGAAATATGCATACTTAGGTCCATTAAAAATCTTGCCAGTAATTATTTTAGCAGACCTAGACCCTATACAAGTGGAAGAATTATTGACTATTCTTAAGGAGAATAAAGAAGCATTGGGATGGACCATGGCTGATTTAAAGGGTATTAGTCCCTCGATTGTTCAACATAGAATTCACTTATTAGAGAAAGCTAGGCCTAAATGAGATCCCCATAGATGACTTAACCCAGCCATGAAAGTTGTAAAGAATGAAATAATAAAACTCCTTGACAATTGAATAATATATCCAATCTTAGATAGTTCATGGGTAAGTCCGATACAAGTGGTACCCAAGAAGTCAGGACTTACTGTGGTCCAGAACGATAATAATGAATTGGTCCCAATAAGAGTTCAAACAGGATGGAGGGTCTGCACTAACTATAGAAAATTAAATACGGTTACCTGAAAGGATCATTTTTCTCTGCCCTTCATAGACCAAATGTTAGAAAACCTAGCAGGATATGACTTTTATTGCTTTTTGGATGGGTACTCGGGATATAACTAGATTTCTATAGCCCCTGAGGATCAAGAAAAGACTACCTTTACCTATCCATATGGAACCTTTGCCTACAGATGCATGCCCTTTGGCTTATGTAATATACCAGCTACCTTTCAAAGGTGCATGACTAGTATTTTCTCAGATATGGTTGAAAGGTTTCTTAAAATTTTCATGGATGACTTTTTCATCTTTGAATCGACCTTTACTGATTGTCTTCATAATCTCAGACTAGTTTTAGAAAGATGTAAAGAAAAGCATCTAGTTCTAAATTGGGAGAAATGCCAATTTATGGTTAAGGAAGGCATAATACTTGGTCATGTAATTTCAAAATGAGGAATAGAAGTAGATAAAGCCAAAGTAGATTTAATTAAAAACCTTCCACCACCAAAATCGATAAAAAAAATTCACTCTTTCCTTGGATATGCTAGTTTTTATAGCTAATTTATCAAAAATTTCAGCAAAGTGGCTCAATCATTAACTATCTTATTAGCTAAAGATGTGAAATTTGACTTCACACCTGAATATCTCGAGTCCTTTGAAAGTCTAAAGAAAGAATTAGCTTCAGCCATAATTATTTATTCATAGTTTGGACTCAACCTTTTGAGCTCATGTGCGATGCATCTGATCATGCCATAGGAGTTGTCTTAGGTCAAAAGATAGATAAGCTACCTCGAGTGATCTATTATGCTAGCAAGACTTTAAATGAAGCATAGCTTAATTTCTCATGTGCGATGCATCTGATTATGCCATAGGAGTTGTCTTAGGTCAAAAGATAGATAAGCTACCTCGAATGATCTATTATGCTAGAAAGACTTTAAATGAAGCATAGCTTAATTTCTCAACTACCCATGAATACTGTAAAAGTTTTGTTAAGTGTCAACAAATAGGATGAATCATAAAGAAAGATATGATGCCTATGAATCCAATTTTAATTATTGAAATATTTGATGTATGGGGAATAGACTTCATGGGATCTTTTCTAAAATCTTTTGGAAAAGAATACATCTTAATAGCTATTGATTATGTATCCAAATGGATACAGGCAGTACCATGCAAGACCAATGATAGTAGAATTGTCATCAAATTTCTCAAAGAAAATATCTTCTCTCGATTTGGCACCCCTAGAGCTATTATTAGTGATCGTGGAACACACTTCTGCAACCAATCTTTTACATCACTAATGAAGAAGTATAATATTAACCATAAACTGGCCACACCATATCATCCACTAATAAGTGGGCAAGTTGAAGTTTCTAATCAATAAATCAAGCTGATTTTAGAGAAGATAGTAAATACAAATAGAAAAGATTGATCTTCGAAATTAATCGATGCACTTTGAGCTTACCGCATAGCTTTTAAGACCAACTTAGGGATGTCTCCTTATAGGCTTATTTTCGGTAAAGCATGTCACTCACCAGTAGAACTAGAACATAAGGCAATGTGGGCTATTAAACAACTAAATATGAATTTAGATGCAGTCGATGACCTGAGAAAATTATAGATCAATGAACTTGAGGAAATTAGGAATGAAGCCTATGAAAATTCTAAAATTTATAAAGAAAGAACTAAAGCTTTCATCATCAAGTATTTAATAAAAAATCTTTTTTATCTGGATAAAAAGTTCTTCTATATAATTATAGGCTACACCTATTTTCATGTAAATTAAGATCTCGATGGACTAGATCATATATTGTTAAAGAAGTCTTCTCACACGGGGCCATAGAAATTGAAAATCCAAGTATTGGTGTTACTTTTAAAGTTGATGAACAATGACTAAAACCATTCTGGGAACTACCTGTTGAATCTAATGAAGAAGCTATGGTTCTTTACGAACCTATTTGCTCGGACTAATTTTTGGACAAGTCTGGCTGAAGACATTAAACTTAACGCTTACTGGGAGGCAACCCAAATTTTTGCATTTAACATTCGCTTTTTCTTTTTAGTTGATCTTTCTTCAAGACTAAGTTGGAGGGAGTGAAGGGAAATCCTGATTTCTCGGTCCAGGTTCGTCCAGATCTGATCAGATCAAGAGATATATTTCAAAAATTTTTCTCTTGATCCCAATCAGATCTTGATATGTTTCAGATCTGATTCTTATTATTTTAATAAATAAAATAAAATAAGATAAATTAAATCAAATTTAATTCACCTAATTTGGGTAATCCTATTACCCTGTAGATGATCCTGATTGCAACGGAAGGTTCTGGATCTAGCCACGCAAGCGCCTGGCCTCTACCAGTATCCACTCAGGTTGGATCTGGAGATCCTCTTCTTCTCTATCACGCCTCCAAAAATCAGATCTGGATCTGATCTGGAGGATCTTCAAAACTCCTTTTGAAGATCAGCAGTCGTCCTTTGCAGCAGTGCAGCCTTCTTGCTTTTGATCGCCTTTCTTTGATCTGAATCGCACCAACCAAGTCCAAAACTCCTTTTGGACGTGGAGAGGAGAAGGGGAGAAGTTTGGCATGGAGGAAGAGGGGAGAGGCAGCCTTGGGGCATGGGGAAATCTCAATTCAATTCATTAATCTGAGTTGGGCGCAGGGTCTTATTTATAGACTAAGCTGTGATCCAACTCCTCTTCTTCCCAACCAATCACAACCCTTTGTGAAATCAGATCTAAATCTGATTGGTGGGAATAGAGTCCCCTGGATTCCTCCTTAGAGGGTGCCTAAGACCAGTCAAAGTTGGTTCTTAGTAGAACTCTAATTGGAATCCAAAAAGGAGATGGAGTCCTTGTCCAACAAGGACTCCTAGGCGCCTCCAACTTGGGCACACGCCTAGGGTGGCGTGCGCCCTTCCTCCTTGCCAGGTTCTGGCAGGGGGACAGGCCCCCACCAGCTCTCCAATAGGTGCATGACATGTGGTCAAAAGTCAAAGTGTCAATGGTCAACATTTGACCAGTCAAAGGTAGACTTTTGACCAAAGTCAAAGAACAAGAAATGGCAGGTGACCAAAAATGGCAGGTAATGTCTTACAAAATAAGACAACCTTTTCTGACTTGGACAACCTCCAGTCAGACCATATGAAGGCCTCTGATTGAGCACAAACTCCTTTGGCTCAGTCAGGACAACTTATTTATGATAGTAAAAGAAGAACGTTAGGTTCAATCGAGTGCTAGCACGATTTCCTTGAACCTAATTGAATCTCATTCAGATCAATTGAACTAGATCAGTTCAATTGATGATCACCAGATTCAAACCCTTGTTTGTGTGACCCAGTTAGGTTCAGTTCTGTATGGTAATGGGATATGTCATGATCTCTATCATCGACATCATCGAAACTCCTTTCGATGGATCAGAACTCTTCTGATTCGAACAGCTAGAATGATCGATCATCTAAATCATTCTAATTGCTCCCAAAATCCACCAGTGACACCTAGCAGTATATGGTGGCAACCCATCAGAGCTGAATGCGAACCTCTTGGTGCAGCTACCTGTGATTAAGTTCTTCTATCTTGAGCCCCGATCAGATTAGGGTTAAGGTAAACTCGTCAAACCCTAGTCTCTGTCATATGATGTAATCATTCGATTCGAGTCCAATGTGAAAATCTAAATAGAAACTCTTTCTATTATTTCACTCTGCCATGGCCATGGACTTCTGGACTTGATTCTCATGATTATCATAGGGCTGCTCCTCTACCACCGAGGTAGATAGATTCCATCTTGATGCAATCCAGTTCCTACAATGAACATGCTATAGCCAACATACACCTCAGGGTTCCATATGGCTAGGAGACCGAGTAATGGTGTAGTCAAACTATAACACCCTCAAGGTGAACTGCCGATGCATCTCAGGTCAAAGAACCAGACACACTACTGCAGCATCGAGTCAGTCATTGACGAGAAGGTAGACTTCCCTAATGACTACTCGAGGTGGTCACGCTCAGTGCCCTCGTTCTCTAACGAGTACCTGTACTCTCGCTCCGGTGTCTCCACACCGTAGACTCAAGACTCATCTACTAAAGAGAAGCGATTGTACACCAACCTTCCGGATCAATCACCATCCTCGTGATGATCCTATGGTCGGGAGCATTTTATGAGTTAATAATGATTATTCATGTCTTAAATTTTCAACTCTTGAAAATATGAATTATCATTACCATTAACTCAAAGGATGTATCACAGACACTAGATACACTGGTGTGATAGAAAATAACCCATTTTATTAATTATAGTCAAAATTATAATTTTGCCCCTAGAAGTGTATTACAAGTGTCAGCCAATTCTGGCTTCTAGGGCACATATATCTAACAGACAAATGAACTAAAGCCCCCAAGATTAGCTAAATTAAACTAGGTGAACTTTTTTTTTGTTATTTTCTTATCATTTATCACACTCTATTTCTTTTCTCCATTGAGGATAATGGAAATTAAGTTGGGGAGAAGAATAAATAAAATTTTTAAGTCCTCAAGTGTGAGAATAATTAGTTTTATGTACTTGATTTCGTCCTGATTTGAAGTTTTTCGAGCATTTTAATCTACGATTGATTAATGGTCAAGAGAATTTTTGAAATACTAAGGATCCAATTATTAAGAAAACCTAATAAATGGTCAGGTCTAGAATAGATAATTTTTTGAGTAATTCTAAATCCTTCTTCCAATCTATATTTGATAAAAAATCTACTTTATATGGATATGAGTGAAAAAAATATTATTATGAAAAAAAAATTTTGAAAGAAATTTAAAAAAATAAGCAAAATAAAAAGCAAGTTTTAAACATTGATCTCCTATCGAGTAACTGGATCCCATTGCCTATGTAAATAATGTTATTCACGTCAAAAAGTGGTTAATGTGGAAAAGCTTATTATATAGTTAGTTTTAACCTGTGGCCTATTTGACTCAAGCCAGTAAGCCCAACGGGTGTTCTACACCTAATTTTCTAAAGCCAACTGGTTTGGGAGTCATTGATCTAAAGCTCACTATAAGGATTAGATAGAAAGCTTAAGAGGTTAAAATAATGCACTGACTATCAAAAAAGAGAAAAAAAAAGAAAAAAACTCTAGTCCATATTAAGGATAGAGGATTTAAAGAATAAAAATAAATAATTGGTCAATGAAAAGCTCTAAAATTTTATGGTCTTCACTTAACCACTATTTGGGATAGAATTAATAATCCGATGATGTATTTCTTAAATCTCTAACCAAGTATCAACTGACTTTAGGATGATCTAAGAAACTTTCACAAGTTGGTACATATTTCTAATTTTTTTTCTTTACTTGAGGATGAGTAAAACTCAAGTTGGGGGGTGTAATAATTATCATAAATTATTAAATAAAAATATTAAAATATATTAATTTAATATTTATTTAAAAAATTGATACTTTTATTAATGTTTTGTAGGAAAGAAGATCATCACTATCAAGAGCTTAATTTATGGGTTCCAATGCCATAAATTTCACTCAAATTGAAGCTAAAATGAAAACGTTATGAAGCCCAGAAGTAAAAATACAAGAAAAATAAAAAATATAAGATCGATGCATAGTGGACCGATCGGTCGGTTCGTGGAATAGGAGCAGACCACCTAGCTCAGCAAACACAGTGAATTAGAATGTGACACGTGGTGGACCTAAACCCTTAAGAGGTTTACACTAAATCTATCATGACGTATGGGGGCAGAATCATCATTTAGCTAGGATCAGTGCGCACTGGTTGGTGGCGGTCTTTGGTGTAGTCAGTCTATAGGGTCTACAGACTTCATGAAGCACTGATAGACAATTGTAATTAATGTCGGTTAGGATCCAATGGTGGAGATTTATTCCAGCTTTGATTAGGACTCCAGGCTTCATCTAAGTGCGATCCAATGACTGAAATTCATCTTGGCTTCGATCTAATGGTTCAGAATCAATCAAAGAAATTAAACGGTGGATTTATGAGGGTTTTTGAGTTGTTTGATCAAGATCTGATGGCCAAAATTTGTCAGGGTGTTAGAAATCAATCTAGACTTGGATTCTAACTCCGAAAATAGCTCTAAAAGCCCTATTTCCTCCTCTATTTAAGCACTCTTACTTTCATAGCCTGAGAACAAGTTCTCTAAGCCAAAAAAAAATAGAGAAAAAAGCGCTTCTCTTCTCTCTTTTTCTCTCTTCTCCTCCTTCTTTCTTCCTTCTTTCTTCTTCCAACCTTCAATCAAAGGAGCTATGAAGATGCCTGGAGCGAGCAAATCATCTACCGTGCAGGGCTAAGGAGCTAAATTCTAGGAGAGTAGATGAAGTCTTCTAAACATGGGTTGTAATTTTTTTTTGTATCTTTTATAATTTTTTTGATGCAAACATGTTCTTATGCCTAGTTTTTAATGAAATTTATTTTTATGCATGAGATCTTGACTTTGTGGCATACTTATTATTAATCTACATAAATTATATTCATTAAGATGGGTTGTGATCAATAGATACAATTTATACTTAATTTAATAATTTATTTTAAAGCAAAATCATTAAAAGTCATGTTTTAAAATTTTAAGAATTAAAGTATTAAATAATTTATGATTTCATAGAGATGGATCATAATCAAAAGATATAATTCATACTCTAAGAAAATAAATTATAATCATAACTAAATTCTTAAAAATATTAATTTTTGTATTAAAAAGAATTACCACAACCCTGTTAGAGAATGATTTGAAATTCTAGAATACTTTTCATCAATTCTAAAACCATAATTAATTATGTATTTGCTATCTTTTATTTTAATTTGCTAAAATCTAAATTAATACCCTTTGATCTACTTATTTAAATTTTTACTTAATAATTAACTTAAAATTCTATTTTTATGATAAATTGAATGTAACTTAGCCTTCAATCCTCGAGAAAATTGGCACCCAACTCACCAACTATCCTACTAAATAATAAAATTAGATTTAATTTTTATTTGATCCTGTAACGACAAGCAGTCATTAAGAACTAGAGGAAAACCTCACATAACATGGGTGAAAGGATCCTAACACAATTAATAACCTTCAGCTGTTTAAGATGGGAGGAGGGAAGAAGCCTTTTCAATGGCCCTTTTGCATTCTAATAACTTTGTTATGGATAGGAGAAGGACCTCATCCTAATAAAGAAAGGCTAATCCTGTCAGAAATAGAAGGAGAACCTCATTCTTTCAGAAGAATAAAATAAAGGCCAACCATGTTACGAACAGAAGAAGAACCTCATCCTAACATGAGTAAAAACCTTCGGTTATTTAAGATAGAAGAAAGAGAGAGGCTCTTTCAATGATCCTTTTGTATCCCAATGACTTCGTTAGGGGTAGGAGGAGGACCTCACTCTAACAAAAGTAAAAGCAAACCCCACCAAAAATAAGAGAAGAACCTCGTCCTAATATAGATAAAGTTTCATGGTTACCACAAGAAGATTATTCGACGGTCATGTCATTAAAAGATGAGGTAAAAAAAAGAGAGAAAAAATCAATAGACATCAAATCCATGCAAGGCGAAGAGACAATTGAGAAAAATATTATTTTATTAAAATTTAAGGCCATTACAAAATGAAGGTCGGTAAGACCATACAAAAAAGAGGGGAAGTAAGATGGTCGAAGTGCTAAGAAGGACCTGATTCTTTGGACCTCGGACTACTGCTCCCCACCATCGCTAGAGATTGCTTCAAGCTAGTGATCTCTTCTTCAAGCTCCTTCTTTTTCAATAGGCTGTCTACAAATAATTTATCGGTCCATCAAAAATTATCTTTGGACTACCGCAACTATCTTCTTAAAACTTCCGATTTGGTCTCTATATCTTTGATAGCTTGTCACTCATAAGCCAATTGAATCTTCAGCTATTGAAGCTCGATCGATTTCTTAGCAAATGTTGCTGATAGAGTCTCTAAAGAATTTCTCAAGAAAAGAAGTTCATCTAACTCTCAATTTAAGCTAGCATCCGCCTTCTTCGCCAACTGCCTTTTAAGACTAGCCATCCTCTCGTCCGCTTTTTGAAGTTGCTGTTGGATGCTAGCGATTTCATTGCTCTAGATGAGCTTGAAATTCTTGTGTGAAATCTCGGCAGCGTGAAGTTGATTTTGAAGCTCTAAGAATCTATTGAACCAATCCCAATCAAACTTCTCTTAACTAGTGGACCACGCCGAGCTTCCCTCCAATAATCAAATTTTCTCCTTCGTCACATTGAGTTCAACTTCAAGGGAGCAAGCTTTAGCTATTAAAGTCCAGGACTTTTCACTTGCATGCTTCTTGACCTCCTCAAGCTCTTCATTGAAGTAAAATTTTCTGGCATTATATTATTTAAATAATTATCTAGATGATTGATGTAGATAGTGAATTTTGGCAGTGACGTCAGCATGATTCTTCTTCAAATTCTTAAGCTCATCTTCGACCTTCTCTAATTTTCTCTTAAGATGATGAACCTTCTATTGGAAAATATATCCTAAAGCCAATCATCTAAGTGGTAGATGATTAAAATTAGTGTATGAATTATCTAATAATAATAGTTATTTGGCTGATTCATCATAAAAGTTCTATTTTTCTTAAATGTACTCCTAAATTATGATGAAGTTCTTAGAACCATAATTAATCAATAAAGAAGAATTTATCGGATGGTTCTTAAATTATTCATGATCAAATGATAGGTTATTAATAAGAATAATAATTTATCGAGTGTAGATCACTATATGACATATGCGTTGGTTGTCCTCATAACCAAGTGGTGTGAAGAGACTGGTATGGCATCCAGATGAGATGTAAGAGTATATCTGCACTGAACATGATTAATATAGCACTCTACTATCAAGAGTAGCTTTATAAGATCAAAGGATATAAGTGTTCCTCTGACTTGAGATCACAACATTGACTTGCAAGTAACTCACTGTACTTTGGTGTTGGACTATCTATATTTTTAATATAGGTTTGAAAGATTTCTGAGTACAGTCAAGTACTTATGAAGTCGATGTATGAGTCAAGATGGGATTGACCACTCCTGATTAGTTTCAAGAAGAAAATATCTCATTGTATTTTAACTTAGCAAAACCTAGGCCTGGGTAATCATCGTGAGATGTCATAGGATTTACAAAATTTTAAAATATAATAAAGATGACTTGTATTAGTGCTGACAGCATACTCGAAGTCATCTTGAGCATTATTGATCATAGGGATGAATTATATGGTAACCATAGGCTAGGGTTCTAAGAATGTTGCTTTGCATACATTTGACCTATCCAGACGTCAGGATCCATTGCTAGATGGTAACTTTGATTGGTACAGAAATTAGTTCTTGTGCTATTGGCTTAGGTTCAAACCTATGGGTTTACACACATTAGAGCTTGTAACCTTACCAAATGGTTAATTAACATAGCACTCCATGGGGTTACACTGAACATGATCAATGTAGCACTCTACTATCAAGAGTAGTTATATAAGGCCAAAGGATATGTGTCCCTCTGACTTGAGATCATTACGTTGACTTGCAAGCTACTCACTGTACTTTGGTGCTAGACTATCTATATTTTTAATATAGGATCGAAAGATTTCTGAGTACAGTCAAGTACTTAAGAAGTCAGTGTATGAGTCAAGATGAGATTTTTAGCAAAACCTCGGCCTGGGTAAACTTGGTGAGGTATCACGGGATTTATAAAATTTTAAGACTTAATAGAGATAACTTGTATGAGTGCTGACAGCATACTCGAAGTCATCTTGAGCATTATTGGTCATAGGGATGAATTATATGGTAACCATAGGCTAGGGTTCTAAGAATGTTGCTTTGCATATATTTGACCTATCCAGGCATCAGGATCCATTGCTAGATGGTAACTTTGATTGGTACAAAAATTAGTTCTTATGCTATCGGCTTAGGTTTGAACCTATGAGGTTACACACATTAGAGCTTGTAACCTTATCAGATAGTTAATTAACGATCGAGAATCATTCTAAGGTCAATCCATCAATATGATTGACGTTTGACCTAATGCAAGTATTACAAGAGGATCGATTAGTAATTGAATTGTTAATTGGCTCAATTTGATTGAGCAATCAAGCTGAGATTAAGTCTAATTGAATTAAATTTAATTATAATTAGTTTAGACTTAATTAGATTAAGTCTAATTAGTTTATTGGATAAGTCAATTACAAAAAAGAATAATTTCTTATTTGACTAGGGCTTAGGTGCACCTAATTGACTCAGGATTTAAATTAGATTAAATCTTGATTTAATCTAATTTAATTAGGCTCCAAGTTAGACTAGGATCATCCTTAATTATGTTGCATTTAATCTAGTTTAAATATAATTTAAATCAGATTCAAACCTATTTTGACTTGGTCAAACAAGCGGAGTTCCAGTTGGACTAGGACTCTCTCTTTCTCTTGCACCTAAGAGCCCAAGCCCACACCTTTAATTCTAGAATTTTTATGTGAATTCCCATGCCTAAGAAAGCTTCTCCACACTCAAAATATCTGGTTATTTAGAATATATTTTGACTTGGTCAAAACTAGAAAGAGGTTAGAATTTATTTCCTACTTGGAAGAGTCCCTTTTGACCTAAACTCTTCCCTCCTCTTGTGCGCCCACTTCTCCCACACCATGTTTTTTGTTCTGCCCATTCTTTCCTTGCTTTTGTCATGAGTTTTAGATTTTTCATGCCAAGAAATTAGGGAGGGGGTGTCTAACTCTTGGATGCCCCCTTAACTACATTATTTGAAGCATTTGACTAGGTCTTTGACCTAGTTTTTGACTCTTGTATGATGCCTCCTATTTGATAGGAGAGGGCATCAAAAATGCTGGGATTACATGTGAAGAAGGTAGAAGAAAAGGGCTAGAGGGCATGGGGTTTTGGACGTCTACATCCTTGGAAGAATAGTCTTCATTAAGACATGAAAAGTTTGTGTCTTGATAAAGACAAAGGTAAGCAAAAATGTCTTCTCTCATTATTTTCTTTCATGGTTTATGTTCTTAATTTTTTTTATTATTTTTATATGATAAAAATCTGAGAGAGAGAGGATCAGAGCATGTAGATCTGTGCTCCAAGATGTTGGGGCATGAAGATCATCTTTGGACATGATCTGATCATGTCCTGATAAGAGAAGGAGGAGAAGAAAGGTCTTCTCATAGGGTTTCGTTGAGAATCCTTCTTCTCTAATTTTTAGTAAAAAATTTATATGATAAAAATAAAAAATATTAGATCTAGAAACTTAAAAAAAATTTAGAAGAGAAGGTCTCCTCTTTTCCTAGCATAGAGATATTTTCAGGACATCAATCGTTGATGTCCTGAAGGAGAAGATCTATCTTCTTTTAGGATTTATTTCTCCTTATTTTTATTTTCTAATTTATGGAAGATCCAAGGGTTGGATTCTTTCCTTATTCCTCCACATATTCTTCATCTCTTGGAGTGTCTAGGAGATTTGAAGAATATATTCTTGATTGATCATCAGGAGGGATCCGCGAGAAGCTAGCTCTTCGAGCGAATCTTCATTCGACGAACCTCTAATCTGTGTTGTAGATTTGTGTGGATCACCTATAGAGGTCAGACATATGTGCGGCTCTAAAAATAATAATGAAAATCAAACATAGAGTTCTCAACCAATGCAAAGGTATGAGATCTGATCTCTTGGCAATCTAGATATGATCTAGGGTTAAATCTAGAATTATTGTAGATCTAGATATTGATATGATCAATACCACTTATGATTAATTTAATTTCAGATTTATATTTATATCATGACATATTATAGATCTTTGGGGTATGATTTTATAATTTGATTACATGCATATTGTAGATTAAACTGTTTAATCTATGTCTTCCGCTGCTTTAATTTCAAAAAAGTTTTAAAATCTATGCATGAAACCCTGCATGTTTCTCATTAGTTGTATTAGAGCATCTAGGTTCTTTTATAACATATTCATGTATACTTAAGAATAAATCTAAATATTAAAATTAATTAAAGATCGTACATACTGTCATAAGGTTGTCCTATTGTAAGCTTAACCCCTTATAATGAAAAGGTTATCCTAGTATGTGCTGATCTGGATGTGAATCATGAATTATCTAGATTAGATCTAATAAATTTATGATTCATTTTCTTGATTTTAAATCTAAAATTAAATATATGTTAGATCTATTTTAGATTATTTAGATTAGATCTAAATAATATTAGATTGCACATACTGCTATAAGATTGTCCTGCTGTAAGGTTTATCCCTTACAGTGAAAAGATTGTCCTAGTATGTGCTGATCCAAATAACATAAATCATAAATATGTTAGATGAGATCTAAAGTAATTTATGATTTATTTTTAGATTTTAAATCTAATATTAAATGGTTTATGATCTGATTTTCATCATTTAGATGAGATTCATGTTTTGATCTAGATCTTCATGTTGTATATGTTGATATATAGCTTCATTTTTTGAATCTAGTTTGCATATGTATGACATCTAAGTTTTATAAAATTTAAATTGCAAACTTACTTTCTATGAAACCCTAGATTCGAAACCCTAGGACATGATCAAAATATTGAACTAAATTAGATCAAAAACCATCATTTGAATTTGACTCAATCTAAACTATTTACAATTTGAAAATATTTCAAATGATTAAGTTAGAAATTAGTTCTGAGATTTCATAAACCCAAACCCATAAGCTTTGAACTTAATTAAGAATTAAGTGATTGTTTAGGATCTAGATTTGTGATTTAAAGATCCTAAGATAATTTCATAAAACATGGGTTAAAGGAAAATGGGTTAGCTTTGATAAGGTCCTTAACTGCATTAGACCTAGGGTTAGATTAAATATGGACTTAGTTAAAAAATTGATCAAACCTAATTAATAGTTAATTAGGATTAGATTATTTCTTTAGATCAATTCAATAGTTGTAGTTGTTCAAAATCCATACATCTAACAAATGGATACTGATCGTGGCTCAGTGGTTGAGCTCGAGTCTTTAGGCAGACCAAATCAAAACTGATAAATTAATTAGTGTCTAAGATAGGTCTGGCATCCCAGATCGATGGTTTTTAATTGACAGCCTGCTTACCTAGCCATTTCTGATGGTGTCTAAGGCAAGCCTTAGCAGACCCTTCCATCAATCTTACTTACCTAACCAATGTGGTTAATCAGGTTTTGATTAGGTTGCTCATTAAGTCATGCTAACCCATGTCACATAGAAAATTAGTGAGACTGATTTTACTCAGTGAGATTGATCTAGGTGCCCATGGACCGATATTGATCCTAGTTCTTATCAAAGACTTAAGAAGTCAGTAGGAGGACTTGACTTGATGAAGTAAATAGGAGCAAATGGTCCATGTCCTTTCTATCCTTAAATCACTAATAATTTAAATTCTCTAAAATTCTTTGATCCCTAAAATGACAAAGTTATGGAGATAACTGAGTCATTGCCTACCATTAAGGTATTTGATAATGGGTCCATTAACTCAATAATCTTTGGAGGCCCATTAGCCTGGTGCTTGTTGACTAATGAAATTATCATTCATCATATGATGACTTGGATGTGTCTCTCTAATGGTGGTTAGGTTGACCAACTATAGTTGGACTTAATCATTTATTGGTTAGATGCTCCAAGTATAGTCATGTTAATGGTTGGATCTAACTGGATCCTTATAGTAGAGATCCTAATCTACTAATTAGATTTCTAGGACAAAATTAAATTATTAAAAATTATTTAGAAAAATAATTGATTATGAACCTACCCTTAGATGTACATAAGTTGACCAACCATAGTTGGACTTGTGTGCAATCTATGTGGATTCTAGTACCCACTAAGGAATTAGGATAATTTCTTGAATTGGAGGTAGAGGCTACCAATTTGAATAAAATAGTGGGAGAACCTTTAGACTAAAGTCCAAGTCTCTAAGCTTAATATAATTCATATACTTAGGTCATTATTCTCTTTACTCAAAATAAAGCTAAACCCTAATTGCTCCTATCATTATTAGACAGTGATGACTTATGGGATCCAACTTCGATAATTAGTATTGAAAGTTGAATTTGGTTTAGTAGTATGAATTGGTTTGTACCGGGGCCTCTTAGCCCAGTAAAAATAATTAGTCCTATGCAATTTGTTGCAAGAATTTTAGAAAAGTGGAATATTTGACAATGGTGAGAAATACCTAAATGTTGGGGATGAAAATCTCGTTCTAATCCTAGCTTTAGGAATTGTCAAGCTTATTTTCAAAAGATGTTATTTTTAGTGATTATCACCATTGTCCATTGTTTATAATAAAGATGATCTTTGTTGACCTTTTGGCCAGAGATGGTTATCATTTATCAATAAAGAAGATTGGTGTGATATTATTATGAATAATGTTACAATAATACATGGATAATAAAAAAATGATATTTAACATTTACGCAGTCTGTTAAGTGTAATGTACACACCCTAGTTAGATTATGTCATGGATGTCTATCTTTGTCATTATAGGCATAGTCATCTGGACAAGAATAAGATAAACGGTTAGCTTGAGATGGAAACCTCGACATCAATGATTGTGAATCATTGATAGCCTATGAATCTTATCTTTTTGGGAAGATGATAAAATCACCTTTTACTAAAAAAGGTGAAGGAGCCAATAAAGTTTTAAGTCTCATACATAGTGATGTATGTGGACCTGTAAATTTAAGTACCAAAGAAAGATATTAATATTTCATTATACATGACCTATCTGAGCATGGGTGCATTCGGGATGAATCATTTGAAATGTTTAAATAATTCAATAATGAAATAGGAAAACAAACTAGATAAGGTATTAAAACTCTTTGATTAGATCAAACAAGCAAATACTTAGCCAGTGAGTTTGTGACATATCTAGGAGAGAATTGGATTCTCTCTCAGTGGATTTCTTTTTGGAATATAGTGTATCTAAAAGAAAAAATTAAAATTTGTTAGACATGGTTCATTCCATGATAGGATCCACTAGTCTACCTGTTTCAGGGTTGTGCTCTTGTGACTACTTATTTTACTCTAAAAATTTATATTGAGTGAATATGTTGCATTGACTCTGTATGGGATATGAATCGGACGTAGACCTAAACTCTCTCACTTTCAGGTTTCGAGTTGATCGGCCTTTGTCATATATTTGCACACAGATAAACCTGGAGCCTGGTCCAATAGGTATTTAAGGGTGATTAATTCTACCATACTGAAGAGTATAAGATGTTCATCAGTAGTAGGACATTCCTTTTGGAAAGGAGTTCTTTAGAGAAGGAACTGATGCCTATCAAGTTGAACTAGGAGAAGTTTGACTGATTGAAAAGAACCAACGTAATCTAGTAAACCTATAGAATCAGATTTGATCTGATCAAATCCGATGTCCATTAAAGTGTCACCTTTAAGAAAATTTGGTAGAGTACAGCGTTAGCTAGATAGATACTTTAGTATCTAGGTTTGGGATGATGATCCTATTGAGCTCGATGAGAACAACAAGGATCTGATCACCTATAGGGATACAATGCAGTGGTCTAACTCTGAGAAGTTGCTTGGGGCCATATGATCCAAATTGAAGTCTATGAAAATCAATAGTGTATGGATACTAGTTGATTCACCTGAAGGGATAAAACTCATTAGGTGTCAATAGATTTTTAAAGGATCAGAGTAGTGTAGACGAGAAGGTAAAGACCTGTAAGGCCCATTTGGCTATTATCTCATTTTCTAAAAATACATTTTGAACGTATGTCTTTGTTATGAATAAAGACAAACCCTGCATTTGTAATTGGGCAAAATATTTTGTAGTGTTATTCCTTGTGATGTTTGAGGTTGAATTTCTCTTAATCAAGAATGGCATTCCAGCATTGCAAGAAATAAAGGTTTAGCTATCATCTTATTTCTCCATGTACGAGACCAGACATGGTAAACTCACTAGAGGTAGTGAGTAGATATCAGTCTGATCCAAGTGAGAGCCATTGAGTGATTGTATAGACAATCCTTAAGTATTTGGAAAATACTAAGATTCAGTGACTCGAATATCGAAGTACTGACTTAAAATATGTGGATGTTTTAATTTCAGTCAAAACAAGATGATAACAAGAGAATGTCGGATCATACCCTAATTGTAGGAGCAATCGGTTGGAAAGGTTTCAAGTAGTATACTTTAGCCTATTTAGTTAGTGATGTAGAGTACATCATGGTATATGATGCTGCCATGTAATCTATGCAGTTGTTGTGGTTCATTAGCTAGTTAGGAGTGGCACCCTCCATTAATGGTCCAGTCCAATCATAGCATTGGAGCCACAACTCAGGCTAAAGAATCCAAGGACCAGCATATTCTACATCGCTTTCACCTTAGATATTAGATCTAGGTTACGTCGATCCTTAGAAGATCGTTGTAAAAGAAAAACTTAATCGACCCATTTGCTAAGGCCTCGGAGCGAAAGAGTTCTACGAACTCAAGTGAAAGATAGAATATTTGATATCACTCTGATTGGCTTTAGTCCAAGTAAAAGTTATTGAAAAATATGTCCTAAAGCCAATTATCTAAGTGGTAGATGATTGAAATTAGTATATGAATTATCTAATAATAATAGTTATTTGACTGATTCATTATAAAAATTCTATCTTTCTTAAATGAACTCCTAAATTATAATGAAGTTCTTAGAACCATAATCAATCGATAAAGGAGGATTTATCGGATAGTTCTTAAATTATGCATGACCAAATGATAAGTTATTAACAAGGATGATAATTTATCGAGTGTAGATCGCTGTATGCTAGATGCATTGGTTGTCCTCATAACCAAGTAGTGTGGAGATACTGGTTTGGCATCTACGTAGATATAGGAGTACATCTGCACTAAACGTGACCAATGTAGCACTCTACTATCAAGAGTAGCTAGATAAGGTCAACAGGTATAAGTGTCCCTCCGACCTGAGTTCACCATGATGACTTGCAAGCAAATCACTGTACTTTGGAGCTGGACTGCCTATATTTCTAATATAGGTTCAAAAAATTTTTGGATACAGTCAAGTAGTTATGAAATTGGTATGTGAGTCAAGATGGGATTGACTACTCCTGATCAACTTAAGGAAGAGAATGTCTCATTGTGTTTTAATTTAGCAAAACCTTGGCCTGGGTAATCCTCGTGAAATGTCATGGGATTTGCAAAATTTTGAGACACAATAGAGTGACTTGTATGAGTGTTGACAGCATACTCAAAGTCGTCTTGAGCATTATTGGTCATAGGGATGAATTATACTGTAACCATAGGTCAGGGTTCTAAGAATGTTGCTTTGCATACTTTCGACCTATCCGGGCATCAAAAATCATTGGTAGATGGTAACTTCGATTGGTACAAAAATTGGTTCCTAAGCTATCGTCTTAGCTCTGAACCTATGGGGTCATCGACATTAAAGCTTGTAACTTGATCAGATGGTTAATCGATGATTGAGAATCGTTCTAAGGTCAATCCATAAATACAATTCTTGTTTGACCTAATGCAAGTATTGCAGGAGGATCGATTAATAATTGGATTACTAATTGGTTTAATTTAATTGAGTAATTGGGCTGAGATCAAGTCTAATTGAATTAGATTTAATTAGAATTAGTTTGGACTTAATTAGATTAAGTCTAGTTGGTTTATTGGATAAGCCAATTGCAAGAAAGAATAATTCCTTATTTGACTAGGACTTGGATGCACCTAATTGACTTAGAATTTAAATCAAATTTAAATCATGATTTAATCTGATTTAATTTGGCTCCTAGTTGGACTATGATCAACCTTAACTAGGTTATATTTAATCTAATTTAAATATAATTTAAATTGGATTCAAACCTATTTTGACCTATTCAAAAAAGAGGAGTCCCAGTTGGACTGGGACTCTCTCTTTCTCTTACACCTAAGAGCCCATGCCCACACCTTTAATTCTAGAATTTTTATGTGAATTCCCATGCCTAAGAGAGTTCTCCATGCCCGATATATCTTGTTATTTGGAATATATTTTGTTTTGGTCAAAACTAGAAAGATGTTAGGATTTATTTCCTACTTGGAAGAGTCCCCTTTGACCTAAACTCTTCCCTCCTCTTGTGCGCCCAATTTTCCCATGCCATGTTTTTTGTTCCACCCTTTCTTCCCTTGCTTTTGTCATGAGTTTCAAATTTTTCATACCAAGAAATTAGGGAGGGGGCATCCAAGAGTTGGACTCCCCCTTAACTACCTTATTTGAAGGGTTTGACTAGGTCTTTGACCTAGTTTTTGACTCTTGTATGGTGCCTCTTATTTGATAGGAGAGGGCATAAAAAATGTTGGGATTCCATGTGAAGAAGGCAGAAGAAAAGGGCTAGAGGGCGTGGGGTTTGGAGCATCTACATCCTTAGAAAAAAAGTCTTCATTAAGACATGAAAATTTCATATCTTGATAAAGACAAAGGTACGAGAAAATGTCTTCTCTCATTATTTTCTTTCATGGTTTATGTTATTAATTTTTTTATTTTATATGATAAAAATCTAAGAGAGAGAGAGAGGATGAGGACATGGGGATCTGTGCTCCAAGATGTTGGGGCATGAAGATCATCTTTGGACATGATCTGATCATGTCTTGATAAGAGAAGGAGAAGAGAAGAAATGTCTTCTCTTAGGATTTCTTTGAGAATCCTTCTTCTCCAATTTTTTGTAGAAATTTTATATAATAAAAATCAGAAATATTAGATCTAAAAAATTAGGAAAAATCCTAGAGAAGGTCTCCTCTTGTCCTAGCATAGAGATATTTCCAGAACATCAATTGTTGATGTCCTGAAGGAGAAGATTTATCTGCTTTTAGGATTTATTTTTTATTTTTTATTTTTTTGATTTATGGGAGATCCAAGGGTTGGATTTCTTCCTTATTCCTCCACATATTCTTCATCTCTAGAGTATCCAAGAGATCTAGAGAATATGTTCTTGATTTACCATCAGGAGGGATCCGCAAGAAGCTAGCACTTCAAGCGGATATTCATTCGATGAACCTCCGATCTATGTTACATGTTTGTGTGGATCACCTGTAAAGGTCGGACACATGTCTGGCTTTAAAAGCAACAATGAAAATCAATCATGGAGTTCTTGACCCATGCAAAGGTAAGAGATCTGATCTTTTGGTAACCTAGATATGATCTAGGGTTAGATCTTGAATTATTCTAGATCTAGGTATTGATATGATCAATATGACTTATGATTAATTTTATTTTAGATTTATATTCGCATCATGACATGTTATAGATTCTTGATGTAGAGTTTTATAATCTGATTACATGCATATTATAGATTAAGCTATTTAATCTATGTCTTCCATTGGTTTAATTTTGAAAAAGTTTTGAAATCTCTGCATGAAACTCTGCATGTTTCTCATCACCTCCCTCCTTAGGCTCTTTACGTGGGCCTTTAAGGGAACACCCTGAGGAAGGAGGCGGCTTCAATAGGAGACTGCACTTGAAGTATGAAAATATCACCACATAGATTTCATAGAAGAAAAATTCATTGTCAAAATAAAATTGACTTCATTGATCGAAATATTTTTAGTACAAAACGAAAAATAAAAAAGAAAATACAAAAGAAGGAGGTCTCATACCTTCGAGGGAATGGTGGAATAGTCTGATGCATTCTCAGTTGGTGCAGGCCCTTCAATGGTGACAAGACTAAATGAGGTGGAGGTGTGGTGGAAGCTGGCTCAGTAGGCGGGATGTGAGTTGCAATGATAGATGGATCCAATGCCTCTACAAGAGCCCCTTCAGACTGGAAGCTGAGGTCAAGCTCTAAAAATTTGCTGGCCACCTAATCTTCATAGAGCTCGAACCCCTTTTGGAAGGCCTCCTTGCTAAACTGGATGTTCAAGTCTCTTATTTCAGAGAAGATCTTGAACTCCTCTATTGCTTGGGCCTTTGCTTCCAAGATGTGCCTTGAAACCTGCCTCTCCAGTTCGGAGACCTTGCCTTCGATCTTCTTCCTCTTCTCCTCTTCAGAGGCCAAAGCGACCTTCAATCCCATTGATGTTTTCTCTTCCTCCTTTAGCACCTCTTGAAGACTCCCAACCTTGGCAGCCTTCTCCTCCATGAGGCGATTAATCATGACAGCTTTCTCCTCCAAAAGGTGACAAACTTTGGCTTGATGATCCTCTTAGGCCTTCACCAACTCTAGCCTTAAGCAGTTCAGTAATCTGATGTACCCGAGCAATTGGTGGCCCATCTACAAAAAAAAAATGTGGGGAAGAGAGGACAAAATAAGTTATGTGAATGAAGGAACATTAAGAGGCTAAAAGAAAGAAGGAAGGGCGGGGTAGTTACCTTAAGAAAGGATCCAAGTGAGTCCCAAGCATGTTGATTGGCATCGACATCAATAATTCTATCTACAACCTTGGGTATGGTGAACATGTTATGATTTGACACCTCAAATTCAACCCATAGCAAGAAGTGAATCAATTTTCAGTACAGCAGTCAGACCGACTCTGATATGTGGTCAAGCCAGCTTGGATTGAGATCGAGCGGGCTCGAACCACAGCCAAACTGGCTCTCTTAGGTAGATGATAGTAGGAGTCTGGGTGAGACGCGGTTGAGCCAGCTCAACCCCTGATCGACCCAGCTTGACAGAGGCAAATAGAACATGATTGGATTTTTTCTATTTAGGCTCGGATTGTGATTAATCCAAGGGATCTATGAGAGTTGCGCATGGACCATAGGATCTAGCAGCCATGGAGGATTGCGGTCATGATTTAAAAGTCAAAAAATATTCCAAGACTCCATAAAGAACATGTTTGACTCATTTTAGGAGAACGAGTCCTGTTCGGACTCCTATGAACTGTTGAGAAGAGAATTCTCATTTTATTTAAAGGACTGAGATGCTGTGGAGCAGAAAAGATGGTGTGTGTGATATGAGAGGCACGTAGAGAGGCTCAGACAGCCACCAAGAAGAGCTTGATAGAGCATCGAGTACATGCAGCCTATGAGAGAGAAGCAATAAGTGCATAACATTCGATGAGGGGGCTGTAAGGGCAGAGCATCTTGTAGCTTCTATGGGTCTTCTTGAAATTCTAAGAGAGCTTTTATGAGAGTAGCTTCTAGTTGAAAGAGATTTATGTATGGTGAGTTGAGAGTGGATATTTTTCTCTTATACCTATTTTTCTCTTTTAGAGTAAAGCTTTGCATGCCCCGTGGAGGCGAGTCTTTAGGCTGATCCACGTACTTAATTATTTTTTTATTTTATTTTTTTCTTCTTTCTACCATAATAATTTGGTACTAGATCCTTAACAAGCAATATCAAAGTAGCTGATATCCCAACAGTTTAGTATCAAAGCGAGTTGATACCACAACAGAACCCATTAACCAAAGCCTTGATGATTTCATGATTGTTGAACAGGTTCTCCACCGACTCCTCGTTGGAATCATTAGGACCATTATAGTGGGTCTTCTACTAAGACTTTCTTAAGGCCTTTCTTGTCTTCTTCTTCTCCACCTCCTTTTCCTTTTCAAGAGGAGGCTTTGGAGCTTGAACCTCAGTAGGAGGGTTTAGAAGCATTCAAGGCCCTATGGCTTTGACAGTGGCATTGACCTCGGTGATAGCGGCAACCTTGGTGACAGTGGTAGCCTTGGTAGCAGGGGCGGCATTAGCAGGCACTATAGAGCTGGGTGCGTCCACCTTTGTTCTCTTGGAAGGCTCATCGAATGTTGTGCCCTTTCTCTTGCGGGCTTAGAGCCCTTTCGAGAGCATCTCAACTGCCTTAGCATCCATTTTTGCAATGAAGAAAAGAGTATAATTTTAAAAAAAAAGGGAGAATGAAGAGAAAAGAAGTAGGGGGTAACTTACAAACCTTGGCCATATACCGACTGGGTTCAGAGGGCTGAGGCCGAGGTTGAACAGAGTTTGTTCTTTTACTAGCTCGAATACAGGAGGAGTTCGGTAATCTTTAATTTGGTTAATTAACTCTTGGTCCTACCACTCTAACCCTAGGGCTCGATGGACTGAATCCCTCAAATTTTCCTATGGAGGAAGTCCTTGGTGTAAGATCAGACAAGCAACAAAAATGAACTTCTCTTTCCAGTTATGAATAGAGGAGGGGGCACCATTGAGCAACTCCTTCTTACCGAATTGGGGTGAAACATACCACTAGTCCTTTGCAGTGGGATGATGTTTGAAGGTAAAATAAGTTTAGAAAAAAAAAATGGTGGGGCCAAACTTCGATGGATATATAGAAAGCAAGGAATCTTATTATGAACCTAAAGGAGTTCGGCACTACGAAAGCTAAGGAGATATTTAAAAAATGAAAAAGAGGTATAATAAAGATGGGAAGAGAAAGCCTTAATCCAGCATGGAAGGTCTCCAAATACAAGCAAAATCAATTTGTAGGGGCATAAGCTCGACTACACAGTCCAGAAAGTTTCAGCTCATACTCGGCAGGCACCCCGTACTGGATCCTAATTAATGATAGATCTTCAGAAGTCAGGGAACAAAGTATAGTTTCTAGTATGAAATCTGGCTGAGGTGCTGCCCTAGGTTTAGCTTCCATTCTGATCTCGGGGTTTTGGGGGTTTGGGTCAGTAGGATTCCTAGAACCACTAGACCAAGGAACCTTGGATGACAACTAGATCAAATTAAATCTGGTAAAGTCCCAAAAAAAAAACTTAGGGAAAAGAGGTGATGAAGACTCAAAAAAGAAGAATGGCGAAACCGACCCAGACAAACTTGAAGAGATTCTAAAAGAATGTGGAAAGGCTAGAAATCAGGAGAACAAGCATGAGGGACTGACCTAGGCTAATCAAAAAGTTCTAGAAGAAGATCGAAAAGATGAAGGATAGTCGAGAAGTACGCCGACGGTCGAAAGCATTGCAAGAGAACAATAGCAACAGAGACGGGACACTCAGGGATGATGGAAAATAGACGAAGGAGAAGAAGGAGCACAAATGAAAGTGAGCAACTGCAAAAGAATAATAGGTTTAAATAAAAAATCAGAACTAGAGGAAGTTATGACTGCAGCACTTCTTTAGCCAGTCTTAATTTGCCACGTGTCCCACTCACGCCCATCGCTAGGCAAAATAATAATTGTGTCATACATAGAGTTCCATGCCAGATGAAGTTTTCAAGAGAATTTGTCCTTCTAGGTCATTCGACATTAAACCTCACTGCCAATTTGAAAAAAGATAAAATGTTCCACTCTCCGAGAGCGGGAAGCTGGCAAGGGACTTCGATTGCAGCAACATTTCTATACTTCCTTCTTTCAAAATTCGAACTCGGGAGTATGTGTAACACCCCACCCCTGACTAAAATGGGTGATGGTGCCACACCCCACCCTTATCTAAAGATTAAGGGAATTTCTAAACTATAGCTATGCTAATCTATACATCAAATAATGATCTATTTTTAATTAAGCTAAATAATTCTTTCATCTATGACAGAGACATTTCAATCTCAATTTCTTATCTTGCTAAAACAAATATCATTACTTAACCTAACATCTCACATAAGCAAACTCATGCTTTCAACTATTAAATCATCTTTTATACATTGCTTTTTAAGACAACTATAACATATACATATACCAGTTTTTGATTTAACAAACTCAACTATATAATATATTTTAGAATACAATCCTTTCATTAACCAACATCCCAAATACTTCATCTGCTAAAGATGCTGATACACATGCTGATACAATTCTCTAAGCTCAGCTACTCCAAGATTGCAGGTAAAAAGAGTGAGGGGTGAGACTTAGGGAAGTCTCAGTGAGTGCGTATCCAACTATCAATGTGCAAAAATTGGATCATTATAATGCTTATAACACCACGCATAACTTGCTATTAATAAACTTCCAAATATAAATGTACCAACATAATTAAATCACATAACAGCTTTCTTTCAAAATAAACATATATCTTTGCTTACCACTGATAGTATCACAACAACTTATCACCATTAGATTTCTTACAAGCAACTGCACTACAATCATAATCACATCCACCTATGAGCAGTCCTATGACACACTCTCATAGAAAAATCACACCATAATCATATCCATATATGAGCAGTCCTATGACACACTCTCAAAAGAAAAATTATACTATAATCATATCCACATATGAGTAGTCTCATGACATACTCTTATATGGTAACCAATACCATATTCACAATCACAACCACATCCTTATATGAGCAGTCCCATCGACACATTCATATGGGTAATCATACCACCATTATAATACACTCTCAACTAAGCAATCTCTCGATACACTCTCAGATGAGCAGTTTCATCCAATAACACACATATCTATAAGCCTCCATGGCACATAAACCAAGTAAACCATGTAGGAGATGACACCATGAAAGATATCACTGTATAACTCATTAATAATTATCAAAGCCATGCTATCAAAACTATGTGCATAATTATTTGCATATGTAGTACACAAAGACTATTTAGAAATCATACTTTTATCCATGCTTGTCTACAAATACGTAAACTACGAAATACTAAGAAACTACCATGCTTATCAAATACACCTTTTACATAGCAAAATTCTTTGAAAACACCATTTATAGATGAAAATCCACACACCTTAATTAGCAATTGAACTATCTTGCTTTCTGGCTCATCCTAAAGCACTCTTTGAATTCCCTTTTTCTTTCCTATCAAATTGATATACATTGATTAATCATAGTCTCACACCATTCACATCTAGAATTAAGCATGTTTTGTTTGTAGGCTGACTTCTTAAACCATTTTAGCTTTCATTATTATTCCATGCTACTTACCTTGCTTAAGGTTAATTAGACTTTTTAACATAGCTCGATGATTAAATCAATCTATTTTATCTTGCTAGGGTAAGGTAATTCTCAACACTAACCCAAGGAATTTTAATAAATCAACTCATGTTTATTCCATCATCTTTTCCAAAATTTAGTTATCATAATTTCAGTATATTTGCTGAAATATTCTAAACAGGTTTATAATTCAAGCCGCTAATCATAGATTTTGATTTACTAAGCTCTCCCATCTAGTAATAAAGATTGAAGTTTTAATTTAAATCTAGCTTAGAGACTGAAATTCTTACCTCAACTTGGATTAATTCTGCTGCTACAGAACCAGCTTCTCTCTTTTTCTAACAACTGCAACCTTTCTTTCCTCCAATCAGTTTACAATGAACTCATTCCTTTTCCAACAAAATTTTCTTTGATTTCTCATTAAAGAACCTTCCTTGTCTAGCTCTCTTCCTTTTCGTTTCTTCTCTACTTAACTTTAGAACTCAGAACAACCATAACAGGAACTGATGGCTTTTATTTTCAAAAAAGGAATAAACTAGGAAGAATCTTGCTATGTGTCCTCCCAACAAAAGTCCATCTAATTTTCTACTTAATAGGTGTTATTCAGATGAATTTCCTGCTATTTGTTAGTGCCCTCAAGCTGCTCAGTCATTCTCTAAAAAATTATTTTAAAATTATAACTCAAAACCTTCTCGGTTAAAACCTGCTCCCAGAAATTTCTACGACTGGGGTCGATACATTAGAGAAAAAGGGTCGACACCCCAATGCAGGTTGCCCTTAGATCAGCCTTTTCATCAAATAGGTCATCCCTCAGGTTATCCCATAGGTCAACCCTCACAAAAAATTATCAATACCTTGCAGGCAAGTGTCGACCGTTTCTCATGCCGCCATAAAACTTCCTGAAAACCCCTCTTTATTTTTCTAAGACAGTATCAACACCTCTTGAAGAAGTGTCGACCCCTTCCCTTGGGTTTCAGAAATTTTAGTTTCATACTCTGCTCATGGCTGCTCATAACTTTACTTAATACTCTGCTTATTTTACATTTCTTCTTTTAGGTTAATGGCTCCATTAACTTTAAAACATACATATAAATAAGAAACACCCTCCTATTTGGAATCAATAAAAATATCAAAAAAATTAAAATCCTTAACAATAGGATCTCAAAACTTGGATTCTATCTTAAATTTTTCAAAATTCAAAATTTTTAAAACTTTCCTCCTTCAGAATGAATAGGTTAAAGGGTCTAAACATTCATTAAAGTTCATCTTAAGACACACCAACACCTAAAGATCAATTACCGCCTATTTTGGTCTTAAGAAAATTCATATTTTATATAGCTCTCCAGATAGTGCTACTTTCAGACAGAAAATTTTTAGGACTCGAAATAACAGATAGATACAATCTATGCTCAAATAGCTCAAATATATCATAAATAAACTACAACACCATACATACATAAACACAAATCTTTTAATTCTCTACTTTGCTGGTTTGGGATGTTATAGTAGGGGGACAACTGTTGGAGATAGAATAATTCCCATCGAAGTCCTTGGGCAGAACCCTTGGCCACCAACCTCTCTCTTGCTAGAATTCATCAACCTCTTTAGCAATGAGTTCGCACTGCAGAACTTCTCAAAAGCACATAGAAGTCCAGCAACACGATCTTGAACAGTGAAGGAGAACTACTATTATACTAACCTTGCCTTTTGATTAGAAATGAATGACAGGCTTAGACCCCAGTCACACTCCTCTAGTCACATCCATTTCGAATGAACTCCTCCAGTCGCACTCCTTACGGATGAACTTTTTCAATCGCACCCCTTTTGGATGAACTACTCTAGTCACACTCCTCCAGTCGCACTCCTTTCGGATAAACTCTTCCAATCCACCTTCTAGATGAAGTTCTTCAATTGCACTCCTTCTGGACGAACTTCTTTAATCACACTCCTCTAGTTGCACCCCTTCCTAACAAACTCCTCAAGTCACGCTCCTTCAGTCGCGCCCTGTAACACTCCACCCCTAATTAACTATGGATGATGGTACCACACCCCACCCTTATCTAAAGATTAAAAAGATTTCTATGCTATAGCTAAGCTATAATATCATTTAAATCAGCTCAACATAATTACCTTAATCAATCATTCCATTAATCACAAGCATTTCAATTTAACTTCTTTATCTGCTAAAGCAAATATCTTAACTTCACTCAATAATTGATAAAACAAACCTTAAGGTTTCTAATTTATAGAACTATACTTTATTCATAATTCTATTCATTGTACCATCCCTTTAATACACACATTTGTAAAACAAGCTGAACCATATACGTATAATTGTTCTGGCTCAACACATCTAAAAATATATTGCTTTTACAAGCCAATATCACCAAAATATTTTCTCCACCAGAGGTACTGATACATATACAAATACTGAAACATATATTGAAACATGCCTCCAAACCCAGCTACTCCAAGAACTACAAATGCAAAGAGTGAAGGATGAGGCTTGGAAAGTCTCGGTGAGTGTGTATCCAACTACCAATGAGTAAAATAGGATAACTATAATTCTTATAATATCATACATAACATGCTGTTAATAAGCTTCCAAATATAAGTGTAACAACATAAATAAATCATATAACAGCTTTCTTTCAAAATAAACACATACCTTTGCTTACCAGTGATACTATCACAACAACATGTCACCATAGAATTTCTTACAAGCAATTGCATCACAACCATAATCACATCCACCTATGAGTAGTTTCATGACACACTCTCATAGAAAAAATCATACCATAATCATATCTACATATGAGCAGTCCCAAGACACTCTCATATGGGAAACCAACCCACTTTCCCAATCACATATGAGTAGTCCCAAGACACTCTCTCATACAGGTAAACAATATCATATTCTCAATCATATATGAGCAGTCATACATTGACACACTCTCAAATGGATAGTCCCCTCCACCATGATACACTCTTAAATGAGCAGTCCCAGGACACACTCTCAAATAAGCAGTCACAAAGTATCACAAACATTAATAAGCCTCATGGAACATAAATAAAAATCAACCTTATAGTTATCAAAACAACACACTCTCATAGGATTTACCATTCCTATGAGCGACCTATCCATGATCATAATATAAATAAGCCCCATGGTACATAAATAAAGTAAACTATGTAAGAGATGAAACCACAAAAGATATCATGGTATTACTCATTTAAATTACCAAAGCCATGCTTTTTAAACCATGTATACATATACTTGATTATAAAACATGCAAAAGCTATCCAGAAACTATTCCATATTTTGATGGTTCTCAAACTATATATATGAATCCAACATAAGCTGCAAGTACCAAGAGAGTATCTTGCTCTTCAAATAAATCTTTGTACATAGCAAACTACTTTAAAAAATACCATGGATAGATGGAATTCACTCACCTCAAATAGCTATTGGTTACTCGGTACTCTACAGCACCTTTTCAACTCTTTTCCTTTCCTCACTAAATTAAACACTTGCTGCTATCAAAATAGATTTTCTTCTTTTCCAACATCAGCAACCTTTCTCCTTCAATCCAACTCACCACTAAATCCTCTCTTCCTAACAAATTTCCTTGGTTTTTTATTGACAACTGGACCTTCTTCCACACTCTTCCCTCGCCTATTTATTTTGTTTAGCTAAAGAACTCAGAACCTAAACCAAAAGGGAATCGATGGCCTTTATTTGGAAGAGGATGAATTAGGAAAGACCTTGCTAGGTGTCGCATCCCAGAGTTGCCACCCAATTCTTCACTTAATAGGTGTTGCTGTAATGAATTTTCAACTATTTGATTATATCCTCGAGCTACTCTATCATCCCATTTAAAATTATAATTTAAAACACTCTCGGCTAAAACTCGCTCCTAGTATTTTCCACTGACCGAGCTGGCTCAGCCCCAAATTAGGTCAGCTCGAGTGTCACTCGGGTCAGCTCGACTCCAAATCAGGTTGGCTCTCTCAAAAAAATAGAAAACTCATTTTGTAGCCTTGGACTCGAGTCGGCTCGATTTCAATTCAAGTCAGCTCGAACTTCAGGATTTCAAAGATTAACTCTTCAGACTTTGTTCACAGCAATTCCACTTGATTTCAATTCAAGTCAGCTCGAACTTCTAGATTTCAAAAATTAACTCTTCAGACTTTGTTCACAGCAATTCTTAGCTTATCATTTTTTTCTTTTAAGTTAACGTCCTCATTTATTTTACTCTCCATTAACTTTAAAACATAAATGTAAATAAGGAACACCCCCCTACTTAGAACCAATAAAAATATCAGAAAAGTCAAAATTCTTAAGAACAAGAAACTAAAATTTGGATTCTAGTTCAAATTATCCAAACTTGAAACTTTATAACATTTTGCTTCTGAACGAATAGGTCAATGGATCTCCAAAATTTATTAAAAAATTATTTTATAAGTTACCAACACCTAAAGATCAATTACTGAAACTTTTTGTTCCAAGTAAATACATATTTTATATAGCTTTCCATATAAGTGCTAGCTTTTAGACTTAGAAAACTTTCAAAATTTGCAGTAATAGATAGTCATAATCTGTACTTCAAAACTATTACACCCACTAATATTACTTTGAATATCTTTCAAGATGTCAATAGCACACATACTTGAATAAAAATTATTTAATTTATCATTTTGATGGTTTGGGATGTAACATTTTCACCCCCCTTAAAATAAATTTCATCCTCGAAATTTGCACTTTCTACTTCAAATAACTTTCAAGTCTCAATTATGACATTGCTAACTATTCATTACTCAATCAACTTATGTTTTTGATGGAATTTCTCTTAAAATAAATTCCAATCCTTTCTCAAGGTGTTTCATAATAATGAATCTTACCTTAAGTGTTCAACGGAACAGTGAAAACTAAAATATATAAACTATTTTTATGTTTCCCAAAATTGAAATATACCCCACAAGGATAAAGCCACATAAGAAATTATGCCATGCTAATACAAGTTTCCTTTCTAGCTACTATCGATTGAATCTTGCAACATCCCTTCCAAGATAGTCAATAAATAGTATAATATGATGCAAAATAATGCAGATAAGCCCCACTGGGCACACCGCCAATTCAAGTTATGAAGGTGCCATCTCATGCTAATGCCAATGCTAATGTAATATGAGGATAAGATACACCCGATAGGTTGATCACTCCTATGGATAATCTTTTCCAAAAATTAAATAAGACAAGCTCAGTTTTTTCAAAATTTAATAGTAAAGCCAACAAATTCAATTCATGCCTTCATAATTGTACAAATATATATACTAAACTACTAAGCAAAGCTATAGTGGCAGAGCTAGGTTTAATTAGCATTTTGTATCGTGGTTCACAAAGTACCATTAAACTCAATTCAACTGCTAACAATTCATAGCATCACAAGAAATTTCATCTCAATATTGATTCCTTGTTCTCCAACTTAAGCTTGTACCTAAATTAATTCAAACTAAAATATTTGATTCATACTTGTTTCCTTTATCTTAAGATAACTTACATCACCTTCTAACCCTTTTACTTTAGCCTATTTTGATCACTAGTATCAGTCCTCACCTTGCTTGCACATCAGTAAGCATGTTAGACTTTGATTTGATTTATCTATCAGTCAATTCATCTCTAAAATCACTCGACTCACTTTATACTAATCCTCAACTTTATCTCATCTCTATAAATCATAAATCTTTGCTCTGGCATAGGTCCATCCCTTCTATTCATAATCCATTTCTTATGTTCATTGATTCTAAACTTTCATTCATCTCTATTGATCAAAAACCCTTATTCATCTCCACAAATTACAAACCTCTATTTTGAAAATTAAACATGTACTTCCTACTAACCTTTGCTTATCTCCACTGATCATAAACCATGCTCTGATACCATCAATGTAACACCCCACCCGAATTAACTATGGGTGATGGGGCCACAACCCATCCTTATCTAAAGGTTAAGAGGATTTCTACGCTAAGCTATAATATCATTTAAACCTACTCAACACAGTTACGTTGATCAATCATTCCATTAGTCACAAGCATTTCAATTTAACTTCTTTATCTGCTAAAGCAAATATCTTAACTTCACTCAACAATTCACAAAACCAACCATAGGGTTTCCAATTTACTAAACTATACCTTATTCATACATTCTATTCGTTGAACCATCCTTTTAATACAAACATTTATAAAATAAGCTGAAACATATACATATAATAGTTCTAGCTCAACTATCTCAGCTATCTAATACTTCTCAAAATATATTGCTTTTACAAGCTAATATCACCAAAACATTTCCTCCACTAGAGGTACTGATACATATACAAATACTGAAACATATATTGAAACATGTCTCCAAACCCAGCTACTCCAATAACTGCAATGGAAAAGAGTGAGGGGTGATACTTGGGAAGTCTCAGTGAGTGCGTATCCAACTACAAGTGAGTAAAATAGGATAACTATAATTCTTATAACATCATGCATAACTTGCTGTTAATAAGCTTCCAAATACAAGCATACCAACATAAATAAATCACATAACAGCTTTCTTTCAAAATAAACACATACCTTTGCTTACCACTGATACTATCACAACAACATGTCACCATAGGATTTGTTACGAGCACCTGCACCATAACCATAATCACATCCACCTATGAGCAATCCCATGTTACACTCTTAAAGAAAAATTCATACCATAATCATATCCAGATATGAGTAGTCCCAAGACACTCTCTCATATGGAAAACCAACCCATATTCATAATCACATATGAGCAGTTCCAAGATACTCTCTCATACGGGTAACCAATATCACATTCACAATCACATATAAGCAATCGCACACTGACTTACTCTCAAATGGATAGTCCTCTCCCACCATGACACACTCTTAAATAAGCAATCCCATGACACACTCTCAAATAAATAGTTACAAAGTATTACAAACATCAATAAACTATATGGCACATAAACAGAAATCAACCTTATAGTTATCGAAACAACACACTCTCATATGATTTACCATTCCACTGAGTAGCCTATTCGTGATCATAATATCAATAAGCCCCAAGGCATATAAACAAAGTAAACCATCTAAGAGATGAAATCACATAAGATATGACTGTATAACTCATTTAAGTTACCAAAGCCATGCTTTTTAAACCATGTATACATATACATGATTATAAAATATGCAAAAGCTATCTAGAAACTATTCCTTACTTTGATGGTTCTCAAACTATATATATGAAACCAACATAAGCTGCAAAGTACCAAGAGAGTATCTTACTTTTCATATAAATCTTTGTACATAGCAAAATACTTTGAAAAATACCATGGATAGATGGAATTCACTTACCTCAAATAGCTATTGGTTACTCGATACTCCACTGCACCTTTTCAACTCTTTTCCTTTCCTCACTGAATTAAAAGCTTGCTGCTATCAAAACGGATTTCCTTCTTTTCCAACATCAGCAAACTTTCTCCTTCAATCCAACTTTCCACTAAATCCTCTCTTCCTAACTGATTTTCTTGGATTTCTAGTTCAAAACAGGACCTTCTGCCACTCTCTTCCCTCTCCTATTTATTCTGTTTAGCTAAATAACTCAGAACCTAAACCAAAAGGCAATCGGTGGTCTTTATTTGGAAGAGGATGAATTAAGAAAGACCTTGCTAGGTGTCGCATCCTAGAGTTGCCACCCAATTCTTCACTTAATAGGTGTTGCTATAATGAATTTCCAACTACTTAATTATATCCTTAAGTTGCTCTGTCATCCCATTTAAAATTATAATTTAAAACACTCTCGGCTTAAACCCACTCCTAGTATTTTTCGTTGACCGAGCTGGCTCGACCACATATCGGGTCAGCTCGAGTGTCACTCGAGTCAACTTGACTCCAAATCGGACTAGCTCTCTCAAAAAATTAGAAAACTCATTTTGTAACCTCAGACTCAGGCTGGCTCAATTTCAATTTGGATCAGCTCAAACTTCAGGATTTCAGAAATTAACTCTTCAGACTCTGTTCACAGCTTTACTTAATTCTTAACTTATTTTGAACTTTAGAATTTTAGAAATTAATGTCCTCATTTATTTTACTCTCCATTAAGTTTAAAAAATAAATAAAAATAAATAACACCCCCTACCTGAAACCAATAAAAATATCAAAAAAGTCAAAATCCTTAAGAATAATAAACTAAAATTTGGATTCTAGTTTAAATTATCCAAACTCAAAATTTTTATAACTTTCTTGCTTCTGAATGAATAGGTTAATGGATCTCCAAAATTCATTAAAAAATTATTTTGCAACTTACCAACACCTAAAGATCAATTATTGAGACTTTTTGTTCCAAAAAAATATATATTTTATATAGCTCTCCATACAAGTGCTAGCTTTCAGTCTTAAAAAATTTTCAAAATTTGTAGTTATAGATAGTCATAATCTGTACTTCAAAACTATTACACCCACTAATATTACTTTGAATATCTTTCAAGATGTCAATACCATACATATTTGAATAAAAATCTTTTAATTTATCATTTTGCTGGTTCAGAATGTTACACACCCCTTCCGGACGAACTCCTCTAGTCACGCTCCTCAAGTCACACTCCTTCCGAACAAACTCCTCCAGTCGCATCCCTTCCGAACAAACTCCTCCAGTCGCACTCCTTCCAGACAAACTCTTCCAGTCGCACTCCTTCCGGACAAATTTTTCCAGTCACACTCCTTCCGAGTAAACACATCCCAGTCGGCAGGCAAACTCCTCTCAATCGATCTCCATCTAGTTAAACTCCTTTCAGTCACCTAGAAGGATCTCATCATCCATATGAATTCAGCTTCTAACTCAACACAAACCAATCTACATGCAGACGATCTTAGAAAGTCTGAACTTCTCTAGAGCTATCGTGATTTGAAGCCCTTCACTACCAACATCTATTCCATCCAAATCTTAGCTATTAAATCTTAATAGATTGGCACATTACGATAATGAACACCATCCTCCATAACAAACTCCATGTGGCCCCAAGTAGCCCACTACCAAATGGTTATAGTTGTCACCATCAGTTTGTTATAGGCTCCATCTATAAAAGAAATCCTTCAGATATATATTTCTCGAAGCTCTCTTCTCCTTTCTATCACTCTGCTTCTTTATTTTTTGAGCACTTTATTTTAGTTGGCCAAAAAATTAACTTGAGCATCGAAGGATCCTGCTGAAGCCACCAACCTCCGATTTGGACTTTATTTTGCAGGTCCCATCGGTAGCCTCACCCTCTTAACTCTAGCTACTTCCAACATCCTCACAGATTTTCATGCCAATAGGATATAACATGTTGTATTAATGGTTTCAGTTTAAAAGTATTTGGATAGATTTGCTTCATGCAACATGATGTGAGCCATATCAACTAAGGTTATATTTTTCTTTCAACTACTCCATTTTGTTGAGAAATTCTAGGTGCAGAAAAGTTGTGTTCTACGCCATGTTCATTGTAAAATTTTTCAAAATATTTATTTTCAAATTCTATGCCATAATCACTATAGATACAAACCACACTTGAGTTCTTTTTATTTATTATCTTCTTATAAAACTTTGAAAACATTAAAAAAGCATCATTTTTGTGTACTAAAAACAAAATCCATATGAACTGAGAATAATCATCAACAATGACAAGATCATATTTCTTTCCTCCTAGGCTTGTAGTCCTAGTAGGTCCAAACAAATTCATATGTATTAATTCAAGAGGCCTAGAAGTTGAACTCATATTTTTAGATTTAAAACTCTTCCAAGTTTATTTTCCAAATTGACAAGCATCACAAACATGATCAAATTTAAAATTCAATTTTGGTAGCCCCTTAACTAAGTCTTTATTATGCAGTTTAGATATAGTATGAATGCTCACATGACCTAATCTATGGTGCCAAAGCCAACTAGTTTCTTTGATGTTAGCATTCATTGCAACTAGGCATTGACCACTCTTCAAGGCAATTTCATCAAGATTTACCATGTAGATATTGCTATGCCTAAATCCAATGAATTTTAAACTATCTTCTAAGGAACTAGATACTTTGCACAAAGATGATTCAAATGAAACTCTAAATCTTTTATCACATAGCTGACTAATACTAAGCAAGTTATGTTTTAAGTTATCAACTAATAACACATTATCTATGAAGGTAGAAAGAGCAATCTGAATTTTACCAATACCAATTATTTTTTCCTTATCGTTGTCACCAAATGTGACTACTCCTCCTTTCTTCCTTTCTAGGATGATGAATATGTCCTTATCACCCGACATATGCCTTGAATAGTCGCTATCCAAGTACCATTCATGTTTAGATCCTTGGGCAATAAGACATTCCTGCACAAACAGTCAAGTAGTAGTTTTAGGTACCCAAGTCTTCTTGGGCTACTAGTCATGGTTCCTTTTGGAATCCAAATTCTTTTAGTTTATTTTTCATTGAATTTTTTTGTGTTGCACTCAAATGCCTTGTGTCCTACCTTTTTGCAGCTAAAGCATGTGATATATGAGATGCTAATGGATGTGGGTGCAGTGAAAATATTTTTTAAAAATTTTGTCTTATCTTTAGGTTTATATCCTAGGTTGGCTTTATCAAAAACTCATCTTTGATTGTTTAAATCATTTTCAATTTTTCAAAACTACAAGTAAATTTATCTACTAATGGTTTTAATTTTTCTAATTCATCCTTTAGGATTTTATTTTTCTTATTTAACTTGTTGTACTCACAAATTACTTCTTCCTTTTCTTTTATAAGAGTTAGATTCATCTCATTAAGATTTTTATTTTTTATACTTATTTTCTTAAAATCTTTCATTAAGTCATAAAAAGCATCTTCAAGCTCATCAAAAATAAATTCTGAGTCAAGTGTAGAGAATACCTCATCATCTTGTGCCATGAAACACAAGTTTGCTTCATTTTAGTTTTCTTCCTCTAAGCTTAACTCATCGCTATTGCTCCAGGTTGCTAGCATTGCTTCTTCATTCTTTTAGGTGCCTTCTTCAATTGAGGACACAACCCTAAAATGTCCAAGCTTCTTGCACTCATAGCAAGTGGGCTGATCCTTCTCCTTTTCTTTCTCTTCTTCCTGCTAGCTTCTCCTCTAATGAAGCTCCTTTTCTTGAATCCTTGCCTTCTTCTTCCCATAAACTTCTTAAACTTTTTGATCATCAGGGCCATGTCTTCATCATTCTCATCACCGATGGATAGATTATCATCTTCTTCAGCCACCATGGATTTCAAGGCAATAGTTTTCTTCTTCTTGCTATCCTCTTCATTGTGCCAATCCATGGCAAGTTCATGTATCATCAAGGATCCAATGAGCTTCTCTAGAGGTAGTGTGTTTAGATCTTTTGACTCCTGGATGGCTGTTACCTTGGCTTTCCATATTCTAAGCAAAGATCTAAGAATTTTTTTTACCAATTCACTATTAGTATAAACTTTTTCTAAACTTTTCAAACCATTTATTATATCTATAAATTGTGTACATGCTAGTGATGGATTTAGCTGGATCCATCTTAAATAATTCATATAGGTGAACTAGCATGTTTATTTTTATTTCTTTGACTTGGTTTGTCCCTTCATGCGTGACCTCAAGTTTATCTCAATTTTTTTTTGCAGAATTGCAAGTTGAAATTCTGTTAAACTCATTTGCATCAAGGGCATAATAAAGTACTTTCATTGCCTTAGCATTTAATTAGACAAGTTTCTTGTCCATTTCATCTCAATCCTTCTCCGACTTAGGAGAGGATGTGCCATTAACAATAACTATAGGTCTGTGTGGCCAATTGATAATGATACTCCATATGTCATAGTTGAGGGCTTGTATAAAGATGCACATGCAAGCTTTTCAATAGGTATAGTTGGATCCATTCAAAAATGGAGGCCTATTAGTAGATTGCCCTTTAGCAAGTGAACCTCCTAGTTGGATTGACATGATCTTTATCTCTAGTTGATAAAATCAATAATTAGTAGAGAACGAAGGCTCTGATGCCAATTATTGCCCAACTAGACAACCCAAGATGGAGGAGGGGTGAATTTGATTTTTTTAACTTTAAAATTGATATGTGCAATGTAAACTATTTGAATGCTATGTGAGTGAGATGTGAGAGCTAAGAAATGCAAGAGGCAAGAGCACACATACAAACAAAAGGTTTTTATAGTGGATCAGTGCACTCTCAGCACCTACATCCACTCCCCAAGCAAGGCTCTTGGGAATTTTACTATAATCCTTTAAGATTACAGTCAGATAATTCTTTTGAACTCACTATCCCAAAATCTAGTTGGTTTTCTTCTAGGTTCATCAACCATAATTCTTACAAGAATCAGACAAAGCAATATAAACCAAACAATCAGGAGTAAAGCCCCAAATCTCGAGTTTCAGCCTCTGCTGAAACCACATACATGAAAAGAGAAAGAAAGATTGTACAACAGAGATTGCTCCTTTAAATGAGTAAAAGGGTTGTCATTGTAGTTCGTTGAATGCCTCTTTGAATGCTTGGAGTTATTGCACTTGTGGGCTCTTCAATGCTTGAGAGAACTTTAATGAAAAGTTTGCTCGTTGAAAAATTGGGTGCTTATATTATTTCTCTCATTTTTTCTTAGTTAATCCAAAACGTACATCTTCTTTCTTTTATATCTGGAGCATTTTCTCCAATTTGGATATGATTGGAGTTTAGAAAAAAGTTGAATCTAACTGTTGAAGAGCAAAAACTAGCCATTGGAGATAAGAAAAATAAATCTAAAATAGTTCGTTGAAAAGTTATCATCGTGTCTTGAGACCTCTTGCCCGATTTCAAGACCTCTCGATTTGATCAGGAGACCACTCGCTTTCAGTCACTCAAAAAACTACTTTCTAGAAAAAATGTATCACTTAAGATTAAGAGCTCTCAATTTTGAATGAGACATCTTACTAGAACCATGAGACCTCTCGAGAATCCTACGAGATTTCTCACTCTTAGAATGTAGATATGAAGTTTCTGTCTCTTGAGAATGAGACATCTCGAGTTCAACTTGAGACCTCTCGAGACTATGCCAGAATACTATTTGAGCATGCCAGACTTCATGAGACCTCTTGAAAAATTCATGAGACATCTCAAAATTCTTCCAAGGCTATTTTTGAAGGAATTTTGCTACCAAATGATGGGATTTGATCTTGATTATATTGCACTTTGTGTCATCCTTCTTTTGATCAAAGAGCTCTCTTTCTTTTGATATTTGAACACTTAAAATAAAATATATTAGTAATCATTTACTTTAATGTTTGATCATCATCACAATCACTTAGTGGGTCAACATCATTTAATCCTAATTATATGGACTTTAGTCTAAAGATTCACCCACTATTTTATATGAATTTATAGCCTCTATCTTCAATTTGAGAAATTAAATTAATTTCTTAGTACGCACTAAAATCCACACAGATTGCACATGAGCTCAACTTTGGCCAACCCACCCATGTGCATCTATGGGTAGATTCTTAACTAATTATTTTTTTAAATAATTTTTAGTAATTAATTTTGCCTTAGGTTCCTTTTTAGTAGACTTTGGCCTCTACCAAAAGGTCTGTTTAGGTCCAACCATTAACATGACCACACTTAGTGCATCTAACCAATGAATGATCAGGTCCAACTTTGGTCGGCCAACCTAACCACCTATTTGAGAGATACAATCGAGTTATCATATTATGAATGATAATTTCAATAGTAGATAAGCACTAGATCTTTGGACTTCCAATGATTATTTCACTAATAAACCCATTATCATTCAACTTAATGGGAGGGAGGCTATGATCATGTTATCTCCATAACAATTTTATTTTATGGATCTAAGAATTTAGAAGATTTGATTAAGTATTTTGAGAGGAATAGAAATGATTAACCAGCAGTCAACAGTCCTCCCACTGACTTCACCAAGTCTTAGAGAGGACTAATGACTTAGCAAATTTAGAGGCACCTAAATTAGTCATACTGATCAACTTTAGTGATATGGGTCAACTCAAATCACTAAGTGATCTAATGAAAATATAATCCACTAAATTGGCTAGGTAAGTAACATCGATGGGAGGGATATGCCATTAACATACCATAGGCTCAATCTAAGTGAGTAGTGTTCCCAATTAAAGATGGATTGACCAATGCACAAAATCTGAAGGTCAACCTTTCGGAGCCCATCTTGATTAGAAAATCAACTTGGCTGAGATTCGGACTTGGCCGTCGCTACTGTAGATGGTGCTACATCAAGGTCGGATAACCCACTAGACTTCGATGAGGACTATTTTATCCCTAACACTTATCTTCCTACTCTCGAGTTTGAAGTTCGGATGAAGGGAGTACTAAAATTTGAGACCACCGAAATCTTTTCTGGCTTTCCACCTTCGAAAGATGAAAAACTTTGGCTCATTTGTTAGTGTAGAAACTTCTTTATTACTGAATGACTTGAAATGACCTCGACCTCTGAAATTTCCAAGACATAGAGCTCGAATGTATGGCACCATAAAAGTTGTCAGACATCTGCTTTTGCCATGATGAGAAGGACATGCAGAAGCATGGGGTTCGGCATTGTTGATCTGCAATCATAACTATCTTGAGGCTCATCCGACTATTTAAGCATTCTTCTACTTACCTTTTCTTCACCTTGGTCCTTTTTTACCATTTCTTCCTGCTCTTCATCTTCTTCATCTGGGTGTCTCATCCTCATTCTTCGTACAATTTTCTTGATCTTTGATGCCTTCTTCCATTCATCTTCCACCCTTTTGATTGCATCCCTAAAATCTTCGATCAATTTAGGTTAGTCTCCTAAACCTCTTCTTGCATTTTTTTTGTTTTTCTTTCATTTTTCGAACTTCAAGGGTTTTTCAGGAGGATTTGCTATTCCTTCTTGGTTTCTCAAAATTTTTGTCACCAATTTCTTCAAAATTTTATTATGTTTTCTTTGATTTTGTTTAATTCGAAATAACTTTTGAAATATCCTTGTCTAGGGGTTCGAGGAGTCTGTCGATCTGAGCTCCTCCAATCCCAATACAAGGAATGAAATTGAGCTTAGAAAAGTAGCTCATCCAGTCTTTATCCCTAAAACCATTTCTTGCTTCCTTTCTTCTAAAGATCTTTCTCTAATCCAAGCATAGTATAGAGTTCCTGCTGAGTACAAGCTAGAGCTTTCTGGGTCAAGCGGCCGAGCTTGTGCCCCTTCCACGATTCATTTTTATTTGTACTTAGAGACTCTTTGTATCGGGCTGAGGCTTCTCCTTCCTCCTTTCATTGTCATTCTTTTCCACCTTTTAGATATATCTCTTGCCTCTATCATCCCAAACTCTTTTAGATTTATTATAGGATTTCTTGTTCTCTATCTTTCAGCTAAGGTCCATCCTACTATTTTTTTATTTCAAACTTTTTTTACTTTCAAGCACCATCCTTCTATCAAAGATTGGTGGTACTTATCCTCCTAGTTCGATAAGAAGAGGTATCTCAATGGTGCCCCATCCTATATTCATAATTGGAAGAAAAAGTTCTTCTTCATTTCCTATCCCACCATAGAGTTAGAGCTTCTACCATGGGGTCAATTAAGAAACTTGATCCGTAGAGCCATAGAGATGGAAAGAGAGGACCTCGACTCTGCTAGCACATTGAGTGAAGGGAAATCTTGATTTTTTGGGGTCAGGTTCGTTCAGATCTGATTAGATCGAGAGGCATATTTGAAAAATCACCTCTTAGATCTAAATTAGATCTGACACTTTTCAAATCTAATTTATGATTTGATAATTAAGAAAAATAAAAATAAATTAATTTTAAATTAATTTTATCTTGATTTTGGGTAATCTTATTATCCGTTGATTATCCTGCCAAAGCCCTGAGATTCTGGATCTAGCCACGCAAGTACCTGGCCTCTATCGGTATCCACTTGGGCTGGATCTAAAGATCTTCTCCTTCTCTTTCTTTACTTCAAAAATTAGATCTAGATCTGATTTGGAGAATCTTCAAAACTTCTTCTAAAGATCATCCATCATCTCTGCAGCAGTGCTGCCTTCTTCCTTTTTCGTTAGCCTTTCCTTGTCTGACTCCCACTAATTTGAAGGCCCAACTTCCTTGGGCATGGAGAGGAGGGAGAGGGCCAGATGGTGGCATGGAGAAGGGAGAGGGGCAGCCTTGGGGCGTAGCTCAGAAGAGGGGTTCTCAAAAGTGGGTGCAAATAGGGTCTTTTTATAGACTCTACTGCACCATGCAGTACTGCATCACCCCGGCCAATCACGTTGCTTCATGCAATCAGATCTAAATCTGATTGGTGGGATGACATCACCTGATCCAATCAGATAAGAGACCCATAGGTTCATTCTTAGATAGCGCCTAAGACTGGTCAAAGTAGATACCCAAGGGCCACCTAAGTAGAAACCAAGAAGCAACCTGGATTCCCATCCGTATGGAACTCCACCATCCCTATCCATGGGTGCATGCCTATGGCATGCGCCCACTTCTTTCCAATTTTTAGAGAGGGGATAAGCCCCTATCTGCTCTCCAATAGGTGCATGACACATGGGCAGATTTCCAAGGGTAGGCATTAGCCTACTTCTTTCCAATTTCTAGAGAGGGGACAAGCCCCTATCTGCTCTCCAATAGGTGCATGACATATGGGCAGATGTCCAAGGGTCAAAGGTCAATGTTTGACCAAGTCAAAGTACAAGAATTAGTGGGTGATGAAAACTGATAGGTGTTGTCTCAAATTTATCTCATAAATTAAGACAATCATTTTCTAACTTGGACAAGCTCCAGTCAGATCAGGTAAAGGTACTTGAGTGAGCACAAACTTATTTGGCTCAGTCGAGATAACTTTTAAGATAGAAAAAGAAGAACATTAGGCTCAATCATGTGCTAGCACGATTTTCTTGAACCTAATTGAATCTTATTTAAATCAATTGAAGTAGGTTAGTTTAATTGATGATATCCCGATCCAAACCCCTATTTGTGTGACCTAGTTACGTTCAGTTCTGTATGATAGTGGAACATGTCATGATCTCCATCATCGACATCATCGAAACTCCTTTCGATGGATCAGAACTCCTCTGATTCAGACAACCTAGAATGATCGATCATCTAAATCATTCTAGTTGCTCCCAAAATCCACTAGTGACACCTAGCACCATATGATGGCAACCCATTAAAATTGAAAATGAATCTCTCGGTGCAGCTACTTGTGTGATTAAGTTCTTCTATCTTGAGCTCCGATCAGATTAGGGTTAAGGTGAACTCGTCAAACCCTAATTTCTATCATATGATTTAATAATTCGATTCAAGTTCGATGTGAAAACCTTAATAGAAACTCTTTCTATTATTTCACTCTCTGCCATGGCCATGGGCTCATGGACTTGATTTTCATGATCATCATAGGGCATCTCCTCATCCACCGAGGTAGATAGATTCCATCTTGGTGCAATCCAATTTCTATAATGAATATGCTATAGCCAATATACACCTCAGGATTCTGAATGGCTAGGAGATCGAGTCATGGTGTAGTCAAACTATAACATCCTCAAGGTGAACTACCGATACACCTCAGGTCAAAGAATCAGACATACCACTGCAGCATCGAGTCAGTCATCGACGAGAAGGTAGACTTCATTATGACTACTCAAGGTGGTCACGCTCAGTGCCCTCATTCTCTAACGAGTACCTATACTCTCGCTCTGGTATCTCCACACCATAGACTCAAGACTCATCTACTATAAAGAAGCGATTATACACTAGCCTTCCGGATTAATCACCATCCTCATGATGATCCTATGGTCAGGAGCATTTTATGAGTTAATAATAAAAATTCTTATCTTAAATTTCAACTCATGAAAATAAGAATTATCATTACCATTAACTCAAAGGAAGTATCACAGACACTAAATACATTTATGTGATAGAAAATAACCCATTTTATTATTTGTAGTCAAAATTATAATTTTATCCTTAGAAGTGTACTACAAGTGTCAACCAATTCTGCCTTCTAGGACATACATATCTAACAAACTCCCGCTTAACCTAAAGCCAATTGGCTACAAATCTAAGTATCATCTTCTTAAGGTGGGCTTCGATCTTCTGCTGGCCCAACGGCTTTGTAAGTGGGTCCGTCGCATTATCTGTGGAGTCGACTCTCTTGACATGCTTGAGATGGTAATCATGGATGAGATGGTATCGCCGCTTGATATGCTTGAATTTCTAATGAGACCTCGGCTTCTTAGCTAGGGCTATGGTACCATTGTTGTCATAGTACAGAGGAATGGCATCTAATGGCATCACTTCGATCTCCATGGCAAACTTCTTATACCAGAATGCCTCCTTCGCAGCTTCTGATGCAGCGATATATTCTGCTTCCATGGTGGAATTTGCTATCACTATCTATTCAGAACTTTTTCAACTGACAGCTCCACCATTGCGTACAAATAGACTCCCAGATGTTGACTTTCGTTCATCTACATCGGACATAAAATCCGAGTCTGTATACCCCTGGACTTGGAGTTCTCCATTACCAAAGACCAACAACATATCCTTAGTTCTTCTCAAGTACTTAAGGATATATTTCACAGAAGTCCAGTATTCTTCACTTGGATTTGATTGATATCTGCTCATGACACTCACGACATGTGCTATATCAGGTCGTGTACATAACATGGCATACATGAGGCTCCCTATTGCTGAAGCATAAGGGATCTTGCTCATGCATTCTATTTTCTCAGGTGTGCTAGGGCACATCTTCTTGGAAAGATGAATGCCATGCCTGAAGGGTACTAAACCTCTCTTAGAGTTTTTCATACTAAACCTCTTTAGTACTTCCTCTATATACATCTTCTATGAAAGTCCTAGCATCCTATTTGGTCTATCTCTATAGACCTTAATTTCTAGAATAAAGGATGCTTCTCCTAGGTCTTTTATGAAAAATTCTTTAGATAACTACATTTTAACTATGGTCAACATAGGAATATCATTTTCGATAAGGACGATGTCATCCACGTACAATACGAGAAAGACAACAGCACCCCCACTGACCTTTTTGAAGACACATGGCTTCTCCTCATTTTTGATGAAACCAAACATTTTGATCACATCATTAAAATGAGTATTCCAGCTCCAAGATGCTTGCTTAAGTTCATATATGGACCTTTGCAGCTTGCATACCTTATGATCATCATCACTGGATGTGAAACCTAGCGGTTGTTCCATATAGATATCTTCCTCAAGATATCCATTTAAGAACGCCGTTTTCATGTCCATTTGCCATATTTCATAATCAAAATAGACTGCAACAGCAAGCAATGTACGAATTAATTTTAGCATAGCTACTGGCGAAAAGGTATCATGATAGTCAATGCCTTCGCGTTGACTATAACCTTTTGCCACTAATCTAGCTTTGAATATCTCCACATTTTCATCTGCACCAATCTTTTTCTTGAAGATCCATTTACACCTAATAGGTACTATACCTTCTGGTGGATCTACCAAGATCCAGACTTGGTTTGAGTGCATCGAGTCAATTTCTGACTTCATTGCCTCTAACCATTTCTTAAAGTCGATATTTGATATCGTCTCATTATAGATTTTGGGATCATAAGCATGAACCCTATTATCTATGAGGAATATTTCCTCTACATCCTTTGAAATAGTTCCTAAGTACCTTTCAGGAGGATGGAAAACCCTTTTCGATCTATGAGGTGGAGGAGGTAGTGTATGGATTGGCTTAACCTGATTTGGTTCCATTTGGTCCTTAGCTCGTTGCTCTTGTGAGACTTTCTCATCAAGCTTGATCTACTTTCCAATGCCGCTATCTTGAATAAACTATTTTTCAAGAAAGATGGCATGTTGACTCACAATCACATTATGATCTTCTGGAATGTAGAAATAATATCGTAATGACTCTTTAGGATATCCTATGAATCAAGCTCTAAAGGATCTAAAGTCTAACTTGTCCGCTTGTTATCTTTTGACATGAGCCAGAAAACCCCAAATTCTGAGATGACTCAGACTTGGTTTCTTACCATGCCATATCTCATACGGTATGGTAGGAACGGTTTTAGAAGGAACCCTATTCAGTAAGTATATTGCAGTTAACAAATAGTATTCTCAAAGAAAATCAGGGAGGTCTGTGAAGCTCATCATGGATCGGACCATAGCTAATAGGATCCGATTTCTCCGTTCTGAAACCTCATTGAGTTGAGGTGTTCCTGATGGAGTCCATTGAGAGACTATGCCATTTTCTTTGAGATAGTCCAGGAATTTCCGACTAAGGTATTCACCTCCTCGATCTGATCGAAGAACCTTAATGGGTTTTCCAATTTATTTTTCTACTTCATGTCTGAATTTTTTTGAACTTTTCAAATACTTCAGACTTGTGTCTCATAAGATACACATGCCCATACCGTGATAAATCATCGATAAAGATTATGAACTAGACTAAATTACCTCTAGTTGGTACATCGAATGGACCGCACACATCTATATGTACTAGAGCAAGAATATCCTTGGCCCTTTCCCCATGTCCTATAAAAGGGAGCTTAGTCATTTTGCCATGAAGATAGGATTCATAAATTGGATATGACTCGGAAGTCACTAGAATCAATAGCTCGATTTAGGATTCATAAATTGGATATGACTCGAAAGTCACTAGACTCAATAGTCCGATTTTCTCCAATTTGTTAATCCTATCTTCTGCTATATGACCTAATCTTAGGTGCCATAGATACCTATCATTTGGACTATCGGCTAGCTCATTTTGATTTTATGGCATTCACATTTTGCTCAAAGTTAAAAATAGATACATCAACATGTAACTGATAAAGATTGTTAATAAGAAAACCATTTGTAATTTTATTTCTTTCATAAAGAATGATACAATGGTCCTTAAGAAAACTAATTACATAGCATTCTAATGTAAGGCAAGAAACAAAAATCAAAGTTCTGCTTGCTGCTAGCACATAATAATAATCTTTTAATACTAAGTCTAAACCAGATGGTAGTCGAAGAGGGTATGTTCCCACGGCCACGGCAGCAATCCTTGCTCCATTTTCGATGCATAGGATCATCACACCATCCCTCAGCCTCCTGCTATCCTCAAGACCCTGCATAGAAGTGCACAAGTGAGCACTAGAACCAAAGTCAAGCACCCAACAGGATGCAGAAGAAATCATAAGGTTAGACTCAATAACGAGCATACCTCCAGAAGGACTTGCCTCCTTCTTTAGGGTGGTCAGGTAAGTAGGACAGTTTCACTTCCAATGGCCGTCATTGTTGCAATGAAAATACTTTTCTTTATTAGCGGCCTTCTTCTTCAGCTCTATCTTTTCCTTCTTTCCTCCCACCTTCTGATTTTTCACAGACTTCTTCTTCTTTTCAAAAGACTTTCTCTTGAAAGAAGTCCATTCCATAGCAAGCACTGAGCCTTTAGAACCTTTCATGGAAAGCTCAGCGGTAACCAGCATGTTCATAAGTTCGGCCAAGGAGTTTTGAAGTTTATGCATATGGTAGTTCATGATGAACTACCCAAATGCATCAGTCAAGGATTGTAGAATTATGTCATTCTGTAGATCCAAGTCCAACCTCACTCCGAGCTTCTCAAGCTCTTTCAAGTCCTTGATCATCATCAGATAATGATCTTGGACTGACTGTCCATCATGCATCTTAGCCTTGAACAATCATTTAGTGACTTGATACTTGGCTGCGCGACTCTATTCACCAAACATCTCCTGTAGGTGAGCCAACATTTGGCGAGCAGTTCTGATATTTTCATGTTGGCACTGAAGCTCATCAGACATCGAGCCCAACATGTAGTATCTGGCCTTATTATCTTCATTAGTCCACTTATCTAGAGACGCTCTCTGTTCAGCGGATGGATGAGCTGGTAAGGTGGGAGGGTCTTGCTCCAATACATGAGTTAACTTCTCAGAATCCAAAATAATTTTGAAGTTTCGAAGCCAATCCTTATAATTTGGTCCGATCAGTCTATGGGTGTTCAGGATTCATGCTAGTGGATTGGATGCAGACATTTTTCTATAGAGAGTCAAAGTTTCTAGTTAGATATTGTAATTAAGACTTAACTAATTTATTTAGAAATTTTATTTTTAAATAAATTAGCTCCAACTATTTTCTCGGATCCCTACACTTTCTTTGTAGAGATGCGAAAATCTTCAATTACTGATTTCTAGTGGGTGGTGCGGTCCCATCGACTTACTCATCACCTCACCTAACAGTTATTGGTGATGGGTTAGCCAATGGGTGAACAACTCTTGTTCAATGATTCTCTAATCATGGTGCATCCAAACTTGATCTCTAATTCATGAATCTCACCGTGTTCAGAATATTGATCCACTCCTTAGTTAAGTTAGACCCACCATTTGCACAGATTGGATTCCTAATTGGGTCTCTCATCGTATCCAAAATATTAAGCCTAATTCATCCTCCAGTCCGTAGCATCCAATGTCTAATAGACATGGTTGCGTCTTCCTAGTGCAATTGAGCCACTATAACTAGTTGAGAACAATCAACTCCGGAAAGGGCTCGCACATCTACAATGGTGGAAGATCTTAGACTTAATCTTTTCTTAGAAGATTTGATTTAGGTCTCATTAAACTAGACTTGACATAGTCATAACCATTATGACTAACCTAGTGGCATGGGTTAGCTCAGATTATTGACCACCTCAGATTAGAACTGAGCCAACAAACATGCTCAGGTAAGTGAGATCGGTGGAAGGAGATATGCCATTAACTCGATAAGAATGCATTCGAGTCGAGTAGCTCCTAATTAAAAACCAGTCGATCGTATATGCCAAACTTATCTTAGACACCAAATTGTTGAGCCAGAATCAATTAGGTTAGCCTACAATCCAGACTCTAACCATTGAGCCTAATTAGGTCTTAGCTTGATCGATCACTCACATGACTTGATCTTGACCTAGACTTAATCCTATTAGGCTGGTCAATTTTAGCAGTGTTGATCCCATCTAACCAACTCTTGATTCGATTTGATCAACTGCTAGACCTAATTGAGCTGTCCAAGCTCGAACCCAATATTATGAATATATCTTAGATCTGAAATTCTCAATTTTAGATCTAATTAATATTTTCATAATCTTAATTCTTAATTAAGTTTAGGGTTCATAAACAAAACATGTAAATAAGATCCTAAGGTTTCAGAATCTAGGATTTTGTAGAAAATAAGTTTTCAGTTTCTGATTAAGGACGAACGCGCAGCACTCCTACACATCATAAGAATATCCCATCGAATGAGAGGAGAGGGTCTTTAAATCCTACTTTGTTCTTATAATCGGACGGCCAAGGAGAACGTCCTAATTAGAAATACAACTAATCTACAAAACTAATTAGATCTAAGCATATATCTGATATAAAAATTGACCTAATTAAAATATATTTTTGCATACATCATATGTATCATATCATGCATATTTTTTAGATCTAAATTATCTTATAATCATCTAAAAAATTAAATTTAAATTTGATCACATCAAATAAAATTTAATCTAGACCTTTTGTAGAACTATTTTACCACTAGTCTAAACATGCAACTATCATATCTCATATGAACAAATTAAACTTAATTTATTTTCTATTTTTAGATCTGATTATAATATTTATAATATTAAAATATAGTAAATAAATAGATCTCAAAATTATAATTAATTAAATAAAAATTATGATTATACTAGACTACACGTAGAATAATTCTATTGCTAGTCTAGTTATGTATCTCATACATTTTAGATCTAGATTAATTAATTTTAATTTTTTAATTTTTTAATTTTAGATTTAATCATATCTCATTTAATATCTAAAATCACTAATTTATCAGATTAAATCAAATATAAATAAATTTTATGCAACCTGGCTCTGATACCAGTTGAAGGAGAAATCCTAATTTTTTAGGTCAAGTTCGTTCAAATCTGATTGGATTAAGAGGCATATTTCAAAAAAAATTTTTTAAAATCTAAATCAGATCTGACACTTTTTAGATCTAATTTTATGATTCTAATAAATTAAAAAAATTAAAATTAAATTAAATTCTAAATTAATGTTATCTTGGTTTCTGGGTAATCGATTATCCTTTGATGATCCTGTCGAAGCCCTGAGGTTCTGGATCTAGCCATGCAAGCGACTAGCCTCTATCGGTATCCTACTCAGGATTGGATCTGGAGATCTTTCTTCTTCCTTTATCATTTCTCCAAAAATTAAGATCTAGATCTGATTTAGAGGATCTTCAAAACACCTTCTGAAGATCAGCAGTCATCTCTGCAGCAGTGCTGCCTTCTTTCCTTTCTCGTCAGCTTTTTCTTGCCTAGACTCGCACCAAATCTGAAGGCCCAACTTTTCCTTGGGCGTGCGAGAGGAGAGAGAGGCGTCTAGATGGATGGCATGGAGGAAGGGAGAGGGGCAGCCTTGGGGCATGGGCTTGGAAGAGGAACTCTCTTTAAAAGTTGGGCCCAGATAGGGTCTATTTATAGACCTCTGCTGTGCCATGCAGTGCTGCATCATCCCCGACCAATCATGTTGCTTCGTGCAATCAGATCTAAATCTGATTGATGAGATGAGATCATCTGATCCAATCAGATGAGAGCCCCATAGATTCATCCTTAGATGGCGCCTAAGACTAGTCAAAGTCTATAGGTAAGGGTCACCTAGTTTGAATCCAAGAAGCAACCAGGAGTCCCATCCGTATAGGACTCCAGTGTCCCTATCTACATGGGACGCACGCCATCCTAGGCATGTGCACCCTCCATCTTTACCTAATTTTTGGCTAGGTGGACAAGCCCCTAATCTGCTCTCCTATAGGTGCATGACATATGGGCAGATGTCCAAGAATCAAAGGTCAATGTTTGACCAAAGTTAAAGGATAAGAATTAGCAGGTGACGCAAAATGGTAGGTGTTGTCTCAAATTTATCTCATAAATTAAGACTATCCTTTTTTTATCTGGACAAGCTCTAGTCAGACCAGGTAAAGGTATCTGAGTGAGCACAAACATATTTGGCTCAATCAAGATAACTTTTAATGATAGAAAAAGAAGAATGTTAGGCTCAATCGTGTGCTAGCACGATTTTCTTGAACCTAATTGAATCTAATTCAAATTAATTGAACTGGATTAGTCCAATTGATGATATCCAGATCCAAACCCTTATTTGTGTGATCCAATTAGATTTAGTTCTATATAATAATGGGATATGTCATGATCTTCATTATCGACATCATCAAAACTCCTTTCGATGGATCAAAACTCTTCTGATTCAAACAACTTAGAATGATCGATCATCTAAATCATTCTAATTGCTCCCAAAATCCACCAAGTGACACCTAGCAGTATATGGTGGCAACCCATCAAAACTAAAAATGAACCTCTCGGTGCAGCTACTTGTGTGATTAAGTTCTTCTATCTTGAGCCCCGATCAGATTAGGGTTAAGGTGAACTCATCAAATCCTAATTTCTATCATATGATTTAATCATTTCGATTCAAGTCCGATGTGAAAATCTTAATAGAAACTCTTTCTATTATTTCACACTCTGCCATGGCCATGGGCTTATGGACTTGATTCTCATGATCATCATAGGGCTGCTCCTCATCCACCGAGGTAGATAGATTCCATCTTGGTGCAATCCAATTCCTACAATGAACATGCTATAGCCAACATACACCTCAGGATTTTAAATGGCTAGGAGACCGAGTCATGGTGTAGTCAAACTATAACACCCTCAAGGTGAACTGCCGATGCACCTCAGGTCAAAGAACCAGACACACCACTGCAGCATTCGAGTCAGTCATCGACGAGAAGGTAGGACTTCCTTATGACTACTCGAGGTGGTCACGCTCAGTGCCCTTGTTCTCTAATGAGTATCTATACTCTCGCTCCGGTGTCTCCACACCATAGACTTAAGACTCATCTACTATAAAGAAGCGATTGTATACTAACCTTCCAGATCAATCACCATCCTCATAATGATCCTACGGTCAGAAGCATTTTATGAGTTAATAATGAAAATTCTTATCTTAAATTTTCAACTCTTGAAAAAAAAAATTATCATTACCATTAACTCAAAGGATGTATCACAGACACTAAACATACTTATGTGATAGAAAATAACTCATTTTATTATTTATAGTCAAAATTATAATTTTGCCCTTCGAAGTATATTACAAGTGTCAGTCAATTCTGGCTTCTAGGATACACATATCTAACATTGAGAAACTAAAAAGATCCTCCACTATCTGAACTAGTAGATAATCAGACCTTATATAGCCTCGACCTAAGTTCTTTTAATCTATAAGGTATACATGTATGTCTTCTTCTGTTTCTTTTATCTTTCTTCTAATCTTGGCTTACTTGCTATTGTTCAGATGACTTCAGAAGAGTTGAAAATGTGGTCTAAGAGAGTTCAGGCCCAAAAGAGAAAGGGGGTACTTCAGGAGGGGCATCGAAGTGAGCAAAGGTTGCAAGCCCCAGCTTCCCCCCCCCCCCCCCCCGCCTAGGTGGCCTCTACTCCGGAGAAGGCAGTGCCTCCATCGATTTTGACTTCACCCACTGAGGCTGCTACTTCCATGCCTCCTGACAAGAAGAAGGAAGCCGAGAAGAGAAAGAAGAAGATGGTTACTATGAAGGCTCAGAGAAAGTTTGACAACTCCGGTAATGATAGCGCCGACCCAAGCCAAGATTTACTAGATGATTGGGAGGTCGTCCAGCCTCTTATGGAGGGGTGCATCATTCCAAACATAACTAAGAGAATGCTTCAAATAGATGATGAGCGGAGGATGAGAGATCCCTATGGGGCCTTCTTAGAGGTAACTGCTTCACTCTTTAATCTGAATATATGCACACACTCAATAATAACTCATATTTTATTGTTTACAGTTGGGGTACCACCTCTTCACAAACATAGAGGCGGTCATCCTCCGAAAGACTGAGGTCGCGAAGGCAGTAGAGGCGGCCCAAGAATACAAGACTGAAGTAGAAAATCTTTTGGTCGAGGTTGAGCACCTGTAAGAGTTGCTCAAGAGGAAAGAGCAGGCATCGATGGGGTTAAAGGCCATGCTAACCTCGGACGAGGAGAAGGGGAAGGAAGCTGAGGTCAAGATCATCGAAGAAAGAAGGCGAGTCGTCGAGGCTATGGAGCAAGCTGTTTCATCCTTCAAATCTTTAGAAGAGCGAAAGAATATCAAGATGGCATTCGCCCAGAAAGCCTTCGGCAAAGGGTTCAAACTTTGCCAAAAATAGGTAACTGAGAGGTTCCTTGTGTTGGACTTCAACTTCCTAGCGAAGGAATCTTTTGAAGATGAGGTGGAGTGATGCAGGATGGGTATGCGATCGAAGATGCAACTAACTTCTTTTTCTTTTTTTTTTAGTAATCAGAATAATAAACAGAAGCAAATCTAATAAGATGTAAACTTTCAAGCTAGAAAAGTATTGATTCAAGCAAGTTGATCTTCTAAGCATGTATATCTGTCCCTTTTAATTTTTAAGAATCTAGGATCAAAGACAATTAAGAAATCCCTTTCTTAATTAGGCTTTGCAATTCAAATTCAGATCTAAAATAATTCAAAAAAAATAAATTTTACTTACCAACAATAACAATCTTCTTAATAGATCTATGAAGTTTCCACTCAGATGATCGCTCGATTCGATCTTTGAGAAGTTAGGTTGTTGCAGGTGATTGTGATCCCAATCCATGGAAGAACTTTACAAATCTAGAATCAAAGCACCTTCAAGCATTACTCTGGATCAATATCTCGGATATTAGATGGTGTGTGGAGTGGTGGTAGTTTTGATCTTGGCACAAGAATGAGTTCAGGCATAGAAAGAGACAAACTCAAAAGAAGAGAGGAAGAAACCAAGAGGAGGAACGAGGATCTCTAGATTGGAGAAGAAAGCAGTAGATTTAATTTTTTTCATTCATTTTATTTTTTTCTTAAGAGTTCTAATACAAGATATTTATAGATAAAATAATAAGAGTCTAAAATAATTCAAACACTAATAATTTAAAATAAATCAAACTCTAACAAGCTAATCCTATAGGTTGTGCTATCTTATGATAAACTTGGACCATGTATCGCACCAATGAACAATTGCCATATGGACTTTTTGGGATGATCTTTTAGGACTCTGGATGTGGCTCAGCAAAGGAAATAAATCATCTGGATTTGGTGCCAATACAATTCCTTCTTCTTTTGGACTTCTTTATGGCGCAAGCTAGGGAATTAAGACTCTCCTTTAAGCAGCATCAGGGGTCCATCAAGGCTCTAACTCAAGTGATGATATAGTGCAAAGGTGGCATTCAAGTAGCACATATGGTAGTCCAAAATAGTAGCTGCTAACATACTAAATAATAACTTATTAAAGTATGAGAACTCTTATTGATGCAGTTAGATCTAGCTTAGTCATATCAGATAATGGCTTGCGAATTAATGTCCACACCAATTCCCCTGGGGTGGGAAAAACTTGGCTCTAAGGAGTACGGTCCATTATGGCTCTAGAATTATTCAAGCTAATTTGGATTGATCTGCTGCAACTCCACTTGGGTAATCCATGTGTTCTTATATTCAAGTTGGCCTTGCCATCGGACTAGATATCACTGTTATCTATGCCTTCTAGTTGACACAACCTGCTCATCTAAAATCTTATCATTGCAATCATGTTTTCTTAGGATAGTGGGCGATGGACACTCAGGGTGGGGTTCACTCTTAAGAAAAGGATCAGGCTCAAATGGATTATTAGGTATCATTATTGGCTCCTTATATTTTATTAGATCTGATACATTGAATGTGATGCTTATGCCATAATCAGATGGTAAATCTATAATGTTGGCATTCGATCCTAGTTCTTTAAGATCCTAAAAGGTCCAGCTTCATGCACATGGAGTTTCTTGATGGTTCTTGGTCAGAACTATTTTGGCCTTACTCAAATCATAACATAGTCTTTCTCAATAAAGTTATAAGATCTATAACATGAATCTACAAGCTACTTATACATTTGATTGCTGGCATTAATTTTATTTTTAATATGTTCAGGCAGATCCTTAAAATGTTGTGCAAATGATTCTATATTTTTTGATGATCTAGCTGTTAGGAATATGTCCCAAAGCTAAACGTCAACTTGTTGATGGTTGAGCTATACTTTTATAATTATATATGAATTATGAATTAATAAAAAATATTTTAGCTTTTTTCATCACAAATTATTTTATCTTCTAATGAACTCCTATTTTGTGATGAAGTTTCTAGGACTATCTAGATTCGATAAAAAAGAATTTATTGTTTAGTCCTTAAAATAGTTCATAACCAAATGATACGTTGTTACTTAGGATGGCAACGTTTATCGAGTATAGATCATTGTGTGCCATATAGGTTGGTTATCCTCGTAACCAAGGAGTGTTGAGATACTGATATGGCATGCAAGTGAGATGTATGGGTACATCTACATTGAACGTGACCAACTCTGGAGCTTTTCTTCTATCAAGATTAGCTCCGATGGAATATGGGTATAAGTATCCCTCTAACCTAAGATCACCATGGTGACTTCCAAGCAACTTATTATGCTTTGGTGCTGGACTATCTAAATTTTTAATTCAATGATGAAAGATTTCTGGGCACAGTCAAGCACTTGAAGAGTCGGTGCGTGTATCAAGATGAGATTGACCACTCATAGTTTGAGGAGCTATGTTCAATTGTGTTTCAATTTAGCAATGTCTTAGTCAGGATAGTCTTAGTGAGGAGTCAAAGGACTAATTACTTTAAGATACGACATGGATATATTTTCTAGTATTGACAGTCTAATCCCGAGTCATCTATTACACGGAGGTCATAGGGATGAATTATACGGTAACCATATTCACGTAGGTTTTGAATGTTGCGATTGCAACTATTCGACCTATCTGGATGTTGGGTACAATTGCTAGATGGTTACTTTGATTAGTATAGAAAATGGTTCCTCTGCTACTGACTTAGATTTGAACCTACAGAGTCATACACAGAAGAGGTTTCTACCTGATCTATTGGCTGTGGTCAAGAGTCCCACTAGATTGGGACTCTTCGACCAAATATCCTATAGCATTAGGACACTGAGTTCTACTTGTCTGAAACTCTCTGATCAAGAGTATGGACTCTGTGATCGCAAATTTCATTCATTTCGGACACTAGGATCAAGAGTCCCATTGGACTTGGACTCTTCGATTAGGGTTTCATATCAATGAACTCTATTACCCGGTGACCTACCAGATTTGGACTCTGAGATTATGAGAGGTTTAATTAGTGATTTGATCACTAATTAACTTTATTTGATTGAGTAATTATTTTTGATTCAAGTCCAATTGACTTGGATTCAGTTGGGTTTTATCCGATTAGGTTATGAGATGACCTAATCATCAAAGAGGTTTGATCTCTGATTTGATCAGGGATTGGGCTTGATCAATTCTTAATTTTATTAGGATTTAATTAAGCCTAATTAATCCAAAATTGGTTGGGTTTAATTTGATCTAATTAGACCTAGCCAAAGTTGTTTGAGTTAGTCCAATTGGATAAGGTTCCCCATAGACTAGTTTGACTAGTCTACTTTTTCCTTGTGCCCTTTTTTATTTCCTCACGAGAATGAGATTCTCATGACTTATTTTTCACGTATAGAGGCTGCACAACCAGCTTTCCCACGTTCCAAATGGATAGAGATGGGTTGTTGGTCTTTTAAATTCAATTAGGATTTAAACTTGAATGGGCAACAACCTTATCTATTCCCTGCACCACCTCACATTTTTGCACCACCTTTACTCCATGAGAAAAGGTTTCTCATGAAGTATTTCCACACACAAGAGAGGGCTCATGTTCCATTTCTTATTCTCTATTTGGATGAAATAAGTTTGGTTAAAATTTGAATTCAAATGAGGTTTGAATTCAAACTAGTAACCAACCTGATCTCATCCATCCACGCGTAGAAGACTCAGTCTTGCACAAAATAGAAGGAAAATGATTTCTAGGCATGTGGACATCTTTCTTAGTGAGAGAAAGAGTGTGTGAGCTCCCCCTTCTGCATGGAGAAAATTCAAAAAAAAAAATTTTGAGAAAAAGTTCTAGAGAAATTAGTGCATAGGGTTTGGGTGAGAGTGTTGCCTTAGATTTTCAGTCTAGGATTCGGGAAGAGTATGTGTGAGCTATGAGTGTCATGAGCCCACCAATTTTAGAGAGAACCTCGTCTACCTCTCTATTGCATCTACCAATAACCTAGAGCATCCATGAAGCCCATAGATGAAGATCAAAGCTATTCGATCAAAATAGTCCTTGAAAAACTCCGATGTCGAGCTAGCACTCGTAGGGAGCCAATCAGGTCCAAGAGCCTCGTGTGGATGATCCATGGAGGCCAAACATTTATGTGGCTGCATCATGACCATTGAACCTCCTTGATGATGATCAGATCATGGCGATCAACTATCCGCGAAAAGGTAATGTATTTTGAACAGATAGATGTCGTAAATAGTTTGCTGCATAGTTTTATTTTTCAGATCTATATGAATGCATGCATATTATGTTCAGATCCTTAGTGTAGGATTTAATATTCTGATATGATCAGTAGATAATTAATTAGATTAATTATTTTTTTTACTATATTTTTATTATTTTTAAAAAAATTTTGAAAGTAGCACTACAAATCCTGCACTATATTCTTTTAAATGGTATTAGAGCAAGGTTCGCTAAACATGATATGCTTGCATATTTAGATTGATAATTTAGATTTGATCTAAATATTAATCTAATAATCTAGTTAATGAGATCTAAAAATTAAAATCAAGATCGTATGGACTGTAGATTATCCTGTTATAGGGATTGCCCCCTATAGTGCAATGATTATCATTGTACGTGCTTGATCTTGTAGTTGATCATAAAATTTTTAGATTAGATATAATTTTTATGATATGATAAATTAGATTTTAATTTAATTTTTTATCATAAATGCTTGTTTAGATGGGATCTAAAGTTTGATTCATGATTTAGTATTATATAGTATACATAGTTTCAGATTAAATCCTACAACTAATGTTGTTTGTGAATTGAGCCGATTCAATTTTGAAGTGAGTCGACTCACTTGGTGAACAATGCCAAGTTATAAAGAACCTTTCAAAATTTAAAAAATATTTTGAAAATGCCAAACTCTAACCCTCAGCCCATAAACTTAATTAAAATTAAGTAAAATGATTTAGAGTCTAGAATTGTGAATTAAGACCCTAAGTCACTAATCATAAACTTGTGGGTTATTGGGTTAGATGAATTAGGTCCATAAATTGGGTTAGATCTAAGATTAGTTGAAGAATGGACTAATTAAGAGTAGTTGATCAAATCTAATTAAATGTTAATTTAGATTAGATCAAGGACTCTATAGACTCAATTACAATAGTTGTAGTTGGTCAAGTCTATGCCTTTAAGGAGGATCAAATGGACTTGATTCATGGCTAAATAGTCGAACCCGAAATTACTAGCTTGGTCAAATTGAAACTAATAAATCAGATGGTGTCTAAGATAAGTTTGGCACTTTAACTATTGATTTTTAATTGGGAGCTACTCGCATTGATTCGATCTTTGATGAGTTAATGGCATATCTCTTCCACTGATCTCACTTATCTGGCCATCCTAGTAAATTAGATTTGATTAGATCACTTGGTGATTTAGGCTCATCCATATCAATTAGGTAAATCAGTCTGACTAATTTAGGTGCTCCTAATGCCAGTCTAAATTAGATCATTTTTTATCTGACTTTATGAAGTTAGTGGAAAGATCGAAATTGGCTCGCTAAATTTCTTCCTCTTCTTAAAATATGTTAATTAAATCTTCTAACATTATTAGATCCTTAAAAATGAAATAGTTATATAGATAACTAAATCATAGCCTCCCATTAAGTTGAGTGATAATGGATTCATTAGTATAATGATCATTGGAGGCCCAAAGGCCTGGTGATTATTGACTAATGAAATTATCATTCATAAAATAATGATTTGGTTAAGTCCTTCTGATGGTGGTTAGGTTGGCCGACCAAAGTTGGGTCTGATAATTTATAGGTGAGATAAAATCAAATGTGGTTATGTTAATGGTTGGACCTAATCGGATCTTTTCATTGGAGTGCAAAGTCTACTAATTTGGTCTTTAGGACAAAATCAATGTTACTAGAAGTTGTTTAGAGAAACAATTGATTTTGAATCTACCCATAGATGCACATGGATTGACCAACCAGAGTTGGGCTTGTGTGTAGTCTATGTAGATTCTAGTACCCACTAGGGAATTAAAGCAATTTCTTGAATTGGAGGTAGAAACTATTAATTCATATAAAATAGTAGAAGGATCTTTAGACCAAAGTCCAAGTCTTTAGGATAATTAATTCATATACTAATTAGGTTTGGTTTTCCTTTTTATGCAGAAATGGCCACTAACCTGTTGCTCTGGTCATTATTAGATAATGATAAATTAATGGGATCCAACTTTGATAGCTGGTATCGTAAGTTGAAAATCATCCTAGAGCATGAGCAAATCCTTTATATAGTAATCGATCCAGCACCTAAGGAGCCAACTCTGAATGCTATAGGAGCGGTGTGAGACACTTACCAGAAGTCGCTCAATGATCGTACCACTATTCGGTGCATAATGTTGGTGGCAATGAATGACGAGTTTAGCCACAGGTTCGAAAATGTCCAGCCATAGAAGATGCTTCAAATATTGAACTACTCCTTTGGTATGCCTGATGACGTAGAAAGATACAAAACAAGTTGTGCCATTTTCAATGCTCAGATGTGAGATGGGGCCTCAGTTATCAATCATGTACTATACATGATCGAGATGATTGAACACCTTAGCAAGCTGGGCTTTCCCCTGCATGAGAAGCTCGGTAAGGATGCGATCCATAATTCCTTGCCTAAGTCTTTCCTTCCTATCCTGACTAATTTCAAAATAACAAAGCCTGTAGTCAACTTCCACAACTTGTTGGGGTTGCTGCAGAACATTGAGAAGGATCACCAACTCCACAAGGAGATGGTGAATGTAGTGGGAGGGGCTTCTTCTGATCGTAAATCCTTTAAGAAAGGAAAGAAGAATAAGAAGGTGCAGTCAAATGTCAGGATGACTGCACAGAGTCAGACCAACAAGCACAAGCTTGACCAAAGCTAGGTAGGGTGCTTCTTCTATAAGAAGCAAAAGCACTGGAAGAGGAACTATCGTCTGTACATTGCCTCCCTAGACCCGAACACACTAAGGAAGAGGCAAGTGGTTGCTGGGCAAGGTAATTATATGATAACACCTTACAATTTTTTCTTATTTGATTCTACTATCTAGGTATTAGATACTGGAAGCCCTTATTATATTTATAATTCTATGCAGGGCTTGCAGGTCAGTAGAAGATTTGATCAAGGTATGAGGTTCCTGAACGTTGGAGATGGAAGATAAGTTTCAATTCTAGCTTTAGGAATCATGAACCTTGTAATCAATTCAAATAAAGTTATTCTTAATAAATATCATTTTTGTCCAATTTTCTTATTGAATGTCATTTCTGTAGGCCTTTTGGCCATGAATGGTTATGAAATATCAATAAAAAAAATTTTGTAATGTCATTTTGAATGGTGTTACAATTTTTATTGGATGATTGAATAACAATATTTATTTATTAACTATGCCTGTTAACATGGTTCAATCCTCCGATAAACATCCTAGAATTAGTGATGTATCCAAAGTCTACCTTTGGCACTATAGACTAGGTCATATTAACAAGAATAGAATAAATAGGTTAGCTCAAGAAAGAATTCTTGAGGTTAGTGATTGTGAATCACTTCCGACCTATTAGTCCTGCCTTCTTGGTAAGATGATCAAGTCAATGTTTACTAAAAAAGATAAATGAGCCACTAAACTTCTGAGTCTAGTACCTTTAGATGTATGTGGATCCATGAGCTCAAGTGCCAGAGGTGGATACTTATACTGCATAACCTTCACAGATGACCTATCAAGGTATAGGTATGTCTTTTTAATGAAGCATAGGTCAAAGTCATTTGAAATGTTCAAACTATTTCAAAATGAGATAGAAAAGCAAATTGAAAAGAGTATTAAAACTCTCTGGTTTGATCGAGGGGGTGAGTACCTTTCCAATGAGTTTTTGATATATCTAGGAGAGAATGGGATTCTCTTCCAATGGATCCCTCCTGTAACACCACAACATAATGGTGTGTCTGAAAGGAGGAATCGGATCCTATTGGACATGGTTTGATCCATGATGAGGTTTGCTGGTTTGTCAATCTTTTTATGAGGATATACATTTGAGTCAGCGTATTACATTCTAAATAGGATTTCACGTAAGTCTGTTAATAAAATACCATATGAGATAAGGATAGGACATAAGCCAATGCTCGCACGCCTTAGGGTTTGGGCGTGTCAAGCTTATGTCAAATATTTAATGACAGACAAGCTTGGATCTAGGTCTGATAAGTGTAGTTTTATAGGTTACCCAGAAAAAACCAAAGGATATTACTTCTACCTTGCTGATGAGTAAAAAGTGTTTGTCAGTCTTAAGGCAGTCATTTTGGAAAAGAAGTTCCTTGGTGAAGAAACTAATGCCTCTAAAGTCAAACATGATAAAGTTCGGCAGGTGGAAGAACAGACATAAGTTGTTGAACCTGAGCTGGATCTAATTAGATCAAACCCAGAGCCTATTGTAGATGCACCCATAAGGTGATCTGGTAGAGTACCACGTCAATCGGACAAATACTATAATTTCTTGGTCCGGGGCGGGGATCCCGTCGAACTTGATGAGAACGATGAGAACCCGACTACCTACATGGATGCAATGCAGAGACTAGACTCTAAGAAATGGCTTGAGGCCATGAAATCCGAAATGGAGTCCATGAAAATCAACGATGTATGGACATTAGTTTACCCATCCGAAGGGTTTGAACCTATAGGGTGTAAGTGGGTCTTCAAAAGAAAAAGGAGCGTAGATGGAAAGATGGAGACCTATAAAGTCCGTCTAGTTGCCAAAGGGTATCATCAATGTTATGATATTAACTATGATGAGATGTTCTCTCTTGTGGCAATGCTCAAATCCATTCGGATTATGCTTGCCATAGTTGTCCATCTAGACTATGAAATCTGGTAGATGGATGTAAAAACAGCTTTCCTGAATGAAGAGTTAGATGAAGAGGTGTATATGATACAGCTTGAAGGGTTCGCATCCATAGATGAGTCTAAGGTGTGTAGACTTCAGAGGTTCATTTATGGATTGAAGCAGGCATCTAGGAGCTAGAACATATAATTTGATAAAACAATCAAAACATATGGCATCGTTAAGAATGAAGAAGAGCCCTGCATATATAAGTGGGCTAATAGTTCAGCAATTGTATTCCTAGTATTGTATGTGGATGATATTCTCTTAATAAAAAATGATATCCCTAATTACAAGAAATAAAGATCTAACTATTATCACAGTTCTCCATGAAAGATCTAGGAGAAGCTTCCTACATCTTAGGGATGAAGATCTATAAAGATAGATCTAAAAGATTACTTGGATTGTCCCAATCTATGTATATTGATATTATGCTGAAATGATTTAAAATCGAGAATTTCAAGAAAGGCTATCTTCCGATAGGCCATGAAATTTTTTTTTCAAAGAGGGATCGTCTGACAACACCTCTAGAAAGATAGCATATGAGTAGAATACCATATGCTTCGGCAGTGGGTTCTATCATGTATTCCATGATATGTACATGATCAGATGTAGCATACCCACTAGGGATAGTAAGTAGATACCAATTTGATCCAGGGGTGAACCACTGAAAGGTTGTTAAAATCATCCTGATGTATTTAAGAAATACTAAGGATCAGAGGTGAACCACTGAAAGGTTGTTAAAACCATCCTGATGTATTTAAGAAATACTAAGGATCACTGACTTGTATATGGTGAATTAGACTTGAAACTTGTAGGGTTCACAGACTCTAGTTTTCAGTCTGATCATGATGATAGCAAGAGTGTATTAGGATATATGTTCACCCTTAGTGATGGGGTTGTTTGCTGGAAGATTTTCAAGCAGCACACTATGGCTGATTCAGTTTGTGAGATAGATTATGTCGCTGCATCAGGGCTCGAAGTAGCACCCTTTCTTGATGGTCTAGTTTTGCTCTATTGCGATAGCTCTGGAGCCATTGCTCAAGCGAAGGAACCAAAGGCACACCAGCGAATGAAGCATATTCTGCACCGCTACCACCTTATCTAAGAGATCGTGGATCGAGGTGACATCGACCTTCAGAAGATCGATGGAAAGGAAAACATGGCCAACCCATTCACTAAAGCTATTGTGGTGAAGGAGTTCAGTGACATCGAGTCGAAGATAGGTATTAGATACTACACCGATTGACTTTAGTCCAAGTGGGAGATAGTTGGGAATGTGTTCCAAAGTCAATCGTCAGCCTGTTGACAGTTGAGCTATACTTTAATAATTGTATATGAATTATGAATTAATAAAAATTATTTTAATATTTTTTATCATAAATTTTTTTATCTTCTAATGAACTCTTATTTTGTGATGAAGACCTTAAGACTATCTAGATTCGACAAAGAAGGATTTATTATTTAGTCCTTTAAATAGTTCATGACCAAATGAAATATTGTTACTTAGGATGACAATGTTTATCGAGTATAGATCGTTATGTGCCATATAGGTTGGTTGTCCTTGTAACCAAGAAGTGTTGAGACACTAGTATGGCATGCAAGTGAGATGTATGGATACATCTGCACCAAATGTGACCAACTCCGGAGCTTTTCTCCTATCAAGATTAGCTCTAATGGAATATCGGTATAAGTATTCCTTCGATCTGAGATTACTATGGTGACTTCCAAGCAACTCACTATACTTTGGTACCAGACTACCTGAATTTCTAATTTAGTGATGGAAGGTTTCTAAGCATAGTCTAGTACTTAAGGAGTCGGTGCGTATATCAAGATGGGATTGACTACTCCTGGTTTTAGGAGCTGTGTTCAATTATGTTTTAATTTAACAAAGTCTTGGCTAGGGTAGTATTAGTGAGGAGTCATGGGATTAATTGCTTTGAGATACAACATGGATGTATTTTCTAAGGTTGATGGTCTAATCCTAAGTCACCTATTACACAGGGGTCATAGGGATGAATTATACAGTAACCATATTCACATAGGTTCTGAATGTTACGATTGTGACTATTCAACCTATCCTAACATTGGATACCATTGCTAGTTGGTCACTTCGATTAGTATAGAAAGTGGTTTCTGTGCTATCGGCTTAGGTTCGAACCTATGGAGTCACACACACTAAAGGTTTCTTTCTGATCTGTTGGCTGTGGTCAAGAGTCCCACTGAACTGGGACTCTTCGACCAAATATCCTATAGCATTAGGACATTGAGTCCTACTTATCTGAAACTCTTTGATTAAGAGGATGGACTCTGTGATCGTAAGTTCCATTCATTTCGGACACCGGGGTCAAGAGACCCATTGGATTGAGACACTTTGATTAGGGTTTTATATCGATGAACTCTATTACCCAATGACCTACCAGATTTAGACTCTAAGATTATTAGAGATTTAATTAGTGATTTGATTATTAATTAACTCAGTTTAATTTAGTAATTATTTTTGGTTCAAGTCTAATTGAATTGGATTCAGTTGGGTTTACCCGATTAGGTTATGAGATGACCTAATTGCCGAGGAGGTTAGATCCCAGATTTGATCAGGGATTGGACTTGATCAATTCTTAATTTTATTAAGATTTAATTGAGCCTAATTAAGCCTAAATTGGTTGGATTTAATTTGATCTAATTAGGCCTATCCAAAGTTATTTGAGTTAGTCCAATTGGATAAGGTTCCCTATAAACTAGTTTGACTAGTCTAGTTTTCCCTTGCGCCCTTTTATATTTCCTCACGAGAATGAGATTCTCGTTACTTATTTTTCATGTATAAAGGGTGTACAACCAGCTTTCCCACATTCCAAATGGATAGAGATGGGTTGTTGGTCTTTCAAATTCAAATAGGATTTAAACATGAATGGGCAACAACCTTATCTCTTCCCTGCACCACCTAACATTTTTGTGCCCCATTTACTTCACGAGAAAAGGTTTCTCATGAAGTATTTCCATGCACAAGAGTGGGCTCATGTTCCCTTTCTTATGCCCTAGATGGATGAAACAAGTTTGGTTAAAATTTGAGTTCAAATGAGATTTGAATTCAAACTAGTAACCAACCTAATCTCATCCATTCACGCATAGAAGACTTGATCTTGCACAAAATAAAAGGAAAATGATTTCTAGGCGTGTGAACATCTTTCTTGGTGAGAAAAAGAGTACATGAGCTCCCCCTTCTGCATGTAGAAAATTTAATAAAAAAAAATCTATGAAATAGTTCCAGAGAAATTAGTGCATAGAGTTTGGGTGAGAGTGCTGCCTTAGGTTTTCAGTCTAGGGTTTGGGAAGAATTTGTGGGAGCTACAAGTATCGTGAGCCTACCAAATTTTAGAGAGAACCTCCTCTACCTCTCTACTATATCTACCAGCAACCCAAAGCATCTGTGAAGCTCGTAGATGAAGATCGAAGCTATTCAATCAAAATAGCCCCTGAAAGACTTCGATGTCGAGCTAGCACTTGCAGGAAGCTAATCAGGATCAGGAGCCTCGTGTGGATGATCCATGGAGGCCAGACATTCATGTAACTACATCATGATAAGTGGACCTCCTTGATAATGATCAGATCACGGTGATCAACTCTCCATAAAAAGATATTATATTCTGAACACATAGATATAGTAAATAATTTATTGCATAGTTTTATTTTTCAGATCTATATGAATGCATGCATATTATATTTAGATTCTTAGTGTAGGATTTAATATTCTGACATGATCAATAGGTAATTAATTAGATTAATTAATTTTTTTACTGTATTTTTGCTATTTTCAAAAAAAATTTTAAAAGTAACACTGCAAACCCTGCACTGTATCCTTTCACTAGCATGCCATGGTAATGGGATTAAGTCCACTGATTTATGGGAATGATAACCATATACAACTTCAAATGGTGTCTTTCCAATATTAAGGAGAAATCTGATTTTTCACCATAAGATCGCCTAGATCTAATTAGATTTGAGGTAGATTTTTTTACAAAAATTTCTATGATCCGATCAAATTTAAGAGTCCTCAGATCTGATCATCATGATCTAATATTAAAAATTAAAAATAAAATTAAATTAGATTTAATTTTAAGTACCATATTGGATAATCTAACTATCCTACGATGATTTTGTTGGTTCCTGAGATTCTAGAAAGAGCCATGCATGCACTTGACCTCTACCAGTATCCACTCTAGCAGGATTTGAACATCTTCTCCTTACAAATCTCTTCTCCAAGGATTAGATCTAAATCTGATCTGTAGATCCTTCAAAATTATTTCTGAAGGCAGCCCGTCCGTCTTACAAACACTGTCATGTAGATTCTAAATCTTATGCCAAAAACTTTGGACCTTTTTCTCATATTTGTGTATAACTTTTTAAACATATAAAAAAAAGGGAGAGAGAGGATAGAGAGGGTGTGGGATATGGTATGGGTGACAGCACCACTGCGTGGAAAATAAAATCATGCGATAGCTTTCTTCTGCATGAGAAAGGTTTAAAAACCAATGCCATATGGAGTCCCACTTTGATCAAATAACATACTTATTTGATTATTGGAACTCTAGGACTTATTCTCCATGTGAAACCCTAGATTCTATCTAGTTTTTGCCACCAAAAATCAATCAAAAATTGGGCAACATGAGTAGATAAGTAAGAGTTCATTGCGCCTAGGACTCTTCCCTCAAGAGTTTGATTCAAATCAAACTCTCTAAAAAACCTAGTAAAACCCCTACCATAAATCATAAAATTTTCCACACCCATAGCATGACTTGAGCCCTATCACATATCCAAAAATTAGATTAAAAAGATTTCTAGAGAATTTTCTAGAAGCATTTGATCAGGTGACCATCAATTCTCTCAATTGGGTCAACTTTTGACCCTAGTCCAATTGCACTAGGAATGGATTTAATTTTTATAATTTATCTAACCTGAACTTATTTTAATTAGATGAAAATAAATTTATTCAAGATATAGAAATGAGTTAAATCAAATTTGACTCGATTGCGATGAATCAGAAAGATTATAGAAGGAGAAAGCCAAGCTCAATCATGTGCAAGCACGATTATCTTGAACTTGATTGGATCTAATCCAAATCAATCAAACTGGGTTAGCCTAATTGATGACATCCAAATCTAAATCTTTGATTGTATAATCTAGTTAGGTTCAGTTCTATATGGTAATAAGACATGTCGCGATCTCTATCATCGACATCATCAAAATACCTTTTGATGGACTAGAACTTTTCTGATTCATATAATTAGAATGATCGATCATCAAGATTTTTTTAAATGCTCTCAAAATCAACTAGTGACACCTAGCAGTATATAGTAGCAATCCATCAGAACTAAAAGTTAACCTCTTGACGTAGCTAGCTGTGTGATTGGATTCTTTTATCTTAAGCCTTGATAGGATTAGGGTTAAGGTGAACTCGTCAAACCCAACGTCTGTTATATGAATTAATCATTTGATTGGAGTCTAATGTGAAACCCTAATAGAAATTCTTTCTATCATCTTCACTCTACCATGGCCATGGGCTTAAGGACTCAATCTCATGATTATCATAGGGCTACTCCTTATATACAAAGGTAGATAGATCCATTATTGGTGCAATCCAATTGCTACAATGAACATGCTATAGCCAACATACACCTCAAGATTTTGAATGGCTAGACGATCGAGTTATGGTGTAGTCAAACTATAACATCCTCAAGAAAAACTATCGATGCACCTCAGATCAAAGAACCAGACACACCACTATAGCATCGAGCCAGTCATCAACGAGAAGATAGACTTTCTTATGACTGCTCGAGATGGTCACGTTCAGTACCCTCGTTGTCTAATAAGTATCTGTACTCTCATTTTGGTGTCTCCACAATAGAGATTTAAGATACATCTATCTTATAAAAGTGATCATACACCAATCTTTTGGATTGATCACCGTCCTCATGATAATCCTTCGAACGGGAGCAGTTTATGAGTTAATTATAAAAATTCATATCTTAAATTTTTAACTCTTGAAAATATGAATTATCATTACCATTAACTCAAAGGATGTAAATAGATACTTTAAATACACACTATGATAGAAAATAATTTTTTAATTAATTTATAGTCAAAATTATAAAATTGCTCGTAGAAGTATATTACAAGTGTTTAGCTAGTATGGCTTTTAGAGCACACATCTAACAAACTCCCACTTAACCTAAAGCCAATTGGCTACAAATCTAAGTCCTATCTTCTCAAGGTTGGCTTCGATCTTCTACTGGCTCAATGGCTTTGTTAGCAGGTCAGCCACATTATCTGCGAAGTCGACTATCTTGACCTCGACGTATCCCTTCTCGAGGTAATCATAGATGAGAGTGTATCACCACTCGATGTGCTTGAATTTCTGCTAAAACCTTGGCTCTTTAGCTTGGGCTATGGTGCCATTGTTGTTGCAGTATAGAGGAACGGCATCTGATGGCATCACTCTGATCTCTATGGCAAACATTTTGTACCAAAATGCCTTCTTTGCAGCCTCCAACATAGTGATGTACTCTGCTTCCATGGTGGGGTCTGCTATCACCGTCTGTTTGAAACTCTTTCAATTGACAGCTCCACCATTATAAATAAATAGATTTTCAGATGTCCACTTTTAATCATCTATTGGATATAAAATTCGAGTCTGTATACCCCCAAACTTGGAGTTCTTCATTATCAAAAACTAGAAACATATCTTTAATCATTCTTAAGTACTTAAGGATACATTTCATAGAAGTCTAGTGCTCTTCGCCTGGACTCGACTGATATCTACTCATGACACTCACAGCATGGGCAATATCAGGTCATGTTCATAGCATGGCATACATGAGGCATCCTATTGTCGAAGCATAAGAGATCTTGCTAATGCATTCAATCTCCTTAGGTGTGCTAGGGCACATCTTCTTAGAGAGATGAATACCATATCTAAAGGGTACTAAACCTCTCTTGGAGTTTTCAATGCTGAACCTCTTCAGCACCTCCTCTATGTATATTTTTTGTGAGAGACCCAGCATCCTATTTGGTCGATCCCTATAGATCTTAATTCCTAGAATAAAGGATGTCTCTCCTAGATCTTTCATAAAGAACTCCTTAGACAACCACATTTTGACTATAGTCAATATGGAAATATCTTTCCTAGTTAGGAGGATGTGATCCACGTACAGTACGAGGAAGACAACAGCACTTCCACTGACCTTTTTGAAAAATAGGGCTCCTTCTCGTTCTTGATGAATTCAAATGATTTTGTTACATTATTGAAATGAGCATTCTAGCTTCGAGATGCTTGCTTAAGTCTATATATGGACCTTTACAACTTACATACCTTATGATCATCATCATTGGATGTGAAACCTAGCGGTTGTTCTATATAGATACCTTTCTCAAGATATTCATTTAAGAATGTCATTATCACGTCCATCTACCATATTTTATAATCAAAATATACTGTAATAGCAAGCATTGTGCGGATGGATTTGAGCATGGCTACTGGCAAAAAATTATCCTAATAGTCAATGCCTTCATGTTGACTATACCCTTTCATTACAAGCCTTACTTTGAATGTCTCTACCTTTCCATTGGCACATATCTTTCTCTTGAAGATCTATTTACACCTAATAAATACTATACCTTCAGGTAGATCTACCAAGATCCAGACTTGGTTCAAATGCATTGAGTCATCTCTAACTTCATTGCTTCTAACCATTTCTCAGAATTGATATCTGATATCGCCTTATCATAGGTTTTGGGATCATCACCATGAACCCCATTTTCTGTAAGAAACATTTTCTCTACATCTTCTGATATAGTACCTAAGTATCTTTCAGGAGGATGAAAAATTCTACTTGATCTACGAGGTGGAAGAGGTAGTGTCTGGGTTGGCTCAACTTGATTGGGTTCCATAGGTTTCTTAGCTCGTGGCTCTTGGGAGACTTTCTTCTTGAGCCTAATCTACCTTCCAATGCTACCATCTTGAATAAACTATTTTTCAAGAGAGATGGCATGTCAACTCATAATTACATTATGATCATCCAGGAGATAGAAATAATATCCTAATGACTATGTAGGATATCCAATAAATCAAGCTCTAAAGGACCTAGACTCTAATTTGTTTGCCTGTTGTCTCTTGACATGGGTCGAATAATCCCAAATTTTGAGATGACTCAAACTTGATTTCATACCATGCCTTATCTCATACAATATGGTAGAAATGATTTTAGAATAAATCTTATTCAATAAATATATAGCAATCATCAGACTATATTTCTAAATTACTTAGGAAGGTCCATGAAACTCATCATGGTTCGGACCGTATCTAATAGGGCCCGATTTTTCTGTTCTGAAACTCCATTGAGTTAAGGTGTTCTAGGTCGAGTCCATTGAAAGACTATGCCATTATCCCTAAGATAGTCAAGGAATTTTCGACTAAGATTTTTGCCTCCTTGATCTGATCGAAGATCGTTAATGGGTTTTTTTGTTTATTTTTCTACTTTGAGTCTGAATTCCTTAAACCTTTTAAAAGCTTCAGACTTATGTCATATCAAATACACATACCCATATCGAGATAGATCATCGGTAAAGGAAATGAATTAGACATAATTACCCCTGACCGGCACATCAAATGGGTTGCACACATCTATGTGTACCAGGGCATGTAGGTCTATGGCTCTTTCCCCATGTCCTACAAAAGGAAGCTTGGTCATTTTGCCATGATGGTATGATTCACAAATCGGATATGACTCAAAATTCAATGAACTCAATAGTCCAAATTTCTCTAATTTGTTAACCCTATCTTTAGCTATATGACCTAGCCTAAGGTGCCAAAGATACGTATAAACTATCCCTAGGTCGCTTTGATCCTATGGCATTCACATTTTGCTTGGTATTAAAAATAGAAACATCAATATGTAACTAATACAGATCATTTATAAAAAAACAACTTACAATTTTATTTCTTTCATAAAGAATATTACAATGGTCCATAAGAAAACTAATTACATAGCCTTCTTGTACTAAACATGAAATAGAAATCAAATTTTTGCTTGCTACAGGCACATAAAAATAATCTCTAAGATCTAGATTTAATCCTGATGGTAATCAAAGAGAGTATATTTCTGCGGCCACAACAGTAACTCTTGCTCCGTTCTTGATGTGTAGGATCATCTCACCATTCCTCAGCCTCCTGCTATCCTCACGACCCTACATAGACGTGCATAAGTGAGCACAAGAACCAGAGTCAAGCATCCAACTAGATGCAAAAGAAACTGTAAGGTTAGATTCTATAACGAGCATACCTCTAAAAGGACCTGTCTCCTTCTTGTTCTTCAGGCTGATCAGGTAAAGAGGATAGTTCCGCTTCCAGTGTCCATCTGTGTTATAATAGAAATATTTTTCCCTATCAGCAGTCTTCTTCTTTGGCTCTGCCTTTTTCTTCCAACCTTCCATCTTCTGCTTCTTCATGATCTTCTTCTTCTTTTCAAAAGACTTTCTCTTGGAAGAAGTCTGCTCCATAGCAAGCACTTAGCCCTTTGAATCTTTTCTAAAGAGCTCAGTAGTAACCAATATATTCATAAGTTCAGCCAAGATATTTTACAGTTTATGCATATGATGGTTCATGATGAACTGCCCACATGCATCAGTCAAAGACTATAGAATTATATCAATCTGTAGATCCTGATCTAAATTGACGTCGAGCTTCTCAAGCTTTTCTAAGTTCTTGATCATCATCAAACAATGATCTTGGACTGACTACCCATCATGCATCTATGCCTTAAAAAGTCTCTTAGTGACTTGATATTTGGCTGTGCGACTCAATTCACCAAACAACTTTTGTAGGTGAGCCAATATTTGGCGGCTAGTCTTAATGTCTTCATGTTGGCGCTGGAGCTCATCAGACATCGAGCCCAACATGTAATACCTGATTTTACTATCTTCATCCATCCATTTTTTTAGAGACACTCTTTGATCAGCAGACAGACATGCTGGTAAAGTTGGAGGATCCTGTTTCAACACATGAGTTAACTTCTCAAAATCCAAAACTATTTTGAAGTTCCAGAGCCAATCCATGAAGTTGGGTCTGGTCAGTCTAAGGGTGTCCAGGATACAGACTAGTGAGTTGGATGTAGACATTTTCCTATAGAGAGTCAAAATTTCTAATTAGATTTTGTAATTATACTTAACCAATTTATTTAGGAGGTTCATTTTTAAACAAATTAGACTCCCACTGTTTACTCGGATCCCTATACTTCCTTGGCAGAGATGCAAAAATCTTCTTGATTATTAATTTCTAATGGGTGGTGCGGTCCCACCAACTGGCTCACTATCTTACCTAATAGTTATTTGTGATGGGTCAACCGATGAGTGGATAACTCTTGTCCAATGATTCTCTAATCATGGTGCACAAAAATCTAGTCTCTAATTCATTAAGCTCATCGTGCTCGAAATATTGATCCACTCTTTAGTTAAGTCAGACCTACCATTTGCATGAATTAGATTCTTGATTGGATCTCTCATCATGTCTAGAATATTGAGCCCAACCTATCCTCCAACCTGTAGCATCCAATGCCTAATAGACATGGTCTTTCCAGTGCAACTAAATCACTATATCCAGCCAAGAATAATAAATACTGGGAAGGGCCCGCACATCTACAATCATGGAAAATCATAGACTTAATATTTTCTTAGAAAGATTTAATTTAGGTCTCTTTAAACTTGACTTGACTTAGTCATAATAATTATGACTAACCTAGTGGCATGGGTTGGCTCGAATTATTAGCCACCTCAAATCAGAACTAGGTTGACACAAATGGCCAGGTAAGTGAGATCGGTGAAAGAGATATGTCATTAACTCGATAAGAATGCATTCAAATCGAGTAGCTCTTAATTAAAAACTAGTTGATCGTATCTGCCAGACTTACCTTAGACACCAAATTCGAATCAGAACCAATCAGGTTAGTCTACAATCCAAGCTCGAATAGTAGAGCCAAATTAGATCTTGACTTCATCAAGTCATATCTCAATATGATTCAATCTTGACCCAGGCTTAATCCTATTAGGTTTGTCAATTCTAAGATTTCTTTGATCCCACCTAACCAACTCTTGATTTGATTTGATCAATCGCTAGACCTAATTGAGCTACCCAAATCGGAATCCAATTTTATGAAGATGTCTTAGATCTAAAAATTCATAATTTTTAGATCTAATTAATTTCATAATCTTAATTCTTAATTAAATTTTAGATTCATAAATAAAATATGTAACAAAATTCTAGAATTTTAGGATCTAGGATTTTGTAGAAAATAAGTTTTGATTTTTTATTAAGGATGAATGCACAGCAATCCTACACATCATAAGAACATCCCATCAAATGGAAGGAGAGGACCTTTAAATCCTACTTTATTATTATGACTGGATAGCCAAGAAAAAAATCTTAATCAAAAATATATTTTTTAAAATAAAACTAATTAGATTTAAATCAAATATCACATATACAAAAGATCTAACATATACATGTCTTGCAGACATTTCATGTATCATAAATCAATAAACCAAGCATTCTTTTAGATCTAAAATATCATATATTAAATTTAAAAAATAAAATTTTAAATTTGATCACATCAAAAATAAAATTATTCTAGATATTTTATAGAACTATTCTATAACTAGTCTAAGCATGCATCTTTCATATCTCATATGAATAAATTAAAAATTAAAAACTATATTTTTTACTTTTTAGATCTGGTTACAATAAGTATAATATTAAAAAATTAAAAATAAAATAAATCTAAAATTATATTTAATCAAATTAATAACATGATCATACTAGACTATATATAGAACAATTCTATTCATAGTCTAGTCATGCATCTTATACATTATAGATCTAAATTATATAATTTTTAATTTTTTAATTTTAAATCTAATCATATCTGATGTGATATCTAAAATTATTTAATATCAAATCATAAATAAAAATTAAATTAGATCTAAAATAGATCTAAAGAACTGCTAACATAACTTTGATACCAGTTGAAGAAAAAATCTGATTTTCCATCATAGGATTGTCCAGCTCTGATCAAATCTGAGGTAGATTTTTTTTATAAAAATTCTTATAATTTAATTAGATCTAAGAGTTCTCAGATCTAATCATGATAATTTGATATTAAAAATTAAAAATAAAATTAAATTAGATTTAATTTTAAGTACCTTGTTGGATAATTTGATTATTCTACGATGATCCTATTGGTTCCTGAGGTTCTGGAAGGAGCCAAGCATGCACCTGACCTCTACCGGTATCCACTCTGGCAAGATCATCTTCTTCTCATCAATCTCTTCTCTAAAAATTAGATCTAAATCTAATCTATAGATCCTTCAAAATTATTTTTGAAGGCAGCCCATCTGTCTTACGAACACCATCACGTAGATCCTAAATCTTATGCCAAAAACCCTAGACCTTATTCTCAGATTTGTGTCAAACTTTTTAGACATGAAGAAGAGAGGGAGAGAGAGGATAGTGGTGGTGTGGGATATGGTATGGGCGATAGCATCTCTATGTGGAAAATAAAATCATGCGATAGCTCTCTTTTGCATGATAAAGGTTTAAAAACCAATGCCATATGCTGTCCTACTTTGACCAAATAACATAGTTATTAGATCATTGGGACTCTAGGACTTATTCTCCACATGAAACCTCAGATTGAAGGAACCAGATCTAGGGTTTCACAGGCAAATCTTGAAACTTTTTCAAGATCTTACAGCAAAAGACTTAAATAAATATAAAATTTATTTAAATAATTATGTAAATACCTAGATCTCAGATCTATTACATGATTATGGTATGATATTAAATTAAAAATTAAAATTAAATAAAAAAGAAAAAGATTGATCAAATCAACCTAGATCTATACTACATCAAATGCAGATATGAAGTTTATAGATCGGATCTATTACCTAAGCAAGTCTAGACATTCTAACTTACTGATCCAGACTTGAGGATGAAGTCACAAGCCGCACATGCATCCGACCTCTAGGAGTTGTCCACACGAGCCTATGATCTCTAATCTGAAGTTCGATGCAGGAAATTAGCACAGCATGCTAGTACTGTGCTGATCCTTCTTCGATGATCGATCCGATGCTTTCTTCTTCAAAATTTGGACTCTCCAAAATATGAGAAGGAAGATGAGAGTTTGTTGATCTAGGACTCTCTCAAAAAAACTCAAAGAAAAGGAGGAGAGATTAAAAATAAAATAGTCCCAGAAGAAGACCCTCTTCTTCTTTTCTTTTCTCTAACATAGACACCTAGTTTGGTGCCTATGGAACCCCCATGCCCAAGGACCCTCTTCCTCTGTTCTTTGCACACCCCAAACCACACCCAAATCTCTATATTTCATGAAAAAGTCAAAACAAAATTCATCCAATAAATAGGGAAAAGAAGAGTCCAAGTTTGGATAAATTCCTATACTAGGAATATCCAAACATGGAAAGTTATAGGGGTGCCCAACTCTTGGGCACCTCCTCCACAACTTTTGGCATGGACCAGTAAGGGAGGGTGCACAGAAAAGAAGATTATTTTCATAGAATAAGAGAAGAATTAATTAAAAGAGGAGGCAGCACTAAAGGAAAGATGTTTTGGTCAACAAGGATTCTATCTCATAGAATCCTAAGCAAAACCAATTCCTCCTTTGACTTGGTCTTCCACCTAACTTTCAAATATGACAAGGAGAGAGAGAGGAGGCTTGAAAGTCAGGAAGAAAAGGATTTTCCATGAAAAATACCTAAAAAATAGGTATGGGGGGGACCAAGGTGGCGCAAGGAGATAGGGAGTCCTAGTCACACTAGGACTCTTATTTTGACTTGGTCAAACAAGATCTTTTAACCAAATAAAATTAAGATTAAACCAATCAAATTAAATAAGACACTAATCCATTTAAGAACTTAATTAAATTAGATTAAGTTAAATTTAATTCTAATTTATTTTCTAATCAAATTAAAAAATTAGATTAATCCAAGTCCTAGTTAGACTAGGATTAGTTCTTCCTTGCACTTAGTTTATCCAATAAACCAATTGGACTTGATTCAATTAAGCCCAAATCAAATTTAATTAAATAATATTTAATTAGACTTAATCTCATCCTATTGGCTTAATCAAATTAAGCTAATTAGCAATCTAATTGCTAATCGATCCTTCTGTAATACTTGTACTAGGTTAAACACCAATCATATTGATTGTTTAACCCAAGAATGATTCTTAATCGTTGATCAACAATCCGATCAGTGTTAGATATATGTGCCCTAGAAGCCAGAATTGGCTGACACTTGTAATATACTTCAAGGGGCAAAATTATAATTTTGACTATAATTAATAAAAAGGATTATTTTCTATCACATATGTGTATTTAGTATCTGTGATACATCCTTTGAGTTAATGGTAATGATAATTCATATTTTCAAGAGTTAAAAATTTAAGACATGAATAATCATTATTAACTCATAAAATGCTCCCGACCATAAGATCTTCATGTGGATGGTGATTGATCTGGAAGGTTGGTGTACAATCGCTTTTCTTTAGTAGATGAGTCTTGAGTCTATGGTGTGGAGACACCGGAGCGAGAGTATAGGTACTCGTTAGAGAATGAGGGCACTGAGCGTGACCACCTCGAGTAGTCATTAGGAAGTCTACCTTCTCGTCAATGACTGACTCGATGCTGCAGTAGTGTGTCTGGTTCTTTGACCTGAGGTGCATCGGCAGTTCACCTTGAGGGTGTTATAGTTTGACTACACCATTACTCGATCTCCTAGCCATATGGAACCCTGAGGTGTATGTTGGCTATAGCATGTTCATTGTAGGAACTGGATTGCATCAAGATGGAATCTATCTACCTCGGTGGTAGAGGAGCAGCCCTATGATGATCATGAGAATCAAGTCCAGAAGCCCATGGCCATGGCAGAGTGAAATAATAGAAAGAGTTTCTATTTAGGTTTTCACATCGGACTTGAATCGAATGATTACATCATATGACAGAAACTAGGGTTTGACGAGTTCACCTTAACCCTAATCTGATCGGGGCTCAAGATAGAAGAACTTAATCACAGGTAGCTGCACCAAGAGGTTCGCATTCAGCTCTGATGGGTTGCCACCATATACTGCTAGGTGTCACTGGTGGATTTTGGGAGCAATTAGAATGATTTAGATGATCGATCATTCTAGCTGTTCGAATCAGAAGAGTTCTGATCCATCGAAAGGAGTTTCGATGATGTCGATGATAGAGATCATGACATATCCCATTACCATACAGAACTGAACCTAACTGGGTCACACAAACAAGGGTTTGAATCTGGTGATCATCAATTGAACTGATCCAGTTCAATTGATCTGAATGAGATTCAATTAGGTTCAAGAAAATCGTGCTAGCACTCGATTGAACCTAACGTTCTTCTTTTACTATCATAAATAAGTTGTCCTGACTGAGCCAAAGGAGTTTGTGCTCAATCAGAGGCCTTCACTTGGTCTGACTGGAGCCTGTCCAGTCAGAAAAGGGTTGTCTTATTTTGTAAGACAATACCTGCCATTTTTGGTCACCTGCCATTTCTCGTCCTTTGACTTTGGTCAAAAGTTGACCTTTGACTGGTCAAATGTTGACCATTGACACTTTGACTTCTGTCCATGTGTCATGCACCTATTGGAGAGCTGGTGGGGGCTTGTCCCCCTGCCAGAACCTGGCAAGGAGGAGGGCGCATGCCACCCTTGGCGTGTGCCCAAGTTGGAGGCGCCCAGGAGTCCCTGTTGGATGGACAGGGACTCCATCTCCATTTTAGATTCCAATTAGACTTCTCCTAAGAACCAAGTTTGACTGGATCTTAGGCACCATCTAAGGAGGAATCCAAGGGACTCTATTCCCACCAATCAGATTTAGATCTGATTTCACAAAGGGTTGTGATTGGTTGGGAAGAAGAGGAGTTGGATCACAGCATAGTCTATAAATAAGACCCTGCGCCCAACTCAAAGAGCATCTGAAAACACAATTCTCCACACCCCAAGGCTGCCTCTCCTCTCCTCCTTCATGCCAAGCCCATCTTCTCCCTCTTCTCTCCATGCCCAAAGGTGTTTGGGACCCAAGTTGGTGCAATCCAGATAAGAGAAAGACGATAGAAAGCTAGAAGGCTGTGCTGCTGCAAAGGACAACTGCTGATCTTCGAAAGATGTTTTGAAGATCCTCCAGATAAGATTCAAATCTAATTTTTAGAGACATGATAGAGAAGAAGAGGATCTCTAGATCCAGTCCTGAGTGGATATCGGTAGAGGCCAGGCACTTGCGTGGCTAGATCCAGAACCTTCCGCTGCTTACAGGATCATCAACGGATAATAGGATTACCCTACATCAAGGTAAATTAAATTTGATTTAATTTATATAGATTTTATTTTATTATTAAAATAATAAAAATCAGATCTGAAACATCCCAAATCTGATTAGGATCAAAGAAAAAAAATTTTTGAAATATATCTCTTGATCTCGATCAGATCTGAACGAACCTGGTTCGGAAAATCAGGATTTTCCCTTCAACTGGTATCAGAGCCAAGGTTCTAAAAGTATTTAGATCTGATTTTAAATTTATTTTAATTAAAAAATAAGTGATTTTCAGATGTCACATGAGATGTGATCAGATCTGAAATTAGAAAAAATTAAAATTAAATGATTTGGATCTAAGATTAGAAAATATGCATGACTAGTTCTAAAATAGAATAGTTCTATAGAATAGTCTTGCATGTTTTGATTTAATCTGATTAAATTATATTTTAGATCTATTTATTTACTATTTTTTGATATTATAATTATTATAATAACATCTAAAAAATAGTAAATAAAAATTATTTAATTTTAAACATCATATGAGATATGATTGATGCATGTCTAGACTAGTTGTAGAATAGTTCTACATAAGTTGTCTAGATTAGAATTTATTTTGATTAAGATCAATTTAAATCTAATTTTTTAGATTATTATGAGATAATTTAGATCTGAAAATATGCATGATTTGATACATGAGATGTATGCAAAATATGCCATGATTAGATCTAATTTATATATGAGATATATGATATAGATCTAAAACTATTTTGTAGTATTACATGTTCCTGATTAAGGCGTTCCTCTTGGCCGTCCGGTCATAAGAATGAAGAAGGGTTTAAAGGCCCTCTCCTTCCCATTCGATGGGGTGTTCTTATGATGTGTAGGGGTGCTGCGCATGTTCGTCCTTAATCAGAAATCCAAAACTTACTTTCTGCAAAACCCTAGATCCTGAAACCCTAGGATTTATTGTGCATATTTTGTTTATGAACCCTACTTAATTAAGAATTAAGATTATGGAAATATTAATTAGGATCTAAAATTGAGAATTTTAGATCTAAGACATATTCATAATACTGGGTTCGGGCTTGGGTAGCTCAATTAGGTCTAAGCGGTTGATCAAACCGAATCAAGAGTTGGTTAGATGGGATCAACAATGCTTAAATTGACCAGCCTAATAGGATTAAGTCTGGGTCAAGATCGAGTCACGATCAAGCAAGACCTAATTAGGCTCAGAGGTTAGAGTCTGGATTGTAGGCTAACCCAATTGGTTCTGACTCAATAATTTGGTGTCTAAGGTAAGTTTGGCACATACGACCGACTGGATTTTTAATTGGAAGCTACTCGACCTGAATGCATTCTTGTACGAGTTAATGGCATATTCCTTCCACCGATCTCACTTACCTGGCCATATCTGTTGACACAGTTCTGATTCTGAGGTGGTCAATAATCCGAGCTAACCCATGCCACTAGGTTAGTCATAATTGTTATGACTAATGACAAGTCTAGTTTAATGAGACCTGAATCAATTCTCCCTAAGAAAAGATTAAGTCTGAGGTCTTCCACCATTGTAGATGTGCGGGCCCTTCCCGGGGTTGATTGTTCTCGGCTGGATACAGTGGCTCAGTTGCACCGGGAAAGATGCAACCATGTCTATTAGGCATTGGATGCTATGGGCTGGAGGATGAGTTGGGCTCAATATTTTGGATACGGTGAGAGACTCAATTAGGAACCCAGTCTATGCAAATGGTGGGTCTGACTTAACTAAGGAGTGGATCAATATTCCGGATACGGTGAGATTCATGAATTAGAGACCAAGTTTGGGTGCACCATGATTAGAGAATCATTGAACAAGAGTTGTTCACTCATTGGCTAACCCATCACCAATAACTGTTAGGTGAGGTGATGAGTCAGTTGGTGAGACCGCACCACCCACTAGAAATCATTAATCATGGAGATTTTTGCATCTCTACAGAGGGAGTGTAGGGATCCGAGAAAATAGTGGGAGCTAATTTGTTTAAAAATAAAATTTCTAAATAAATTGGTCAAGTCAATAATTACAGTATCTAACTAGAATCTTTGACTCTCTACAGGAAAAATGTCTGCGTCCAACCCATTGGCACGTATCCTGGACACACATAGACTGACTGGAACCCAATTATAAAGATTGGCTCAGGAACTACAAAATTATTTTGGGTTCCAGAGAAGTTAACCCATGTTTTGGACCAGGACCCTCCCACCTTACCAGCCCGTCCATCCACTGAACAGAGAGCGTCTCTGGAAAAATGGATAGACGAAGATAATAAGGCCAGATATTACATGTTGGGCTCGATGTCTGATGAGCTCCAGCGCCAACATGAAGATATCGGGACTGCTCGCCAAATGTTGGCTCACCTGCAGGAGATGTTTGGTGAACAGAGTCGCGCAGCCAAATATCAAGTCACGAAATGACTTTTTAAGGCTAAGATGCGTGATGGGCAGTCAGTCCAAGATCACTGTCTGACAATGATCAAGGACATGGAAGAGCTTGAGAAGCTCGGTGTGAAGTTAGACTTGGATCTGCAGAACGATATTATTCTGCAATCCTTGACTGATGCATATGGGCAATTCATCATGAATTACCACATGCATAAACTTCAAAATTCCTTGGCCGAATTAATGAATATGCTGGTTCACCGCTGAGCTTTCTATGAAAGGTTCTAAAGGCTCAGTTCTTGCTATGGAATGGACTTCTTCCAAAAGAAAGTCTTATGGAAAGAAAAAGAAGTCTGTGAAAAAGCAAAAGGTGGAAGGAGGATCAAAGAAGAAGAAGGCAGAGCCGAAGAATGAAAGGCCGATGTCAAAGGAAAGTGTTTCCATTGCAACAGCGATGGCCATTGGAAGCGGAACTGCCCTACTTACCTGGCCACCCTGAAGAACAAGAAGGAAGGTCCTTCTGGAGGTATGCTCGTTATTGAGTCTAACCTTACGGTTTCTTCTGCATCCAGTTGGGTGCTTGACTCTGGTTCTAGTGCTCATCTGTGCACTTCCATGCAGGGTCTTGAGGATAGCAGGAGGCTGAGGGATGGAGACATGATCCTACGTGTCGGTAATGGAGCAAGAGTTGCTGCAGTAGCCGTGGGAACATACCCTCTTCGATTACCATCTGGTTTAGACTTAGTTTTGAAAGACTGTTATTATGTGCCTGCAGCTAGCAGGAATTTGATTTCTGTTTCATGCTTAGCACAAGAAGGCTATGTGATTACCTTCTTTAAGGACCATTGTAACATTCTTTATGAAAGAAATAAAATTGCAAATGGTTTCCTTATTAATGGATCTTTATCAGCTACATATTGATGTACCTGTTCTAACTATCGAGCAAAACGTGAATGCCAAACGACCTAGGGATAGTCCAAACGACAGATATCTATGGCACCTGAGATTAGGTCATATAGCAGAAGATAGGATCAACAAATTGGAGAAAAATGGGCTATTGAGTCCATTGACTTTCCGAGTCATATCCAACTTGTGAATCTTGTCTTCAAGGCAAAATGACTAAACTCCCTTTTGTTGGACATGGGGAGAGGGCCACAGATCTCCTTGCCCTAGTACATACTGATGTGTGCGGCCCATTTGATGTGCCGGCTAGAGGCAATTTTGTCTACTTCATTACCTTTACCGATGATCTGTCTAGGTATGGGTATGTGTATCTTATGAGACACAAGTCTGAAGCTTTTGAAAAGTTCAAAGAATTCAGACATGAAGTAGAAAAACAAACTGGAAAAACCCATTAAGGTTCTTCGATCAGATCGAGGAGGTGAATACCTTAGCCGAAAATTCCTAGACTATCTCAAGGAAAAATGGCATAGTCTCTCAATGGACTCCACCAGGAACACCTCAACTCAACGGGGTTTCAGAATGGAGAAATCGGACTCTATTGGATATGGTTCGATCCATGATGAGCTTCACAGACCTCCCTGATTTTCTTTGGGGACACTCATTGTTAACTTCAATTTATCTACTGAATAGGGTTCCCTCTAAAACCGTTCCTACCACACCGTATGAGATATGGCACGGTAAGAAACCAAGTCTGAGTCATCTCAGAATTTGGGGTTGTCCGGCTCATGTCAAAAGACAACAAGCGGACAAGTTAGAGTTTAGGTCCTTCAGAGCTCGATTCATAGGATATCCTAAAGAGTCATTAGGATACTATTTCTACATTCCAGAAGACCACAATGTGATTGTGAGTCGACATGCCATCTTTCTTGAAAAATAGTTTATTCAAGATAGCGGCATTGGAAAGCAGATTAAGCTTGATGAGAAAGTCTCACAAGTACAACGAGCTAAGGACCAATTGGAACCAAATCAGGTTGAGCCAATAAGAACACTACCTCCTCCACCTCGTAGATCGGAAAGAGTTTTCCGTCCCCCTGAAAGATACTTAGGTATTATTTCAGAGGAAGTAGAGAAAATGTTCCTCGTAGGTAATGGTGCTCATGGTGATGATCCCAAAACCTACAACGAGGCGATATCAGATATCGACTCCGAGAAATGGCTAGAGGCAATGCAGTCAGAAATTGACTCGATGCACTCAAACCAAGTCTGGACCTTGGTAGATCCACCAGAAGGTATAGTACCTATTGGGTGTAAATGGATCTTCAAGAGAAAGATTGGTGCAGATGGGAATGTGGAGACATTCAAGGCTAGACTAGTGGCAAAAGGTTATAGTCAACGCGAAGGCATTGACTATCAGGATACCTTTTCCCCAGTGGCTATGCTAAAATCCATCCGCACATTGCTTGCCGTTGCAGCCTATTTCGATTATGAAATATGGCAAATGGACGTGAAAATGGCATTCTTAAATGGATATCTTGAGGAAGATATCTATATGGAACAGCCGCTAGGTTTCACATCCAGTGATACTGATCACAAGGTTTGCAAGCTGCAAAGGTCCATATATGGACTTAAGCAAGCATCTCGGAGCTGGAACACTCATTTCAATGATGTGATCAAAAATGTTTGGTTTCATCAAAAATGAAGAGGAACCATGTGTGTTTCAAAAAGGTCAGTGGGAGCGCTGTTGTCTTCCTCGTATTGTACGTGGATGACATCCTCCTTATTGGGAATGATATTCCCATGTTGACAACAGTCAAATTATGGTTGTCCAAGGAATTCTCCATGAAAGACCTAGGTGAAGCATCCTTTATTCTAGGAATTAAGGTCTATAGGGATAGACCGAATAGGATGCTAGGACTTTCACAGAAGATGTACATAGAGGAAGTACTAAAGAGGTTTAGTATGGAAAACTCTAAGAGGGGATTAATACCCTTCAGACATGGTATTCATCTTTCCAAGAAGATGTGCCCTAGCACACCTGAGGAAATAGAACGCATGAGCAAGATCCCTTATGCTTCTGCAATAGGGAGCCTCATGTATGCCATGCTATGTACACGACCTGATATAGCCCATGCTGTGAGTGTCACAAGCAGATATCAGTCAAATCCAGGTGAAGAACACTGGACTTCTGTGAAATGTATCCTTAAGTACTTGAGAAGAACTAAGGATATGATGTTGGTCTTTGGTAATGGAGAACTCCAAGTCCAGGGATACACAGACTCGGATTTCATGTCCGATATAGATGATCGAAAGTCGACATCTGGGAGTCTGTTTGTGTGCAATGGTGGTGCTGTCAGCTGGAAGAGTTCCAAGCAAACCGTGATAGCAGATTCCACCATGGAAGCAGAATATATCGCTGCATCAGAGGCTGCGAAGGAAGCATTCTGGTACAAGAAGTTTGCTGCAGAAATTGGAGTAATGCCATCAGATGCCATTCCTCTATACTGCGACAACAATGGCGCCATAGCCCTTGCTAAGGAGCCGAGGTCTCACCAGAAATCCAAGCACATTGAGCGGCGATACCACCTCATCCGCGATTACCTCGAGAAGGGTTACGTCGAGGTCAAGAGAGTCAACTCCACAGATAATGTGGCAGACCCACTTACAAAGCCGTTGGGCCAGCAGAAGATCGAAGCCCACCTTGAGAAGATGGGACTTAGACTTGTAGCCAATTGGCTTTAGGACAAGTGGGAGATTGTTAGATATATGTGCCCTAGAAGCCAGAATTGGCTGACACTTGTAATACACTTCTAGGGGCAAAATTATAATTTTGACTATAATCAATAAAATGGGTTATTTTCTATCACATATGTGTATTTAGTGTCTGTGATACATCCTTTGAGTTAATGGTAATGATAATTCATATTTTCAAGAGTTGAAAATTTAAGACATGAATAATCATTATTAACTCATAAAATGCTCCCGACCATAGGATCATCACGAGGATGGTGATTGATCCGGAAGGTTGGTGTACAATCGCTTCTCTTTAGTAGATGAGTCTTGAGTCTACGGTGTGGAGACACCGGAGCGAGAGTACAGGTACTCGTTAGAGAACGAGGGCACTGAGCGTGACCACCTCGAGTAGTCATTAGGGAAGTCTACCTTCTCGTCAATGACTGACTCGATGCTGCAGTAGTGTGTCTGGTTCTTTGACCTGAGGATGCATCGGCAGTTCACCTTGAGGGTGTTATAGTTTGACTACACCATTACTCGGTCTCCTAGCCATATGGAACCCTGAGGTGTATGTTGGCTATAGCATGTTCATTGTAGGAACTGGATTGCATCAAGATGGAATCTATCTACCTCGGTGGTAGAGGAGCAGCCCTATGATGATCATGAGAATCAAGTCCAGAAGCCCATGGCCATGGCAGAGTGAAATAATAGAAAGAGTTTCTATTTAGATTTTCACATCGGACTTGAATCGAATGATTACATCATATGACAGAGACTAGGGTTTGACGAGTTCACCTTAACCCTAATCTGATCGGGGCTCAAGATAGAAGAACTTAATCACAGGTAGCTGCACCAAGAGGTTCGCATTCAGCTCTGATGGGTTGCCACCATATACTGCTAGGTGTCACTGGTGGATTTTGGGAGCAATTAGAATGATTTAGATGATCGATCATTCTAGCTGTTCGAATCAGAAGAGTTCTGATCCATCGAAAGGAGTTTCGATGATGTCGATGATAGAGATCATGACATATCCCATTACCATACAGAACTGAACCTAACTGGGTCACACAAACAAGGGTTTGAATCTGGTGATCATCAATTGAACTGATCCAGTTCAATTGATCTGAATGAGATTCAATTAGGTTCAAGAAAATCGTGCTAGCACTCGATTGAACCTAACGTTCTTCTTTTACTATCATAAATAGTTGTCCTGACTGAGCCAAAGGAGTTTGTGCTCAATCAGAGGCCTTCACTATGGTCTGACTGGAGTTGTCCAAGTCAGAAAAGGGTTGTCTTATTTTGTAAGACAATACCTGCCATTTTTGGTCACCTGCCATTTCTCGTCCTTTGACTTTGGTCAAAAGTTGACCTTTGACTGGTCAAATGTTGACCATTGACACTTTGACTTTTGTCCACATGTCATGCACCTATTGGAGAGCTGGTGGGGGCTTGTCCCCCTACCAGAACCTGGCAAGGAGGAGGGCGCACGCCACCCTTGGCGTGTGCCCAAGTTGGAGGCGCCCAGGAGTCCCTGTTGGACAGGGACTCCATCTCCTTTTTGGATTCCAATTAGACTTCTCCTAAGAACCAAGTTTGACTGGTCTTAGGCACCATCTAAGGAGGAATCCAAGGGACTCTATTCCCACCAATCAGATTTAGATCTGATTTCACAAAGGGTTGTGATTGGTTGGGAAGAAGAGGAGTTGGATCACGCATAGTCTATAAATAAGACCCTGCGCCCAACTCAAAAAGCATTGAAAATTTCCATGCCCCAAGGCTGCCTCTCCTCTCCTCCTCCATGCCAAGTCCATCTTCTCCCTCTCCTCTCCATGCCCAAAGGAGTTTGGGATCTTAGTTGGTGCAATCCAGATGAGAGAAAGGCGACAGAAAGCTAGAAGGCTGCACTGCTGCAAAGGACAACTGCTGATCTTCAAAAGGTATTTTGAAGATCCTCCAGATCAGATCTAGATCTAATTTTTAGAGACGTGATAGAGAAGAAGAGGATCTCCAAATCTAGCTCGAGTGGATACCGATAGAGGTCAGGCACTTGCATGGCTAGATCCAAAACCTTCCGCTGCTTATAGGATCATCAACGGATAATAAGATTACCCTACATCAAGATAAATTAAATTTGATTTAATTTATCTAGATTTTATTCTATTATTAGAATAATAAGAATCAGATCTGAAACATCCCAAATCTGATTAGGATCAAAGAGAAAAATTTTTGAAATACATCTCTTGATCTGATCAGATCTGAACGAACCTGATCCAGAAAATCAGGATTTTCCCTTCAATCAGATCATAAGCTCTAATGTGTGTGACCTCTTTAGGTTCGAACTTAAGTCAGTAGCATAAGAATAAATTCTGTACCAATCAAAGTGACCATCTAGCAATGATATCGAACGGTCGGATAGGTCGAAGGTGTAGAACACCATCCTTAGAATCCATGCGGATATAGTTTTCATATAATTCATCTTCTTGACCATAATGCTCGTAGGATACCTCAGAGTTCAACTATCAACTCTGATCAGATTGTCCACATTGTATTTCAAAATACCAAATCCAACTGATGGATTATCCTGGCCAAGGTTTTGCTATATTGAAATACAGTGACACATTCTTCTCCAACTCTTGGAGTGATCAATTCTATCTTGATCACACTCTGACTTTGCAAGTACTTAACTATGCCCAGAAGCCTTTCATTACTGAGGTAGAAATTTAGTTAGTCCAGTATTAAAGCACAGTGAGTTGCTTGCAACTCACTGAGGTGATCTCAGGTCTAAGGAATACTTATACCTATATCCCTTCAGAGACATTCTCGATAGCAGAATGCTCTGGAGTTGGTCACATTCAATGATGATATACCCATACATCTCACCTGTATGCCATACTAGTGTCTCCACACATCTTGGTTAAGTAGACAACCAACCTATATAGCATATAGCGACCTATGCTCGATAGATGCTGTCGTCCTAATTAATAGCCTATCAATTGTTCATAAATAAATTTAAGGACTAATCGATAAATCCTCTTTTTATCGAAACTAAATAGTCCTAAAGACTTCATCACAATAATGAAGTTCATTAGAAGATGTAAACTTATGATGAAAAGATGCCAAAATATTTTTCATTAATTAATAAATCGATTATAATATCTCAACCGTCAATAGGCTGACGATTGGCTTTGGGACATAATTTTCAACAACTCCCACTTGTTCTAAAGCCACTCAGCATAGTATCTAACACCCATCTTTGACTTATGGTCATTGAACTCCTTAATTGCCAGGGCTTTAATGAAGGGGTCAACTAGATTCTCCTTTTCGTCGATCTTCTGAAGGTCAATGTCACCACGATCCATGATCTTACAGACCAAATGGAAGCGGTGTAGAATGTGCTTTGTTTGCTGGCGTGCTTTCGGTTTCCTTGCTTGAGCTATGGTGCCAGTGCTGTCATAGTAGAGTAGAACTAGAGCATCAATGAAGGATGCTACTTCGAGCTTAATGATAAACTTCCTTAGCCACACAGCTTTTTTTGATGCATCTGATGCTGCCATGTACTCTACTTCGCAAATAGAGTCAGCCATTATATGCTGCTTGAAATTTTTACAGCAGATGGCTCCACCATTTATAGTAAAGATACACCCCAACATACTTTTACTATCATCATGATCAGATTGAAAGCTAGAGTCTGTAAATCCTACTAGCTTCAGATCTGACTCACCATAAATCAACCATTGGTCCTTAGTATTTTCAAATACTTAAGGATGGTTTTAACCACCTTCCAATGATTTTCTCTAGGGTCAGACTGGTATCTACTCACTACTCCTAGTGAGTATGCCACGTCTGGTCTCGTAGATGTCATTGCATATATAATAGATCCCATTGCCGAAGTATATGAAATTCTACTCATATGCTCTCTCTCTTCAGGAGTTGTTGGACAATCCTTCTTAGAGAGAGAATTTTCTTGGGCTATCGAAAGATAGCTCTTTTTGAAATCCTCCATACTAAACCTCTTCAGCATAGTTTCTATGTACGTGGATTGGGACATACCAAGCATTCTTTTAGATCTATCCCTATAGATCTTCATCCCTAGGATGTAGGATGCTTCACCCAAGTCCTTCATGGAGAGCTATGATGACAACCAAACATTTATTTCTTGTAGTGCGGCAATGTCATTTTCGATTAAGAGAATATCATCCACGTACAAAATAAGGAATACCACTACAGGACCATTTGCCCATTTGTAAATGCAGGATTCTTCTATATTCATAACGAAGCCATCCATTTTGATCACTTTACCAAAATACATGTTCCAACTCCGAGATGCTTGCTTTAATTCATAAATAGATCTCTAAAACCTGCACATCTTGGACTCATCTGTTGATGTGAACCTTTCAAGTTGTATCATATACACCTCTTCGGTTAGCTCTCCATTTAGGAAAGCTATCTTCACATCCATCAGCCAGATCTCATAGTCCAGATGGACAGCAATGGCAAGCATGATCCAAATGGACTTGAGCATTGACACAAGAGAGAACATCTCGTCATAGTCAATACCATAATGTTGACGATACCCCTTGACAACCAAATGGGCTTTATAGGTCTCCACCTTTTCATCTGCGCTCCTCTTTCTTTTGAAGATCCATTTACGCCCAATGGGTTTAACCCCTTCAGGTGGGTCAACTAATGTCCATACATCATTAATCTTCATGAAATCCATTTTGGATCTCATGGCTTCTAGCCATTTCTCAGAGTCGGATCTCTACATCGCATCCATATAAGTGATCAGGTCCTCATCATTCTCATCGAGTTTAATGGGATCATCATCTTGGATCAAGAATCTATAGTATCTATCCGGATGGCAGGGTACTCTACCAAATCGCCTTAATGGTGTGGGTTCACTAGGCTTCGGATATAATCTGATCAAATCCAACTTAGGTTCAACATTCTGTGTCAAACTTTCTACCTATTGAACTTCATCAAGTTTAACCTTAGAAGCAACAGTTCCTTCACCAAAGAATCCTTTTTCCAAAAAGATGACCCTAAGGATGACGAACATCTTTTGTTCATCAGCATGGTAGAAATAGTATCCTTTGATCTCTTTTGGGTACCCTATGAATGTACACTTGTCAGACCTAGGTCCAAGCTTGGCTGTAACTAATTGTTTGACATAAGCCGAGCACCCCCAAATCCTAAGATGTGAAAGTGCTGGCTTACACCCTATCCATATCTCATATGGGATTTTAACTATAGACTTACTTGAAACCCTATTTAATAGATAACAAGCCAATTTGAGTGCATATCCTCAGAAGGATATTGGCAAACTGGCAAATCCCATCATGGATCGGACCATGTCTAATAGAGTTCGATTCCTCCTTTCAGACACACCATTATGCTATGGTGTTTCATGAGGAGTCCATTGGGAGAGAATTTCATTCTCTCCTAGATATGTGAGAAATTCACCAAAAAGGTATTCTCCTCCATAATCTGACTGAAGAGTTTTAATACTCTTTCTAGTTTGTTTTTCTACTTTACTTCAGAATTATTTAAACATTTCAAAAGAATCCAACTTATGTTTCATCAGATAGACATATCCATATTTGGATAGATCATCTATGAAAGTGATGAAGTAGACATATCCACCTCTGGCACTTGTGCTCATTGGTCCATATACATCAGTATGTACTAGACCTAAGAGCTCATTTGCTCTCTCACCATTTTCAGTGAAAGGTAACTTGGTCATTTTACCAAGAAGACAGGACTCATAGGTTGGAAGTGATTCATAATCATTAACTTCAAGGATTCCCTCCTGAGTCATCCTATTTATCCCATTCTTGTTCATATGACCTAGCCTAGAGTGCCATAAGTAGATATCTGATACACTATCTAATCTAGGGTGCTTGCCAGTAGAATAGACTATATTAATAGGTTGTGATAACATATATACACCATTATTCAATTATCCATAGAAAGTAGTAACACCATTCATAATGACATTACAAACTCATTTCTTTATTGAAATTTTATAATTGTTCATGGCCAAAAAACCTATAGAAATGATATTTAAAAAGAAACTAGGACAGAAATGACAATCACTAAGAACAACGGTATGAGATTCAAATAAATGTTTTCAAAATTCCTAAAGCTAGAACTAAAACTGATCTTCCATCTCCAATGTTCAAAAATCTCTCATCTTGCTTGAATCTTCTACTGACCTGTAACCCCTGCAACGAATTGCAAATATGGTAAGGGCTACCAGTATCCAATACCCAGTCAGTAATATCATAAATAGAGAAATTATAAGGAGTTATCATATAAATACCTTATCCAGCAATAGCTTGCTTCTTTTTCTGCCTGTTCGAGTCTAGGAAGGTAATGTACTGAGGATAGTTTCTCTTCTAGTGCCCCCACTTCTTGCAAAAGAAGCATTTGGCTTGACTCTTATCAGGCTTGGTCTTTGGGGTCTGAGCCTGCACAGGTGTCCTAGCATGAACATGCACCTTCTTGGCTTTTTTCCTCTTGTTCTTCTTTTCTTTCCTAAAGGATCAAGAATGAGAAGATGATGTTAGATATGTGTGCCCTAGAAGCTAGAATTGGCTGACACTTATAATACACTTCTAGGGGCAAAATTATAATTTTGACTATAAATAATAAAATGGATTATTTTCTATCACAAATGTATATTTAGTGTCTGTGGTACATCCCTTGAGTTAATGGTAATGATAATTCATATTTTCAAGAGTTGAAAATTTAAGACATGAATTTTTGTTATTAACTCATAAAATGCTCCCGACCGTAGGATCAACATGAGGATGGTGATTGATCCAGAAGGTTGGTATACAATCGCTTCTTTATAGTAGATGAGTCTTGAGTCTATGGTGTAGAGACACCGAAGTGAGAGTATAGGTACTCCTTAGAAAATGAGGGCACTGAGCGTGACCACCTCAAGTAGTCATACGGAAGTCTACCTTCTCATTAATGACTGACTCGAAGCTATAGTGGCATGTCTGGTTCTTTAACCTAAGGTGCATTGATAGTTCACCTTGAGGGTGTTATAGTTTGACTACACCATGACTCGATCTCCTAGCCATTCAGAATCCTGAGGTGTATGTTGGCTATAGCATGTTCATTGTAGGAATTGGATTGCACCAAGAAAGAATCTATCTACCTTGGTGGATGAGGAGCAGCCCTATGATGATCATGAGAATCAAGTCCATAAGCCCATGGCCATGGTAGAGTGAAATAATAGAAAGAGTTTCTATTAAGGTTTTCACATCGGACTTGAATCGAATGATTAAATCATATGATAGAAATTAGGGTTTGACGAGTTCACCTTAACCCTAATCTGATCGAGGCTCAAGATAGAAGAACTTAATCACAGGTAGCTGCACCGAGAGGTTCATTTTTAGTTTTGATGGGTTGCCACCATATACTGCTAGGTGTCACTGGTGGATTTTGGGAGCAATTAGAATGATTTAGATGATCGATCATTCTAGTTGTCTGAATCAGAAGAGTTCTGATCCATCGAAAGGAGTTTCGATGATGTCGATGATAGAGATCATGACATATCCCATTACCATACAGAACTGAACCTAACTAGATCACACAAATAAAGATTTGGATTTGTATATCATTAATTGGACTAACCCAGTTCAATTGATTTGAATAAGATTCAATTAGGTTCAAGAAAATCATGCTAGCATATGATTGAGCCTAATGTTCTCCTTCTACTATCATTAAAAGTTATCTTGACTGAGCCAAATGTGTTTGTGCTCACTCATGTACCATTACTTGATCTGACTAGAGCTTGTCCAGATCAGAAAAGGATTTTCTTAATTTATGAGATAAATTTGAAACAACACCTACCATTTTGCGTCACCTGCTAATTCTTGTCTTTGACTTTGATCATCGTTGACCTTTGACACTTAGACATCTACCCATGTGTCATGCACTTTTAGGAGAGTAGATAGGGGCTTGTCCCCTTGCTAGAAATTGGAAAGGAGGGGGTGCATGCCTAGGGATGCATGCACCCATGGATAGGGATGCTTGGAGTCCCATACAGATGGGACTCCAGGTTGCTTCTAGGATTCTACTTAGGTGGCGCCAAGCTATAGACTTTGACCAGTCTTAGGCACCATCTAAGGATGAATTGAAGGGGCTTTCATCTGATTGGACCAAGTGATGTCATCCCACTAATCAAATTTAGATCTGATTGCATGAAGCAACGTGATTGGTCGGGATGATGTGGCACTACATGGCGCATCATGGTCTATATAAACCCTATCTGCACCCAACTTTTATAGAGTTCTCTCTTAGCCTACGCTCGAAGGCTGCCCCACTCCCTCCTCTATACCAACTTCTAGTCCTCTCTCTCCTCTCCACTCCCAAGGAATTTTGGGCTCCAATTTAATGCGATCCAGGCAAGACAAAGTTGACGAGAAAGAAAGAAGGCAGCACTAATGCAGAGACGATTATAGATCTTCGAAAGGAGTTTTGAAGATCCTCCAAATTAGATACAGATTTAATATTTGGAGAGATGATAAAGAAGGAGAAGATCTTCAGATCCAACCTAAGTGGATACCGGTAGAGGCCAGGCACTTGTATGGCTAGATCCAGAACCTTAGGCAATCAGCAGGATCATCAAAGGATAATCTGATTACCCAACATCAAGGTACAAATTAATAAAATTTAATTTATTTTTATTTTTATTTATTAGATCTATAAAATTAGATCTTAAACATCTCAGATCAGATCTAGATACATGAGAGAAATTTTTAAAATATCTCTCTTGATCCGATAAAATCTGAACGAATCTGACCTAGGAAATCAGGATTTTTCCTTCAGATGAATCTCCCACTAAGTTCACCAACTCCTTATGGAGTTGGTGATCTTTCTCAAAGTTCTAAAGTAACACTAGTAACCCATGGTAGTCTACTTCAGGCTTTGACATTCTATAATATGTAAGGAATGGGAGATAAGACTTGGGCAGCGAGTTCAGTATTGCATCTTTCCTAAGTTGTTTGTGCAAGAAAAAGCCGAGCTTGCTCAAGCACTCTATTAGCTCGATCATGTATAATACATAATCAGTGATAGAGGCACCATCCTGCATTCTGGCATTGAAGATGGCATAACTAGTCTTATGCCTCTCAACATCATCGGGTGTGCCAAAAGAATCCTTCAACACTTAGAGCATTTCGTTTGGCGAGCTATCTCAAACTTGCGACTGAACTCATCGTTCATCACAGCCAGCATAATACAACACACCATGGTTTGATGACTGAGCCATTTTTGATAAGTGTCTCTGACTGTTCCATGTGCATTGACAGCTGGCTCCTCAAGTGTAGGATCTGTCAGCACATATAGGATCCATTCATGCTCCAGGATAATCTTCAACTTTCGATACCAACTACCGAAGTGGCCATGATCGGAGCGATAGAGAAGTGGCCATGTTTGCACAAAGGAAAATCAAAATCTAATTAGTAATTAATTCATTAAACCTAAAAATGTGGACTTTAATCAAAAGGTTTCTCCCATTATTTTATTCGAATTGCTAGCCTCTACCTTCAATTCGAGGAATTATCCTAATTTCTTAGTGGGTACTAGAATCCACATAGACTGTACATAAGTCCAACTTTGGTTGGCCCATCCATGTACATCTAATGGTAGGTTCAAAACCAATTATTTCTTTAAATAATTTTTAATAATTAAATTTTGCCTCAGGCCCTGATCAGTTGGCTTTGGCCTTCTCAGAAAAGGGTCCAATTAGGTCCAACCATTAACATGACCATACTTAGCCCATCCAACCAATGAATGATCAGGCCAAACTTTGGTTGGCCAACCTGACCACCATTTAGAAAGATGTATCTAAGAGATCATATAATGAATGATAATTCCATCAACCGATAAGCACTAGGCCTTTGGGCCTCCAATGATTATCCAATTGATGAACCCATTATCATCCACTTTAATGAGAGGCTATGATCCAGTTATCATATAACTATTTCATTTTAGGCATCTAATAATTTTAGAAGATTTATTTATAAAATTGAGTAGGTCAAATTAACCAGCTTGTCATGATCCTCTCACTAACTTCACCAAGTCAGCTTAAGGGGGACCATTAATAGGCTGGTCTAGGAGTACCTAAATCAGTCAAACTGATTTACCTAGCTGACATGGGTTAGCTCGAATAGTCAAGCAATCCGATCAAAATATAATCTCACCAAGAGGCTAGGTAAGTTTGATCAATGAAAGGGTCAGCCAGGCTTGCCTTAGACACCATTAAAAATGGTCAAGTAAGTGAGCTGCCAATTAAAAACCATTGGTCTGGTTTATCTTAGACACCAACTGATTTAATTAGTTTCAATTAGATCAACCTAATAGTTCATGCTAAACCGCATAGCCAAGAATCAAGTCCATCTTTGGTCTTGTTAAAGACATGGACTTGACCAACTACAACTATTGTAATTGATCTAGAGAATCCTTGACCTAATCTAAGACAATAATTCATTAGATTTAGTCAATTCTCTAATTAAGTCCATTCTTTAATCTAACCCTAGGTCTAACCTAATTAATGGACCTAATCCCCACTAACCCATTAACCTAATGTGTTATGATTCGTGTCATAGGATCTTCAATTTACAATCCTAAAACCTAATCAAACAACTTCTTAATTCTTAATTAAGTTTTGGACTGAGGATTGGGGTTTGGCTTTTCAAAAATAGTTTTCATGTTTGTAAAATAATTTTACAACATGGTTCTATCAACCAAGTTGTATGTTTAATTCATAATCAATATGCAAGTAACATAAACATGAATCTACTTTAGATCTAATCTAAACAGCTTCATGTAATTGAAACAGTTTCAATAATAATCAATCATAAATCTCTCTAGACAAAATCTAATATATTTATGATGATTGAAATAAGATTAAAATATTTTTAATCAGATCATAAAATCTCTTAGATCTAATCTAAAATTTTATGATTAATATTTTAGATCAGCACGTACTAGGACAACCTATTCACTACAAGGGATAAACCTTATAGCAGGACAACCTTATGGTAGTCCGTGCAATCTAAAAAAAAATATTATTTTTTTAAATTTAAATTCAATAATTTGATTATAAATTAGATCTAATCTAAGAAATTATCTAGATATGCACAAAAATCATGTAATAAGAACTTATGCTCTGATACAAATTGAAGGAACCAGTCTAGGGTTTCACAGGTAGATCTTGAAACTTTTTCAAGATCTTGCAGTGAAAGACTAAAATAAATCTAAAATTTATTTTAATAATCAGGTAAATACCTAGATCTCATATCTATTATATGATTAAGGCATGATATTAAATCATAAATTAAAATCAAATAAGAAAGAAAAAGGTTGATCAAATCAACCTAGATCTACACTACATCAAATGAAGGTATGAAGTTTATAGATCAGATCTATTACCTGAGCAAGTTTAGACATTCTAACTTACTGATATGAGCTTGAGAATGAAGTCACAAGCTGCACACATGTTCGGCCTCTAGGAGTCATTCATACGAGCCTACGATCTCTGATCTGAAGTCCGTTGCAGAAAATCAGCATAGCATGCTAGTACTATATTGATCCTTCTTCGATGGTCGATCCGATGCTCACTTCTTTAAAATTTGGACTCTCCAAAATATGAGAAGGAAGATAAGAGTTTGTTGATCTCAGACTCTCTCAAAAAAAACTCAAAAGAAAGAAGGAGAGATTGAAAATAAAACAGCCCTCCCTCTTCTTCTTCTCTTTTCTCTCACCTAGACACCTAGTTTGGTGCCTATGGAACCCCCACGCCCAAGGATCCTCTTCCTCTGATTTTTTGACACCCCAAACCAATTCCAAAGCTCTATATTTCATAAAAGAATCATAACAAAATTCATCTAATAAATAGGAAAAAAGAAGAGTCCAAGTTAGGTTAATTTTTAGATTAGGAATATCCAAACATAGAAAGTTGTTGGGGCGCCCAAAAGTTGGGCGCCTCCATAATTTTTGGAGTGGATTAGCAAGGAAGGGTGCACAAAAAAGAAAATTATTTTCATGGAATAAGAGAAGAAATAATTAAAAGAGTGGGTGGCACTCAAGGGAAGATCTTTTGGTCAATAAGGATTCTATCTCATAGAATCCTAAGCAAAACCAATTCTTCCTTTGAATTGGTCTTCCACCTAACTTCCAAATATGACTTAGAGGAGAGAGGGGGCATGGAAATAAAAAAGAAATAGATTTTCCATAAAAAATACATAAAAAAAAGGTATGGGGGGCGTTGGGACCAAGGTGGCGTAAGGAGATAGGGAGTCCTAGTCACACTAGGACTCCTATTTTGACTTGGTCAAACAAGATATTTTAACCAAATAAAATAAAGATTAAACCAACCTAATTAAATAAAGCCCTAACCCATTTAAGAACTTAATTAAATTAAATTAAATTTTAATTTATTTTCTAATCAAATTAAAAAATTAGATTAATCCAAGTCCCAACTAGACTAGGACTAGTTCTTCCTTGCACTTGGCTTATCCAATAAACCAATTAGACTTGATCCAACCAAGCCCAAACCAAATTTAATTAAATCATAATTAATTATATTTAATCTTAGCCTATTTGCTTAATCAAATTAAGTCAATTAGCAATCTAATTTGCTGGGAGTAAACCCCACTCCCATCGAAGTCCAGTCTGATGCTTAGCTTAATGTAACTGGTAATCATGGAAGAGCTTCGATCGAGAATTCTTCCTCCCGTAGCCAAACCCCTTCCAAACTTCTTCAACAGTCAAACTCCTTCAACAACTAAACACCTTTCGGACTCTATCAGTAGCCAAACTCCTCCAGCAGTCGAATCCTTCCGAATTTCTTCAGTAGCCGAACTCCTCCAGTGGTCGAACCCCTCCCAGACTCCTTCTTCAGCTGAACTCCTCAATCCCTCTAGGACTCCTCTAATGGCCGAATCCCTCTTGGACTCCTCCAGCAGTCGAACTCCTTTCAGACATCTCCTTCAACTGAACTTCTTCCAGACTTCTTCTTTAGTCAAACTTCTCCATCAGTCAGACTCCTTCCAGACTTCTTCTTCAACTGAACTTCTTTCAGACTTCTCCTTCAATCGAACTTCTCCATCAGTCGGACTCCTTTCAGACTTCTTCATCAGTTGAACTTCATTCAGATTCCTTCAGTGGATTTCTTCCAGATTTCAACTAGCATTCCTTCTGAATGATTTTCTCTAGCCGTATTCCCTTTAGGAGTCCGAACTCCTCTAGAATTGATGTATGTCAAAGCTCTTCACCAACCAATGCCTGTTTCCTTCAAACTTCGACTATTAAATCTCGACAAATGGGCACATCATGACAATGAACATTTCTCTCCATAACAAACTCCACATGGATCCGAGCGGCCCATTATTGGATGGTTATGGCTGTTACTATCAGTCTGCTATAGGTGGCGCCTCTCTCCGTAACAAACCCCACGTGATCCCGAGCGATCCACTAACGGATGGTTATGTCTATCACTATCAGTCTGCTATAGGCTCCGTCTATAAGAAAAGACCCTCTAGATATATTTTTTCTAAGCTCTCTTCTCCTTCCTAAAACTCTATTGAGTTTTTTTTCTGAGCACTCCATTTTTGTTGGCTAGAAGAGCTGACTTGATCATTGGAGTATCCTACCGGAGCCACCACCACCAACTCTGGATGGAACTTTATTTTGCAACTCACCAACGATGACCTCTTCTTCCTCAACTTTAGCTAAATCCAACATCAACCAAATTCTGCACCAACAGGATTGATGCTAGAGGAAGGGCCCGTTTGTTACTGAGGTACCCTTATTCTTAAAGGAGTGCTAAGTCATTCCTATGGATCTTCTTCTTCAAGGTTCATTTCCATCCTCTCCCTCAATCCCAAGAAATGCCTACAAAGAAGGCAACTACCTGAAGATCTACCACTTCAATCGCCAAATCTGAGCCAAATCCATCCATTCCTGCTCCATCATCGATGCTTCAACCTCCTCCTCCATCAATGGCCATGGTAGATCTGGAGCAGTTTAACCTACTGATGCAGTGGATTCAGGGCCTCACCAAAATGGTGCTGGTCATGCGACAGCCCTCGATGGTGGTTCTGCTAGAAAACCCTCCATCAGAATGTCAGAAATCGATCCCAAGGAGGTGCACTTGGGCTAGTATACTTATCGCCATTGGAAAGAAAAAATAGAGAGCAGAGGATCCTTGTTTGTATCATGATTCTTCTTTGAAAGAGACCTTCTCCATCTACAGTCGGAAGCCTTCCAAGATCTACGATCGAGATGACATCCTTGATTAAAAACTATGGAAGATGGATCGATGGATTAAGGAACTCCGCCATGTCGCCCTGGTTCACCATGACGATGTCTACACCAATCCCTCTTTCTCTCTCCGAATTATGCAAGAGCCCATTCTATCGAACTTCAAGCTTCAATAATTTGAAAGCTATGATAGAACCACTGATCCGATCAATCACCTAAAGGCCTTATGAATCGTGATGCTACTCCATGGCACACCAGACGCCATCTTATGCCGAGCTTTCTCATCTACCTTAAAAGGAGCAGTAAGAAACTGATACTCAACACTTAAGTCGGATACCATCTTTTTCTTCGATTAAATGCGCCATCAGTTTGTGGCTCACTTTGTTAGCAGCCGACGTCTACACTGAGGATCGAATTAGCTGATGAATATCAAGCAGAAGGAGGGAGAATCTATCCGAGGTTATTTCACCCAATTTAATGCTGCTGCATTGGAGGTCCAGAATCTGGATCAGTCTATTGTAATGGCTGCACTCAATAATGGCCTTCAAAAGAATGATTTGGTGTTCTTCCTAAAGAAAAAGTACCTCAGGGACTTTGCCGATCTACTAGCTCAAGCTGAAGGATATGCCCGAGTAGAAGAAGCCTTCAAGTTGAAGGATGAGGAGGCCACAGGAGAGCGGTAGGTGGGCAAGTCTAACAAACCCATAGCTGATGGAGGGCCGAATGAAGTTCGGCCCTGCTCACGAACTCCCTCCGAGCGTAAGCGAGCCTGAACTCCTCGAGCTCATCGTGAAAGAAGCTCCGATAGAAGGGCATGAAGAAGTTCTCCCACCAAAAGGTTTCACAACTATGCCCCTCTCGATGCTCCAAAAATGAAAGTATTGATGGAGATCAAGGAGCAACTGCCGAGGCCTAAAAGGATGCACACTCACCCTAGCAAGCGCAATCCTAGCAAATATTGCCTCTACCATCATGACCACAGCCACGATACTAAAGAATGTATTCAGCTCCAAGACGAGATTAAGGAGCTCATCAGGAGAGGTCAGCTAGATCGATTCCTCATATGCTGGTATGAAATAAGAGAAGATCAGCCAAGAAAGCTTCCATAGTCAGAACCACCAATGAGGAAGGAACAACAAGGAGATCGGCCGCCTCTCAGCATCATCAATGCTATCTCTAAGGGACTTAGTACTTCGATGAGCTACCATCTCTCAGCCATAAAGCTAGGGAAAGCTTGCCCCAAATTGGGAAAGCACGTATGAAATAGAGGAGGTCGTCCGATCCGAAGCTTATCATCTGAAAGAGCTTGGAGGAACAACGCTCCCACGACCTTGGAATTCAAAAAATTTGAGAATGTACTATCAGTAATTTTTTTTCAATAAAACTCTTCTATCTCAACATTATTGTTTCTTGGTGCAAAAATAATGTGATAATAGAAAAGAAGCAATCAAAAGTGGCGATGTTAGGAACAGGAGGAGAACCTCGTCCTAACATGAGCAAGTCAAAGACCTTTGATTATTTAAGATAGGAGGAGGGAAGAGGCCCATTCAATGGCTCATCTGTGCCCCTAGTGCCATGTTAGGAACAGAAGGAGAATCTCATCTTAACATGAGCAAGTCGAAGACCTTCGATTATTTAAGATAGGAGGAGGAGAGAGGCTTATTCAATAGCCCATCTATGCCCTAGTACCATTTTAGGAACAGGAGGAGAATCTCATCCTAATAGGAGCAAGTTGAAAACCTTCATTTATTTAAGACAGGAGGAGGGGAGAGGCCCATTCAATAACCCATTTGTGCCCCTAATGCCAGGAGGAGGGGAGAGGCCCATTCAATGGCCCATCTATGCCCTAGTGTCATGTTAGGAATAGGAGGAGAATCTCATCCTAACAGGAGCAAGTCGAAAACCTCCATTTATTTATGATAGAAGGAGGGGAGAGGCCCATTCAATGTCCCATTTGTGCCCCTAGTACCATGTTAGGAACAAAAGAAGAACCTTGTCCTAACATGAGCAAGTTAAAGACCTCTGGTGATTTAAGATATGAGTAGGGGAGAGGCCCATTCAATGGCCCATTTGTGCCCCTATTGCCATGATAGGGATAGGAGGAGAACCTTTCCCTAAAATGAGTAAGTCAAAGACCTCAGGTTATTTAACATAGGAGGAGGGAAGAGGCCCATTCAAGGATCCATTTGTGCCCCTAGTGCCATGTTAGGAATAGGAGAACCTCATCCTAACATGAGCAAGTTGAAGACCTCCAGTTATTTAAGATAGGAGGAGAGGAGAGAACCATTCAATGGCCCATTTGTACCCCTATTGCCATGATAGGGACAAAAGGAGAACCTCGTCCTAACATGAGCAAGTCGAAGATCTCCGATTATTTAAGACAGGAGGAGGGGAGAGGCCCATTCAACGGTCCATTTGCACCCCTATTGCCATGATAGGGATAGAAGGAGAACCTCGCCCAAACATTAGCAAGTCGAAGGCCTCGTTCATTTTAGACAAGATGAAGGAAGAGGCCAAGATAATGGTCCTATTGTGCCCCTACAGTCCATTAGGAATAGGAGGAAAACCTCATCCTAATGTGAGCAAAGTTGAAGGCCTCTTTCATTTTAGATGAGATGAGGGGAGAGGCTCTGACAATGGCACTAATGTGCCCCTATGGTCTGTTAGGAATAGGAGGAGAACCTCATCCTAACGTGAGTAAAGTCAAAGGCCTCGTTCATTTTAGACGAGATGAGGGGAGAGGCCCTTGACAATGACCCTTATGTGCCCTACAATGGCCAGTTAGGAATAGGAGGAGAACCTCATCCTAACATGAGCAAAGTCGAAGGCCTCGTTTCATTTTAGATGAGATGAGGGGAGAGGTCCTGACAATGATTCTAATGTGCCCCTACAGTCCATTAGAAATAGAAAGGAGAACCTTATCCTAACGTGAGCAAAGTCGAAGGCCTCGTTCATTTTAGACGAGATGAAGGGAGAGGCCCTAACAACGGCTCTAATGTGCCCCTACAGTCCATTAGAAAACTGGAGGAGAACCTCATCCTAACGTGAGCAAAGTCGAAGGTCTCGTTCATTTTAGATGAGATGAGGAGAAGAGGCCCTGACAACGGTCCTAATGTGCCCCTATGGTCTGTTAGAAAAATAGGAGGAGAACCTCATCCTAATGTGAGCAAAAGTCGAAGACCTCGTTTCATTTTAGATGAGATGAGGGGAGAGGCCCTGACAACGATCCTAATGTGTCCCTTACAGTCCATTAGGAATAGGAGGAGAACCTCATCCTAACGTCAGTAAAGTCGAAGGCCTCGTTCATTTTAGATGAGATGAGGAGAGAGGCCCTGACAATGGCTCTAATATGCCCCTGCAGTCCTTTAGAAACTAGAGGAGAACCTCATCCTAAACATGAGCAAAGTTGAAGGCCTCATTCATTTTAGATGAGATGAGGGTAGAGGCCCTAACAACAGTCTTTATGTGCCCCTATGACCAATTAGGAATAGGAGAAGAACCTCATCCTGACGTAAGCAAAGTCGAAGGCCTCATTCATTTTAGATGAGATGAGGGAGAGAGGCTCTGACAATGACCTTAATGTGCCCTTCTAGTCCATTAGGAATAGAAGGAGAACCTCATCCTAACGTGAGCAAAGTCGAAAGCCTCATTCATTTTAGATGAGATGAGGGGAGAGGCCTTGACAACAATCCTTACGTGCTCCTACGGCCTATTAGGAACAAGAGGAGAATCTCATCCTAACATGAGCAATGTCGACGGCCTCATTCATTTTCGACGAGATGAGGGAAGAGGCCCTGGCAACGGCCCTAATATGCCCCTACAGCCCATTAGGAACTGGAGGAGAATCTCATCCTTACGTGAGCAAAGTCGAAGGCCTCATCTATTTTAGACGAGATGAGGGGAGAGGCCCTGACAATGGCTCTAATGTACTCCTACAGTCCATTAGGAATAGGAGGAGAACCTCATCCTAATGTGAGCAAAGTCAAAGGCCTCGTTCATTTTAGACGAGATGAGGGAGAGGCCCTGACAATGGCTCTTATATGCCCCTATGGCCTGCTAGAAATAAAAGGAGAACCTCATCCTAATGTGTGTAAAGTCGAAGGCCTCATTCATTTTAGATGAGATGAGAGGAGAGGCCCTGACAATGGCTCTAATGTGCCCTTACAGCCCGTTAGGAATAGGAGGAGAACCTCATCCTAACATGAGCAAAGTCGAAGTCTCGTTCATTTTAGATGAGGTGAGAGGAGAGGCTCCGACAATGGCCCTAATGTGCTCCTACAATCTATTAGGAATGGAAGGAGAACTTCATCTTAACAGAAGCAAAAGTCTCAACCTCATAGACCAAAGACATGGAGAAGGAAGAAGCTCAGTGGAGAATTCCTATAGGTGTTTTTTCATGATAACCTGACTACGTCAAATGCGAAAAGGAAAGGTCGACTACTGTATTCAATGGTCCCACCTCCATGTCATCTTCCTCCTCCTCCCAAAAGCTGAGGTTGACCTTGGGGAACCTTCAGGCTACCCTGCCTTCGCACGCTTCCTGTCCGTACTCGATGTTTAGGTTTCACATCTCGGGAGAGGTCTTGAACTCTTCCATGGCCCAGGTCATTGCCTCCGGGATTGACTTTGTCATTTAGGTGTCCAGTTCGGCGACCCTATTTTTGGCTTCCATCCTCCTCTGGTCCTCTAGGGCCAGTGTGATCTTTAGGCTGGCCGAGGCGAACTCCTCTTCACGAAATGCATCCTGAAGACTTTCAATGTCCGCCGCCTTCTCCTCGACAAGATGCTCGACCTCATTGACCCTCTCTTGAAGATGACAGACCTCAGCTCAAAAGTCCTCCTGATCCTTCTGTGCCTCCGCCTCCTGATAATGTGCCCTCTTGATGTGAGCGAGCATCTGGTGACCCGATTGAAACAAACGATTGGTGTAACACTGAAATATCTCATCCTGACAAGCGCGAGAACCCAGGATCGGACTTCGACCATCACCTTTTTTACTTCCTTCCTTCAAATTTTGAACCCAGGACCGGACTTCGGCCATCGTCTTTTTTACTCTCTTCCTTCAAATTTTGAACCCAGGACCAAAATTCTTTTTCGAGCTTCAATATCAACAGAAGATAAGATTTCCTTCAACCTCGGCTGGAGATAAGATCTCCTTCGAGCTTCAACTTTAATTAAAGATAAGATCTCCCCTGAGCTTCAACTTCAAAAGAAGATAAGATCTCTCTCAACCTCAACAGGAGATAAGATCTCTTCCGACCTTCAACTTCAATAGGAGATAAGATCTCCTTCAATCTCAGCTGGAGATAAAATCTCCCCCGAGCTTGAACTTCAACAAAAGATAAGATCTCCCCCGAGCTTTAACCTTAATGGGTGCAAAGCCCGAAAAAAAACTTTGGCAGTCATCTTTTTGTACTCCCTTCCTTCGAATTTCAAACTCGAAAGTGGGTGGACTAGTGTTGGATATAAACCCCGCTCCCACCGAAGTCCAGTTTGATGCTTAGTCTAATGTAACTGGTAATCACGAAAGAGCTTCGATCAAAAATTCTTCCTCCAGTGGTCGAATCCCTTTCGAACTCCTTCAGCAGCCAAACTCCTTTAGCAACTGAACTCCGCTAGTGGCCGAACTCCTCCTGGACTCCTTCAATAATTGAACTCCTCCTGCGGCTGAACCCTTTCCAAACTCGTTCAGTAGCTGAACTCCTTCAGCATCTGAACTCCTCCAGCGATCGAACCCCTCCTGGACTCCTTCAGCAGTCGAATTCCTCTAGCAGCCGAACCCCTCATGGACTCCTCCAGCGGTCGAATCCCTCTCGGACTCCTCCAACGGCCAAACTCCTTCCAACCTTCTTCTTCAACTGAACTTCTTTCAGATTTCTCCTTTAGTCAAACTTCTCCATCAGTCGGACTCCTTTCGAACATCTTCTTCAACTAAACTTCTCCCAGACTTCTCCTTTAGCTGAACTTCTCCATCAGTCGGACTCCTTCCAAACTTCTCCATCAGTCGAACTCCTTCTGAACTTCTCCATCAATCGAGCTCCATCCAGATTTCTCCAGCAAATTACTTTCAGATTTCAACTAGCATTCCTTTCGGATGATCCCCTCTAGTCGTATTCCCTTTAGAAGTTCAAACTCCTCTAAAATTAATATATGTCAATGCTCTTCACCAACCAATGTCTGCTTCCTCCAAACTTTGACTATTAAATCTCGATAAATGGGCACATCATGATAAAGAATATCTCTCTTCAAAACAAACTCCACGTGGCCCCAAGTGGCCCATTACCGGATGGTTATGGCTATCACTATCAGTCTGCTACAGGCGGCGCCTCTCTTCGTAACAAATTGATGCGTACTAATCTATAGCTATGGCAAGTACACCAGTCGATCAAGTAATAAAATGAGTGAATAGAGTATCGTCCCTAAAGGATTGGAAAATAAGTACTGAAAAGTTCTTTCTTATGCTTTATTTAGAAGATTGATTTATGAGAATAAAAAAATAAAAAATGAAATAAAAAAATAATTAAAAGTTGTAAGAAAATAGAGAGAGTGTAATTATTAGAATTTTAAACTTAAAAGCAATAGGTTACTAAGGCAATCGATTCACCAACTCAGTCAATACAATATTTAGGTTATTAGGTTAATTTTATTTCATGTGACGATAGAGTCTCTTAGTTTATTCACTATCCTTTGGTCCAGGCATAGCAAAACTATCAATATTTATTAATTATCTTTTGGTCAAAGTGTAATTTAAATAAATATTGATGCATTAAGTTTTGTCAAATTCTTTAATTAAAATATGCTGTGTCCAAAGCGCACTAAAATATTTGCATGCATATGAATTCTAATTCGATTCATAATACAAGATATATAATCAAGAAGCAATAACATAGATGTACTTGGTCCATATCATCTATGTTCATCAGATCAATTAGAAGATGGTTAGTAATCTAAAAGCATTAAGATTAGATTTATATACTCCACATGAATAAAATTTAAAATTAAAAATAAATCATATTGAATATTGCATCAAAAGAGTGGCTACACCTTAGCCTTAGTAAAAGAAAATTTAGTTCATGATAACAAGTTCAAAAATAGCAAATAAAATAAAACGCATGAAGAAATTAGACTGTTTATTCGCTGAAATTGGTTGTCCCTTGCTCTTGGTGTGGAGAACTCAATGAAGAAGAAAGTCGCTTTATATACTGGCCTTCGAAAAAAGAAAAGAAGAGGAAAGAAAAATAACAAGAATAAAAACTCTTTCTCTTCTCTCCCTAAACCTCTCTCTCTTTCTCTATTCTCTCTATTTCTCCCTATTTTCTCTTTATTTCTAACTCTCTCATTTTCTTTTCTACCTCTTTTTTTCGGCAACTGCCAGCAGCCCCCTTTAAATAGGCTAAGAGATAGATTTTTGAAAGAAATCATAACCAACTTGGGTTTAAAACTCTTAACACAAGTCAAATTAAAACCCTGAACAATTCTTGCCTTTAGATCAGCATCCAATGGATCAAAAACCACTTAAAATTTTTTTTTGAAAACCCAATTCAAGTCGAAATTAACCTCAGCCATCGGATCTTCTTGATGATTAAATCGGGACCATCGAATCGCATACAAGAGCCTTCAGATTTTTAGTTAAAACCAGTAACGTATCTCCACCATTGGATCTCGACTGGGAGCTGCATCCGTCATTCGTCAATCCACAGATTTTCACCATTCAATCAAATACTGAGAAACAGCATCCATCGGATCAGGCAAAATTTTTAGAATACCCTCTATAGATCATGCGCGAGCCTGACGTTGCATGGACCATTGCTTTCTTTAGCCAATCGGAGCATGCTTGTCTCCGTAAAATCCCCAAAATGCCCTCACTTGGTTACTATAGCGGTTCACCATGCATCGTAAAAAATTTTGACATCAGCGTGGCATAAGCTGGGTGTCAGCGGGCGATCGGTCTGAGCACAGTTGGGTCGGGCAATCTGCTAAGCTGATTTTTTTAAGCCAGTTTGAACCAGACCGACCCATTTTTTTTATTTTTTTATTTTTTTATTTCCTTTGAAATTTAATTTTGGGCTTGTTTGAAGTCTATTTTGCTTGAAATTTATTTCATCTAATCTAGAAAAATAAGATCTTCATATTAATAGCCTTCTTTCCTACGTACAATTAACAAAAGTATTAATTTTTTAAAAATAATTTAATTTATTTTATAATTTAATTCTTTTATTAGTGTATTTTTACCACTTATCATGCCCCCCAACTTAGTCATTGCTAGTCCCTTAGCAATGCTTTATTTAATACCATATTTCAATAAGACATCCATCAAGAAGATAAATCTTGAGTTAATGATCAAAAAGTTTAGAAAAAATTACTAACTAAGCATTGAGCTTCAGAAGCAAATTTTGCAGTCAGTATAATTAAAAACATACTTAGAGTACATCAAAGATCTATAGCAGTTGTGTTCGTGATGACTAACATAGCATTTTAATATTAATTTAAAGGACAAAAGTATCCTCTCTTATCACTTATTTTGATTAATTTTCTATACATTTCCAATTTTATACTCATGAATTAAGGTAGCTTTCACACTACCTTTTCTTTTTTTTTTTTTTTTTTCTTTGTGCTGAGTATCCTAGCCTTCCCTCCACTATTCTACATGAATCTCTATACTTGACCTAGGTGCAGAGATCCAATTACTAGGCTTTGGGCAATCCATATATACTTTGTCTTTTACACTTTATTTTTTGGCAAGTAGATTTTTCCTTAAATTTATATTTTTTTTATTAGAATGTATATTAATTACCAATTTTCAGTGATAATTGAATTTTTAGTTGGCCTTATAATCGATACCTACTTTGTCTTGTTAGTGTACATGTGCAATTAGAAGTGCTAATAGTCTTTTGATGACCTAAATAGGCTGTTAAAAGTCTGGCCAACTAATCTACTTATTTAACTCGTTACATTCATTAGCAGATACTTCTATCTTTTACCACTTGTCCAGTCTATCTTGCTCAAGATTTTCTTCTTGACACATGATTTAAAAAGTTTTTTTTTTACCCCCCCAACTTATTCTATATTATCTTAAAAGAGAAAAAAATAAAGAAAGTAATAAAGGATAGGAAGGAGTACACCTAATTTGGTTCAGTCTGGTTCTTTGAAGCTTTGAAATTTGGCTTAAGCTCTCATTGATTTTTCTTTGCAAAATTGAATATACACACCAAAGTAGTAAAAGAGCAACAATAAATTACTGAAAAATAAAAAAAAAGATCAAAACTAAAAAGAAAAGAAACAACCTATCTAGTAAGTTCTGATTTATAATCTTCAGCTTGACTTTCTTAGAGTTCTGGACTGAATCAATCTAGTAACACTTCAATTGGAATAGTTTCATGTTTGGTCTAGCCCTCTTTCAATTGGACATTGGTAGCTTTCGTAGTCTCAAACCTATTTTCTATAGAATTTTTATATACTGAATTATCAATAATATCAATTAGAAAATAAGTTTGATTATCATCAGAATGTTTAGTATCTTTGAAAATATTAAAAGTAACTTGTTCATCTTGGATTCTAAGAATTAATTTTTTTTGTTGAACATTTATTAAAGCTTCTTCAGTAGCTAAAAAGGGTCTCCCTAAGATAAGGGGTACATCATAATCTTCTTCCATGTTAAGAACAATAAAATCAATAGAGAAAATAAACTTGTTTACCTTTACTAAGACATCCTCCACTATACCTCTTGGATATTTGATGGATCTGTCAGCTAACTAAAGAGTAATAGTGGTAGGCTTCGGTTCTCCTAGACCAAGCTTCCTAAAAATAAAAAAGGGCATGAGATTAATACTTGCTCCTAAATCATATAAAACTTTATCAAAGCTACAATCACCAATAATGCAAAAGATAGTAAAACTCCTTGGATCTTTTAGCTTCTATAATAATTTATTTTCAAGTATTGCTAAGTATTCTTCATTCAAATTTATTCTCTCATGCTCCTTCAGCTTTTTCTTATTTGTTAAAATTTCTTGATAAACTTGGCATACCTAGACATTTGAGTGATAGCATCTACAAAGAAAATATTAATATATAAATTCTTTAAAATTTTGAAAAAGTTAAAAAATTTTTTATCTAGATGCTGTATTTATCTCTCTGGAAATGGTAGTGGCGGCACGTAGGACTTCACATTTGGATCGGCAAACTATTTACCTAGAGACCATCCATCTGCTGGTTATTTTGGTGACTGATGAATTTTAGTTGATAGTTTCTTATTTGTAGTTGGCTCTTCAGTCTCTTTCTTCTGATGTAGCTCTCCCAGCTTTTTACTACTTTTTAGGATGATAGCATTGACTTGCTCCCTTGGATTGATCTTCGTGTTGTTAGGCAAGGATCCCTAAGGTCTCTCGAAAATTATCGTAGCCATTTGGCCTATTTGCATCTCCAAGTTTCGAATTGCTGCTATTTGGTCCTGTCTAAGCTTGGCTTCCAAATTTTTTATAGTTGCTTCTTGGATTTGCATGAATTTGACCATCAGCTCCTCCATGTTGGACTTTCTTTCAGGTACTTGAAACCCCGGGGGTGGCTGTTGTGCTGTATTTTGATTGCTCCATGAGAAATTTGGATGCTGCCTCCACCATTGATTGTATGTGTTGGAGTAGGGATTATTTTGTTGCGGTCTAAAAAATTTACCAACATAATTAGCTATATCAGTTGCTTTAGCAAAAGAATTACCTATCTAGTAGTTGCTTGTATCGTGTCCTCCTCCACACAAGTCACAAGTGATGCTCTGAACATGCATAGTTGTTCCCTTCAAGTTGTTGACTTCTACTTTAAGGGCTATAATTTCAACTAGTAAGGTTGGCACGTAATCTACTCTCCGCACAGCTGCTGGTCTTTTCGACATCATGTGTTCTATTTGCTACTAATAGCTATTTGATGCCATCTCATCAATCAGATCAAAGACTTCTTTCTCCATTTTTTGGTTAATGGTTCCTTCTGCTACTGCATCAATCTTAGAATAATTAGTAGGAGATAAATCGTTATAGAAAGTTTATACCTAAAGCCATACGGGTAGTTGATGATATGGACATCTCCTAAGTAGTTTCTTGAAATGCTCCCAAGCATCATATAATGTCTCCATGTCCATCTGCATAAAAGAAGTGATATTATTGTGCATCTTGGTAGTCTTGGAAGGTGGAAACTACTTGGCTAAGATTTTTTGGATTAGGATATTCCAAATTGTGATAGAACCTGCAGGAAGAGAATAAAGCCAACTTTTAGCTTTATCTCGTAAAGAGAAAGAAAATAACCTTAATCTAATAGCATCATCTGACAACCCATTAATTTTAAAAGTATCACAAACTTCAAAAAAGTTAGAAATATGGGCATTCGGATCATCATGCATGTGTCCACTGAATTGGACTGTTGATTGAATCATCTGGATCATCGTCGATTTTATTTCAAAGTTGTTTGTGCACACAGGCAATCTTCTGATGCTCGAAGCTACACCGACTATAGATGGTGTGATGTAAACATTTAATGGACAATATACTGCTCAAATAGCTTCATGCTGTCCCTCGGTCGCCATATCCAATCCTAGATTGATGTCGTTAGGATCTTCAGCTGCCATATTTCTTTCTTGGTGTAGTCTTTCGATGGTCCTTTCAATTTCTAGATCTAAAGATAGTAATTTACTATGTCCAGTACATGTCATGCACTGAATAAATTTAAAAATAAAGTATGAATAAAAATTAAAAATAAAATTTTAAAGTAAAGGTAGGATCATAATTTCAATATTATTTTAGACACAATCTCCGGCAATGGCACCAATAACTTGATACATGCTAATCTATAGCTGTGGTAAGTGCACTAGTCGATTAAGTAATAAAGTGAGTGAATAGAGTATCATCCCTAGAGTATTAAAAAATAAGTACTGAAAAGCTCTTTTCGATGCTTTATTTAGAAGACTGATTTATGAGAATAAAAAAATAAAGAACAAAATAAAAAAATAATTAAAAATTAAAAGAAAATAGAGAGAGTGTAATTATTAGAGTTTTAAACTTAAGAGTAATAGGTTACTAAGGCAATCAGTTCACCAACTCAGTCAATACAATATTCAGATTTTTAGGTTAATTTTACTTCATATGACGGTGGAGTCTCCTGTTTATTCACTATAATTTGGTTCAGGCATAGCAAAACTATCAATATTTATTAATTACCCTTTGATTCAGGTGAAATTTAAATAAATATCGATTCATTAAGTTTTGTCAAACCCTCTAATTAAAATACGCCGCATCCAAAGCACACTAAAATTCCAGCATGCATATGAATTCAAATTTGATTCATAATACAATGTATATAATCAAGAAGTAATAACATAGATGTACTTGGTCCGTATCATCTATGTTCATCAAATCAATTAGAAAATGGTCAGTAATCTAAAAGCATTAAGATCAAATTTATATATTCTTCATGAATAAAATTTAAAATTAAAAATAAATCATACTGAATATTATATCAAAAGAGTGGCTACACCTTAGCCTTAGTAAAAAAAAAATTAGTTCATGATAACAAGTTCAAAAATAGCAAATAAAATAAAAAGCATGAAGAAATTAGACTATTTATTTACTGAAATTGATTGTTTATTGCTCTTGGTGTGGAGAACTCGATGAAGAAGAAAGTCGCTATATGTACTGGCCTTCGGAAGAAGAAAAGAAGAGAAAACAAAAATAACAAGAACAAAAACTCTTTCTCTTCTCTTCCTAAACCTCTCTCTTTCTCTGTTCTCTCTATTTCTCCCTATTTTCACTTTATTTTTAACTCTCTCTTTTTTTCTACCTCTTTTTCTCGGCAATAGTAGGCAGGCCCCTTTACATGAGATGGAATTTTGGAAGAAATCCTAGCCAACTTGGGTTTAAAACTCTTAACACAAGTCAAATTAAAACCCTGGATAATTTTGGCCTTCAGATCAGCATCCAACGGATCAAAAACCACTTAAATTATTTTTTTAAAAACCCAATTGAAGTCGGAATTAACCACAGTCATCAGATCTTCTTGCTGATTAAATTGGGACCATCAAATCGCATATAACAGCCTTTAGATTCATTGTTAAAATTGGTAAGTCATCTCCACCTTTGGATCTCAATTGGGAGCTACATCCATCGTTTGTCAGCTCATAGATTTCCACCGTTCGATCAAATCCTAGCAAACAACATCCATCGGATCAGGCAAAATTCTAAGAATATCCTCTATAGATCGTACACGAGCACAACATTGCATGAACCGCTGCTTCTTTCAGTCAATCAGAGCATGCTTGTCCCTGTGAAATCCTCGAAATGCCCTCACCTAGTTAATGTAGCGGTCCACCACACATCGTGAAAAATTCTGACATCAACATGGCGTAAGCTGGGCGTCAGTAGGCGATCGGTCTAAGCGCGATCGGGCCGGACGGTCTGCTAAGCCAATTTTTCTAAACCGATTTGAACTGGACCAATTGGCTTTTTTGCATTTTTTATTTTTTTAATTTTTTTTAAATTTTTTTATTTTTTTTATTTTCTTTGAAATTCAATTCTGGACTCATTTGAAGTCCATTTTGCTTGAAATTTATTTCATCTGATCCAGAAAAATAAGATCTTCATATTGGTGGCCTTCTTTCTTACATAAAATTAATAAAAGTATTAATTTTTAAAAATAAATTAATTTATTTTATAATTTAATATTTTTATTAGTATATTTTTATCACTTATCACAAATCCCACGTGGCCTTGAGTGGCCCACTACCGGATGGTTATGGCTGTCACTATCAGTTTGCTACGGGATTCTTCTATAAAAAGGGACCCACCAAATATATATTCTTTAAGATCTCCTCTTCTTTTCAAAACTCTATTGAGTTCTTTCCTGAGCACTCCATTTCTATTGGCCAAAAGAGCTGACTTGATCGTCGGAGGGTCCTGCCGGAGCCACCACCACCAACTCTGAATGAAACTTTATTTCATAGGTCACGGACGGTGACCTCTTCTTCCTCAACTCCAGCTCGATCTGGCATCAACTAGATTTTGCACCAACATAATTGCTAATCGATCCTCCTGCAACACTTGCATAAGATTAAACACTAATCGTATTGATTGTTTAACCCAAGAATGATTCTTAATCATTGATCAATCATCCAATCAGATCGTAAGCTCTAATGTGTGTGACCTCATAGGTCCGAACCTAAGATGGTAGCATAGGAGTAAATTTTTATACCGATCAAAGTGACCAACTAGCAATGATACCCAATGGTCGGATAGGTCGAAGGTGTAGAACACCATCCTTAGAACCCATACAAATATAGTTCCATATAATTCATCCCCTTGACCACAATGCTAGTAGGACACCTCAGAGTTCAACTGTTAACTCTGATCAAGTTGTCCACATTGTATTTCAAAATACCAAATTCATCTGATGGATTACCCTAGTCAAGGTTTTGCTATATTAAAATATAGTGATACATTCTTCTCCAACTTTTAGAGTGGTCAATTCCATCTTGATCACACTCTGACTTTATAAGTACTTGACTATGCCCAGAAGCTCTTCATTGTTGAATTAGAAATTCAGTTAGTCCGATACCAAACCACTTTGAGTTGCTTGCAACTCATTGAGGTGATCTCAGGTCTAAGGGATACTTATACCTATATTCCATCAGAGACATTCTCGATAGTAGAATGCTCTGGAGTTTGTCACATTCAATGATGATGTACCCATACATCTCACCTATATGCCATACCAGTGTCTCCACATATCTTGGTTAACAGAACAACCAACCTATATGACATATAGCAACCTATGCTCGATAGATACTGAAAGGAATATGCCCTCAAGCCAATTAATTTTTGGGCTATTCTTTATCTTCCAAACTCATGTAATCATATTTTTTAATAAATAAAGATATTTATTTCATCATATGCAATGTCTTATTATTCATTTAAGATTATGATGAACCCTATAAATTAGGGCTATGATTTTAGGATTATGATGAGATCATACCAGTGAGACCTAAAATCTTAAAACCCTAATTTAAATATTTCTAGTCGATGGGATATTGAGTTAGGGAACAATATTTTTTGGTAAGACTAGCACATTCTTTGTATGCTTGATTGAGAGGGTGATTGATCTCACAATAATTTGTGTATGTCACTAATACAAGAATGTGGGCGCTCATTAGAGAATGAGTTCACTGAATTGATCCAAATTGAGAATATCTAATGGAGTCTTATCTACATGTCAATAGATGGTTCTCATAGTGGAATTTGTGCATGTAATGCTTTGACCTGAAACTACCATAGAATCTTATATATATAAATCCATATTTTGGATCATACTCATTCATGACTCAGTTATGTACGGGATGATCTGCATATGGTAGATTATATATATGAAGGTTGTGAGTAGGTTAACATGAAATCGATCTCTCCTGGTAAGAGGAAATTGCATCCTACTTGCTTCAAACAAATGATGATTCAAGAAGACTTTGATCAAAGCATGATGAAAAATTAGAAATGATTTCTAATGTTTTATTAAATGAATCATCATCATGAGATTGAAAGAGAAATGAATATGATATTGGGGTTGACATATTTCTGTACCCAAAGTCATATTCAGGATGCAGGGAGATCGAAGGATCTAGTTGCATGGTAATTTTCACTGAAGAATATTTTTGGTATTTCCATCAAAATTTCACATCTTTTGCGAAGTCATGATACATTGCTAGATATCAATCATGTCTTGTGGGTTTGATCAAATTAAAATTTTAATTTAATCATTAAATTTGAAAGTGTTCTAAATTAAGTCAAATTGGGTTGGCTAGTTTTGACCGAAATCGGTTTGGTTGAGTTCTAGCCAGATTAGGTCAAATCACACCCAGACTCAATGTTGGTTAGATGTGGAATCTAATGGATCACACAAAAAGTGAGTTGATTAAGGGTCTAATTGGATTATACCATGTTTGCAAGATGAACATGCTAGCACATGTAGCAAACCCTAGTACCTGGTTTTGAATTGGATTCGAATTAGCTTTCGATTTGGGATAATTTAGATCCGATTTGAGCCAAATAGGATTTGGTCTTGAAGTGGATTAACCTAGACAGATTGGGCTTCAATTGGGGTGCCACATACCTCAATCCCATATACCAGAGAGTCTCTCTCTTGCACATGGGAAGTCTTTCATGCACAAAGAATTTTTTGGTGCACGGAATTAGTTGGCGCCTACCTTCTTTGACTTTTTCCATTTTGTTATGTCACATAAATTTTTATATTGGTATGGACATCGGATATGGGATGCAGAAGAGTCCTTCTACAAATGAAATACTTTGTTATTATTTTGAGAAGGGACTCTTTGTCGCCTAAGAATTCTTGCCGCCCAAGACTCCTTGCCGTCCTCTCATCCTTGAGGCCTCTTGGGACTTTGACTATTCAAAGTTCATCTCCACGCCTTCTTGCTGAATGGGTGTCTCTTTAAGGGCCATTAGATGGCCATCTTATCTGATCCAAGCCCTTTAATTATGGTGCCATTTATTTTTTGCATCGCGACTCTTCATAAAAAATCTACGTTGAATTAGTCCGAAGAGTCCTTCTATTTTAAGGCACCTCTTGGAGAAAGTCTACGTAATTTTAAATGGTGCAATTTTTAGATGGGTGTTAGATATGATGATGGGGCATGAGATATTGATAAGGAAAGGATGTGAGAAATTTAGTTGGCACTCCTACATACATTATAAATAGGGGTGCGTACCATAAGTCCGGGGGTGTGTGAAAATTATCTTTCTTTCTTACAAGAGTTTCTTTTTGTCCAATTTTCTTTCTTCCTTTCTCTTGTCTAGACCTTGTCCTTATAAGGACAAGAAGTCATCTTAAGACTAAGACATAGAAAATTAAGAAGACAAAAGAAAAAGAAAGATAGATAAGGAGAGGCAAGGAAGGTGACATAAAGGCTAAAGAAGGTCTTGCCCTTTTAATTAAAGTTTTTATTATTAGAACTCTAATTATATAAATCAGAGGTGCTGGTGTCTTGATCAAGTCTTTGTGTGGATCAATGTTGAAGGATGAATATGTGGGCACCTGGTGGAAACCCTGACGGACTGCTACCGACGATCAGGGTTAATTTAGGATTTAGCGATAAGAGGTATGTTCTAATACTTTCTTTTATGTTACAAATGCATGTTATATGATTTAATTACTAAAGAGGTGGTCCTAGGGTTCGGGTTTGGTTTATATGATTTCATATTTTTGCTTTGAAATCCATGCTTCCACCCTGTACACCAAACCTACCAGTGGTATCAGACCAAGCCTTATTAGGTTAAATCATATAATGCTTTACTTATAATATTATGGCACAAAAGAAAAGTATGATATTTTTTTTTTTGTATTTATTTTCATATTATTTATATAATGAGATCATATTCTTTTATTTATCATAATGAGATTATGATGTATATATTATTTTGTAAAGATTGCCCTAATATAGTGGAAAGTATTCACTATATAATGATGGTTGTCCTAGAATAATTATACATATTAATAGATATAAATTTTATTATAATTGATGCTATTAGGCATTTAGTTTGATTTAAATCAAAATGTGCATCAAGATTTTTTTTTTAAAATCTTTTTTAAAAAAAATTATATTAAGTTGTAGTGTAATTAATCTAAAACTGTATCAGTCGGGATGTATAATTGATCAATCGGTGTCTAGGATAAATGGTTTATGATTGGTAAAGAGAATGTGGTTTTTTTTTAATTGGTTCTATTGTTTGACCTGACCAATTTATTGGTGTCTAAGAAAAGCAACAGGGAGACTTCCACTTCTCTCCCACCTATCTGATCGATTTGATTAATTTAATTCTAGATTAAAATGCTTGGTATATTCACTATATTAAGGCCTTCCTTCATACTAGGTTCTTATTATGTCCAGAACCATATTAGTTTTGTTGTGTAACCACAAGAACTATTATGGAAATGATGTAATATTAATCTAGTACATTGAGATGCTTACAGTATTTTGAATATACTGCTTTGTTGTGTAACCACAAAAGTAGTCATATTTTATTTTAACTGTATAGAAATGAAGGATTCTATTTAAACTAAAACATTAAAGTTTGTTGTACTAACACAAAGCTATTAATATTTTAGAGGCAAAAGTTTTTTGAGAGTTGTATAAAGTGCAATTGGAAAGAGTTTCCTACCTTTGAACTTATATAGGTTTGTTGTGCAACCACAAGACTTTTTATAAGAAATTAGGATCTTATTCTCACTAAGAAAATCAATAAGAGGGTTATGATTTTTGATTAAATAATGGAAGACATAATTAAATTAAAGTCCTAATTTAATTATGTTTGTCATCATGAGTTGTTTGCTTATATATTATTCTTTATTATGTAGATTAAATGGCTTCTTCACTTTCATTGCATTCAATTTTAGATTCAAATAAATTGATAGGTCAAAATTATGTTGATTGGTTGAGAAACCTAAAAATAGTACTCAGTCAAGAAAAACTCTCCTATATTCTTGATGCCCCTGATCCTAAGCCATTAGGAAATGATGCCACCGATGAAGATAAGTCTACATACAAGATGTGGCAAAATGATTTTCTTACTGTCAAATGCATCATACTTGCTTCTATGAATAATGAATTACAGAGGCAGCATGATAGCATGGACACTCAATCCATATTGCTCAATCTAAAAGAGCTTTATGGAGAGCATAGTAGGACCGCTAGATATGAGATATCTAAGCAATTATTTTGTGCAAGAATGATAGAAGGAACAACCATACAAAATCATGCTTTGATGGTAATTGACCTAATCACTCGATTAAGTCAATTAGGTTTTATTATGGATGGAGAGTTAAGTCAGGATTTGATTCTGCAATCACTCCCATAATCATTTTCTCAGTTTATCGTGAACTATCACATGAATAAACTAAATTCTTCCTTGCCTGAGCTGTTAAATATGCTTAAGACAGTACAAAGCCATCTCAAGAAAGATAAGGCTCCTCTTCTTCTTGTGGAAGGGATCTACAAGAAGAAGGCAGAAAAAAAGGGTTCAAAGAGAAGGTTGAATCCTAAAAGTGGTATAATTAAGAAGAAAAAGGGGAAGAAGGTCTTCGGATAGATGACCTATTTTCACTGCGACAAAACAAGTCATTAGAAGAGGAATTGCAAGGCTTACCTTGCAACCGTGAAGTCTAGTGCAAATAATGCACCAAAAGGTTTGTATGAGATACATACTACATTATCATTAAATTCTTCAATTTTAAATTCTTGGGTATTAGATACCGACTGCGGTTTTTATATCTGCAAATCTTTACAGGGGCTACAAAAAATTAAGAGTTTGAAGAAAGGTGACTTCAAGCTCTATAGCGCTGAAGAAGAGTCTATCCAAGCAGAAGTTGTAGGGATAAATATATTGAAGTTACCTTATGGGAAGATCTTAGAGCTTACAAATTGTTATTATATGCCTAAGATCATTAGAAATATTATATCATACCCTTATTATTAAAATAAGGTTATAGTCTTAATGTAACGAGCGAAGGTTGCTCAATCAAATATTCTAATGAAAATATTTGTTTTGGCATATTTAGCAATGGTTTGTTGACTCTATATTTGGATGATAATATATTTCATATTGATGAAAATAGAAAACATAAGAGAGATGACATAAATAATACTTTACTTTGGCATTGTCGATTAGGTCATATTAGTGAGGCTAGGATTAACAAGTTATACAAAGAAAAGTTCTATGATCGTTTTGATTATGAATCACTGGGAACTTGTGAATCATGCCTCATGGGTAAAATGACCAAGATTTCATTTAGTGGACATTGAAAAATGACAAATGACTTATTAGGACTTGTACATACAGATGTATGTGGTCCTATGATAACTCAAACCAGAGGAGGATACTCATATTTTGTGACATTCACTGATGATTTATCTAGGTTTGGATATATGTATCTTATGAAATACAAATCAAAAGTCTTTGATAAATTTAAAGAGTATCAAAGTATGGTCGAAAAACAAACTGGACAATGTATAAAAATCCTTCGATCTGATCGGAGAGGAGAATACTTATCTAGTGAGTTTCTAGACTATCTTAAAGTTAAAGAGATTCTCTCTGAATGGACACCTCCTTATACACCATAATTAAATAATATAGCCGAAAGGAAAAATCATACCTTATTAGATATGGTATGGTCCGTGATGTGCTTCACTGATTTACCTATTTCCTTCTAGGGACATGCCCTGGAGACTACAATTTACATCTTGAATAGAGTACCTTCTAAATCTGTATCTAGTACTCCATATGACATATGGAGAAGTAAGAAACCTAATCTTAAGTATCTTAAGATATGGGGTTGTCCAGCATATGTCAAAAAAATTTTGGACATAAACTTGATGCTAGATCAAACAAATGTCTATTTATAGGAGATCCTAAAAATAGTATAGAATATTTATTCTACCATCCTACTAAACAAAAGGTATTTGTAAGTAGGCATGCCATTTTTATGGAAAAAAAATTTATCCTAGAAAAGGGCAGTGGCAGAAATATTGAACTTAATGAAGTTCAAGAAAAACAAATAAAAATTTCTCAACCATATAATCATATAAAAGAACCAGAACACATAACTCCTATCCATAGGTCTAAAAGAGTACGAAATACACCTATGAGGTATGGTTTCATTATTGAGAATAATGAAGCTCAAGTCATTGAAAATGATGAACCTCTGACCTATACGAAAGCAGTCAAAAGTAAGGACTCTTACAAATGGCTGGCTGCCATGCAATCCAAAATAGAATCCATGCACACCAACAAAGTATGGACTTTGGTGGATGCACCAGAGGATATAAACCCTATTGGATGCAAATGGATTTTTAAGAAAAAGATTGGAGCTGATGGTCAAATAGAAACCTATAAGGCCAGATTGGTGGCTAAGGGTTTTAGGCAAAAATAGGGGATTGATTATGATGAAACATTTTCACCTGTTGCCATGCTCAAATCTATTCGGATTATGCTTGCTATAGCAGCATACCACGACTATGAAATATGGCAAATGGATGTAAAGACTGCCTTCCTTAATGATTTTCTTGAGGAAGAGGTCTATATGTCACAGCTAGAGGAATTTGAGTCAAATGAGAAACCAAATCAGGTATGCAAGCTTAAGAGATCCATTTATGGATTAAAGCAAGCATCAAGAAGTTGGAACATCCATTTTGATGAAATAGTAAAAGAGTTTGGTTTTATCAAGAATGTTGATGAACCATGTGTGTACAAGAAAACTAGTGGGAGAACCATAGTCTTCTTGGTTCTGTATGTAGATGACATACTACTCATTGGGAATGATATCCCAATATTACAATCAGTCAAATTATGGCTATCAAATAAGTTTTTCATGAAAGATTTGGGAGAAGCATCCTATATACTAGGAATAAAGATCTATAGAGATAGATCTAAGAGGATGCTAGGCTTGTCCCAATCATGGTACGTTGACTTAATACTGAAAAGATTCACTATGGATGGGAGTAAAAGAGGTTATTTACCCATGAGTCAAGGCATACATCTCTCTAAAAAGATGTCTCCTAAGACACCTGAAGAGAGAAATAGAATGAGTTCTATTCCTTATGCTTCGGTTGTTGGATCGATAATGTATGCCATGTTATGTACAAGGCCTGATGTTGCTTATGCTTTAGGCATTGCAAGTAGATTTCAAGCTGATTCAAGAGAGGATCATTGGAAAGTTGTGAAAAGTATTCTTAAGTACTTGAGAAGGACTAAAGATATTTTTCTAGTATATGATGGTTCTGATCTTAAATTAGAAGCATATTCTGATTCTAGTTTTCAATCAGACCTAGATGATAGCAAATCCATTTCAGGGTATGTCTTTACTCTGAATGGTGGAGCAGTAAGTTGAAAGAGTACTAAGCAGCCAACTGTAGCTGACTCAACCACTAAAGCAGAATACATTGCCGTAAGTGAAGCCGCCAAGGAAGCTATCTGGATGAAGAAGTTCATCATTGAATTAGGAGTTATTCCTAAAATTGAGAATCTAGTACCACTTTACTATGATAATACTAGAGCTGTTGCTCAAGCAAAGGAACCAAGGTCTCATCATAAATCCAAACACATTCTGAGATGCTTCCACCTCATTCGAAAAATTATTGAAAGACAAGATGTAGTCATAGAACGAGTGGACATAAAGAACAACATAGCAAACCCATTCACTAAGGCTTTACCACTGCAACTGTTTGATCGCCACCTTGATTGTATGGGAGAAAATATAAGGGTGATTGGCTTTAGTGCAAGTGGGAGATTGAAAGGAATATGCCTTCAAGCCAATTAATTTTTGGGCTATTCTTTGTCTTCCAAACTCATGTAATGATATTTTTTAATAAATAAAGGCATTTATTTCATCATATGCAGTGCCTTATTATTTATTTAAGATTATGATGAATCCTATAAATTAGGGCTATGGTTTTAGAATTATGATGAGATTATACCAGTGAGATCTAAAATCTTAAAACCCTAATTTAAATATTCCTAGTCAATGGGATATTAAGTTAGGGATCAATGTTTTTCGATAAGATTAGCACATTCTTTGTATGCTCGATTGAGAGGGTGATTGATCTCACAATAACTTGTGTATGACACTAATAAAAGAATGTGGGTGCTCATTAGAGAACGAGTTCACTGAATTGATCCAAATCAAAAATATCTAATGGAGTCTTATCTGCATGTCAATAGATGGTTCTCATAGTGGAATTTGTGCATGTAATCCTTTGATCTGAAACTACCATAGAATCTTATATATATAAATCCATATTTTGGTTCATACTCATTCATGATTTAGTTATGTACGGGATGATCTGGATATGGTAGATTATATATATGAAGGTTGTGAGTAGGTTAACATGGAATCGATCTCTCCTAGTAAGAGGAAATTGCATCCTACTTGCTTCAAACAAATGATGATTTAGGAAGACTTTGATCAAAGCATGATAAAAAATTAGAAATGGTTTTTAATGTTTCAATAAATGAATCATCATCATGAGATTGAAAGAGAAATTAATATGAAATTGGGGTTGACATATTTTCATATCCAAAGTCATATTCAGGATGTAGGGAGGTCGAAGGATCTAGTTACATGATAATTTTCACTGAAGGGTATTTTTGGTATTTCTATCAAAATTTTACATCTTTCGAAAAGTCATGATACGAGATAGATGTCAATCATATGTTGTGGGTTCGATCAAATTAAAATTTTAATTTCATCATTAAATTAGAAAGTGTTCTAAATTAAGTCAAATTGCGTTGCTTAGTTTTGACCTAAATCAGTTTGGTTAAGTTCTAACCAGATTAGGTCAAATGACACCCAGACTCACTGCTGGTTAGATGTGGAACCCAATGGATCACAAATAAAGAGAGTCGATTAAGGATCTAATTGGATTAGACCATGTTCGTAAGATGAACATGCTAGCACATGTAGCAAACCCTAGCACCTGGTTTTGAATTGAATTTGAATCAGCTTCCAATTTGGGCTAATTTAGATTCGATTTGAGCAAAATAGGATTTGATCTTGAATTGGAGTAACCTAGACTGATTGGGCTTTAGTTGGGGTGCCACATACCTAAATCCCATGTGCCAAAGAGTCTCTCTCTTGCGCATGGAAAGTCATTCATGCACAAAGAATTCTTTGGCTCATGGAATTAGTTGGCGCCTACCTTCTTTGACTTTTCCATTTTGTTATGTCACATAAATTTTTATATTAGAATGGACATCAGATATGGGGTGTAGAAGAGTCCTTCTGTAGATGAAATGCTTCATTATTATTCTGAGAAGGGACTCTTTGTCTCCTAGGAATTCTTGCCGCCCAAGACTCCTTGCCACCCTCCCATCCTTGACGTCTCTTAGGACTTTGACTATTCAAAGTTCATCTCCACACCTTCTTGCTAAATGTGTGTCTCTTTTAGGGCCATTAGATGGCCATCTTATCTGATCCAAGCCCTTTAATTATGATTACATTTATTTTTTGCATCGTAACTATTCGTAGAAAATCTACGTAGAATTAGTCCGAAGAGTCCTTCTATTTTAAGGCACCTCTTGGACTAAGTCTACATAATTTTAAATGGTGCAATTTCTAGATGGGTGTGAGATATGATGATGGGGTGTGAGATATTGATAAGAAAAGGGCATGAGAAATTTAGTTGGCATCCCTACGTATATTATAAATAGGGTTGCGCACAATGAGTCCGGGGGTGTGTGAAAATTATCTTTCTTTCTTACAAGAGTTTCTTTTTGTCCAATTTTCTTTCTTCCTTTCTCTTGTCTAGACCTTGTCCTTATAAGGACAAGAAGTCATCTTAAGACTAAGACATTAGGAAAGAAAATTAAGAAGATAAAAGAAAAAGAAAGATAGATAAGGAGAGGCAAGGAAGGTCACATAAAGGCTAAATAAGGTCTTACCCTTTTAATTAAAGTTCTTATTATTAGAACTCTAACTATATAAATCAGAGGTGCTGGTGTCTTGATCAAGTCTCTGTATGGATCAATGTTGGAGGGTGAATATGTGGGCACCTGGTAGAAACCCTGACGGACTGCTACCGACAATTAGGATTAATTTAGGGTTTAGCGATAAGAGTTATGTTCTAATACTTTCTTTTATGTTATAAATGCATGTTATATGATTTAATTGCTAATGAGGTGGTCCTAGGGTTTGGGTTTGGTTTATATGATTTCATGTTGTTGCTTTGAAATCCATGCTTCCACCCTGTACACCAAATCTATCAGATGCTGTCATCCTAATTAATAGCCTATCATTTAGTCGTGAGCAAATTTAAGGACTAATCGATAAATTCTCTCTTTATCGAAACTAAAAAGTCCTAAGGACTTCATCACAACAATAGAGTTCATTAGAAGATGTAAACTTATGATGAAAAAAGATGCCAAAATATTTTTTATTAATTAATAAATCAATTATAATATCTCAACCATCAACAGGCTGATGATTGACTTTGGAACATAATTTTCAACATAGATCCTATCTATTTTTTGTGATGAAAAATCAATCAAAACGTGGGCAGCATGAGTAGATAGGGAAGAGTCCATTGCACCTAGGACTCTTCCCTCAAGAGTTTGATCCAAATCAAACTCTATCAAAAACCTATTCAAACCACCACCGTAAATCATAAAATTTGGCACACCTATATCACGACTTAAGCCCTATCATATATCTAGAAATCAAATCAAAAAAAAATTTTAGAAAATTTTCTAGAAGCATTTGATCTGGTGATCCTTAATTCTCTCAATTGGATCAACTTTTGACCCTAGTCCAATTGCACTAGAAATGAATTTAATTTTTATAATTTATCTAGCCTAGAATTATTTCAGTTAGATGAAAATAAACTCATTCAAGATATAGAAATGAGTTAAATAAAATTTAACTTGATTGCGATGAATCAGAAAGATTACAAAAGGAGAAAGCCGGGCTCAATCGTGTGCTAGCACAATTACCTTAAACTTGATTGGATCTAATCTAAATCAATCAAATTGGATTAGCTCAATTGATGACATCTAGACCCAAATCTTTATTTATGGGACCCAGTTAGGTTCAGTTTCGTATGGTATTGAGATATGTCACAATCTCTATCATCGATATTATCGAAATACCTTTCGATGGACTAGAACTTTTTTGATTCATATAATTAGAATGATTGATCATCAGGATCATTCTAATTGCTCCCAAAATCTATCAGTAACACCTAGCAGTATATGGTGACAACCCATCCAAACTAAAAGCAAACCTCTCAATTTAGCTACTATTAGATGTGTACCTTAGAAGCTAGATTGGCTAACATTTGTAATACACTTCTAGGAGCAATTTTATAATTTTAACTATAAATTAATAAAAAAATTATTTTCTATTATAATATATATTTAAAGTGTATGTGATACATCCTTTGAGTTAATTATAATGATAATTCATGTTTTCAAAGAGTTGAAAATTTAAGACATGAATTTTCATAATTAACTAATAAACTGCTCCTGATCGTAGGATCATCACAAAGATGGTGATTGATTTGAAAGGTTGATGTATGATTGCTTTCTTTGAGTAAATGAGTCTTGAGTCTCCGATGTTGAGACATCAGAGCGAGAGTACAGATACTCATTAGAGAATGAGGGCACTAAGCATGACCACCTCGAGCATTCATAAAAAAGTCTACCTTCTCATCGATGACTGGCTCGATGTTGCAGTAGTGTATCTAGTTTTTTGATCTGAGGTGCATCAGCAATTCATCCTGAGGGTGTTGTAGATTGAGTACACCATAACTTGGTCTTCTAGCCATTTGAAATCCTGAGGTGTATGTTGGTTATAGTACATTCATTATAGGAATTGGATTGCACCAATAAGGGATCTATCTACCTCGATAGACGAGGAGTAGCCCTTTGATGATCTTGAGAATCGAGTCCATATGCCTATGGCCATGGCAAAGTGAAGATGATAGAAAAAGTTTCTATAAGGGTTTCACAGAGGACTCGAATTGAATGATTAATTTATATGACGGATATTGGGTTTGACGAGTTCACCTTAACCCTAATCCTATCGAAGCTCAATATAGAAGAACCCAATCATATAGGTAGCTGCACCGAGAGGTTTACTTTTAGTTCTGATGGGTTGCCATCATATACAGCTAGGTATCATTGGTGGATTTTGGGAGCAATTAGAATGATTTTGATGATCGATCATTCTAATTATATGAATCAGAAAAGTTCTGATCCATCGAAAGGTGTTTTGATGATGTCAATGATGGAGATCACGACATGTCTCATTACCATATAGAACTGAACATAATTGGGTCACATAAATAAGGGTTTGGGTATGGATGTCATCAATTGAGCTAACCTAGTTCGATTGATTTGGATTAGATCCAATCAGGTTCAACGTAATCGTGCTAGCACATGATTAAGCCTAACTTTCTCCTTCTATAATCTTTCTGATTCATCGCAACTGAGTTAAATTTGATTTAATTTATTTTTGTATCTTGAATGGATTTATTTTTATCTAACTGAAATAAGTGTAGATCAGATTAATTATAAAAATTAAATTTATTCCTAGTGCAATTAGACTAGGGTCAATAGTTGACCCAATTGAGAGAATTAAGGGTCACATGATCAGAGAATTTTAGAAATTTCTTTAGAAATCATTTTACTCTTATTATTAGGTACATGATAGGGCATGAGATATGCTTTGGGTGTGCAAAATTTCATAATTTTTGGAGGTGCCTAGACTAGGTTTTGATAGAGTTTGATTTGGATCAAACTCTTGAGGGAAGAGTCCTAAACACACATGGACTCTTCCTTATCCTTTCATGCTGTCACCTTCTAGATAGATTTTTGGCATCAAAAATTAGATGGGATCTGGGGGTTTTCATGTAGATCAGGTCCAGGAGTCCCAATGGTTGAACTAATAAGGCTTTTGGTCAAAAAGGGACTCTTTGTTGCACTATGTCTAGTATAAGAACTCTTCTCACAAAATTGCCTCAAAATAATTTATTTTTTCCATACCCAAAGGAGCCTTCCCTCTAATATTCATGCCCCCTTTATCCTCTTTCTTCCTCTCTTCTACATGCCTAAAAAGTTGGGCAGAAATCTGAGTTGAAGGTCCAACGTTTTCGGCACAAGATTCAGCATCTACTCGATGGTGTTCGTGAGACGAATAGGCTGCCCTCAGAAGTTATTTTGAAGGCTTTTCAAATCAGATCCAGATCTAATTTTTGAAGAAGAGATTCATGAGGAGAAGATATTCAGATCTTGTCTGAGTGGATACTGGAAGAGACCAGACACATGCGTGGCTCCTTCCAGAACCTCAAGAATCAACAGGATCATCATAGGATAATTAGATTACCAAATTAGGTACTTGAAATTAAATATGACTTAATTTTATTTTTAACTTTTAATATTAGATCTCTATGATCAAATCTGAGAAGTCTCAGATCTGATTAGGATTTTAAAAAAAAATTTTAGAAATATTTCTTCAGATCCAATCAGATCTAAACGATCCTGTGCTGGAAAAATAGGTTTTTCCTTTCGCTACCTGTTTGATTGGGTTCTTCTATCTTGAGCCCCAATAGGATTAGGGTTAAGATGAACTTATCAAACCCAATATCCATCATATGAATTAATCATTTGATTCAAGTCTAATATAAAATCCTAATAGAAACTCTTTCTATCATCTTCACTTTGCCATGGCCATGGGCTTAAGGACTCAATCTTATGATTATCATAGGGCTACTCCTCAACTATCGAGATAGATAGATCTCCTATTGGTACAATCCAATTCCTATAATAAACATGCTATAGCCAACATATACCTCAAGATTTTGAATGGCTAGGAGATCGAGTTATGGTATAGTCAAACTATAACACCCTCAAGGTGAACTATCGATGCACCATAGGTCAAAGAACCAGACACACCACTATAGCATCGAGCCAATCATCGACGAGAAGGTAGACTTCCTTATGACTACTCAAGGTGGTCACATTCAGTGCCCTCATTCTCTAATGAGTACCTATATTCTCACTCTAGTGCCTCCATATCATAGATTTAAGATACATCTATTCTAAGAAAGTGATTGTACACCAACCATCCAGATCGATCACCATCCTCATGATGATCCTTTGGTCAAGACTAGTTTATGAGTTAATTATGAAAATTTATGTCTTAAATTTTCAGCTCTTGAAAATATGAATTGTCATTACCATTAACTCAAAGAATGTATCACGAATACTTTAAATACACACTGTGATAGAAAATAATTTTTTTATTAATTTATAGTTAAAATTATAAAATTATTCTTAGAAGTGTATTACAAGTGTTTAGCCAATCTAGCTTCTAGGGCACCCATCTAACACAATAAACCAATTGATAGAATCATAATAAGCAAATTCAACTCGAGATAGGATTAAATCTCAATTACTGACATGTTCTCCTACTAGGCTCCTAAGAAGATTGCCTAAACCTCTATTAACTACTTCAGTCTGGCCATCTGTCTATGGGTGATATGCAAATGAGAAATTAAATTTCGTTCCTAGCAAATGCAAAAAAAATTTTCCAAAAATATCTTAAGAATTTGATGTCACAGTCTGAAATAATGGACTTAGATAGACTATGCAATCTCATTACCTCATCAAAGTATAAGCAAGCTACTCTGGATGCATTTGAAGCTTTAGGACATGATAAAAAGTAGGCCATTTTTGAAAATCTATCTACTATAATATAAATAAAGTCATTCTTACAGATGGTTTGGGGCAAGCCTAGGACAATGTCAATGCTAACATCTTGCCATGGATGGTTGGGGATAGGCAATGGCATATACATGCCAGTATTTTATTTAGGATGTTTCACTATGGCACACGTACGATACTGGGCTATGATTGTCGCAACATCTCTCTTCAAACTAGGCTAATAGAACTAATTTTTTACAACTTCAATCATCTTATTCCATCCAAAATATCCAATTAGTCCTCTTGCATGTAATTTCCATACAAAAAAATCTCTTACAAATGTTCGTGGATACACAATCTATTATTTCTAAACAAGAATCCATCTTGAAAGGCATACTTACTAAGATTTCTAGACGGTTCTTGTTGTAGGGTAGCATAAATCTATTTAAAGATAGGGAAATCAAAATAACTTTTCTTTAACTTTTCAAATCCCACAACTTTAACACTAATGGTAGACAAAAGCATGACTCTACAACTTAGAGCATCTACAACTTGATTTGTAGATCAAACCCTATGTTTTAGTACAAATGTATACAATTGAAGAAATTCAACCCACTTGGAATGTCTATGGTTCTGGCTTTTTTGTGAATTTAAAAACCTAAGGGCTTCATGATCTGAATACAAGACGAATTTGAAAGGCAATAGGTAATGCCTCCAAAACCTCAAAGACTATACTATCATATAAAATTCTTTATCATATGTAGAATACTTTTATTTAGCCTCATTCAATTTCTCATTGAAGTATATGATAGAGTGGCATTCTTGAATCAAAAATCCATTTTCTACACCTAATGCATCACATTCATCCTCAAAAACTTTATTAAAATCAAGTAGTCATAGGATAGGAGTTTGAGTCATCTTGTCGTTAATCTCCCAAAAAGCTCTATCAATTGATTTTGCCAACTCAAATACTCCCTTATGGATATAGTTTGTGATAGGAGCCATAATTGAACTTAAGCTTTTAACAAATCGATGATAAAAGATGGCTAAACCATGAAAACATTGTACATCATGAATACTCTTAAATACTGACCACTCTATTATAGCTCGAATCTTTTTGGGGTCTATAGTTATTCCCTCAAATGTTACAACAAATCCTAAGAATATAATCCTATTAGTCATGAAAGTATATTTCTTAAGATTTGCATATAAACTCTTGGTTCTAAGGGTCAAACAGACTTGTCATAAATGACTAAGATGGTCTTCTCTTATTCGACTAAAGATGAGGATATCATCAAAGTACACGATCATGAATAATCCATTCAAGGGTCAAAATACCAGAGTCATAATCCTCATAAAACTACTAGGTGCATTGGATAAGCCAAATGGCATGACCAACCACTCATATAAACCATCTTTCATTTTGAAGGTAGACGTCCATTAGTCTCCCGATCTAATTCTAACTTGATGATATCCACTCTTAAAATCAATCATAGAAAAGATGGTGAAACATACCATCATATCTAACATGTCATCCAACTGGGGTATAGAAAATTAATATTTGATAGTGATTTTGTTGATCACCCTATTATCTGTACAGATCCTCCATGATCTATCTTTCTTGGGCGTTAATAATGCAAGCACAGTGCATGGGCTCAAACTTTTCCTAATGAATCCTCTGTCTAATAATTCCTTAACTTACCTTTGCAACTCGGCGTGCTCAACCAGGTTCAACCTATAGTAAGGCAAGTTTGGTAAGGTAGATCCAGGGACTAGGTCAATTGCATGTTGGATGTCTTGCATGGATGGCAGTTGCTCAAGTAACTCTTTAGGAAAGACATCCTTAAATTCTTCTAAAATGGTTCCTACTTCTGGTGGATATTGGATTGGGAGTTTCTTAGGGGACAGTTTGTAGGTTAATGTCCAAATAGGTGTTCCATGCTTGATCTTCTTTTTTAGGTCTTGAGCACTAATCAAATGTAAGCTCTTTTTTCCACTACTCTCTTTGGATCCTTTGGGTGCCTTGTTGGATGTCATCTTTGGATGGACAGCTTTAATGATGATCTTCATATCCTTGTCTATAAAGCTACATGAGTCGACCTACCAAACAATGTCACATCATGGTCAAATATGTGAGGATTTATGGTGCTTCCAAGTCTTGGGAGGCTACGGGAGGAGTCACGATGATGGCTTCGGAGATTCTAGGGGCTTGATTGGTGCTTCGAAGATCTGAGATACAAGATGAAGCAAAGAACCAAAGTTGGAGAATCAAGACTATAGAAAAAGGTTGGAATCAATACAGATCTTTTCATTCTCAACTCTCTTCTTCTCTTCTCTTTAGAGTTGCTGCACTAAGGTTCTTGAAGAAGCCCTAGAGAAGGAGGTGTCTCCCTCAAGCCCAAGGAGGGAGGCACCCCATCATAGATCCAAGTGGAGGATCGGTGGTTTGCTGTCAATAGAAAATGTCACAAGTTTCTTCAGATCCATGCTAAAAATCAGGAGCTTCCGCAATATGGTATCGGGGCTTGTGATGTCAAGGATGATTGGCATTTGAGCAATATCATGGGTCTATAATTTAGTATCAAAGCTAGGTGATGCCTGAAACATTTTGGATGATAGTATGGTATCGAGCCAAGTTTTAGAGCTTGATGGTGCATGGAAGGGAAGGAGAAATCATATAAGATGAAATCAAAAATCTGAACAAGGATTCTATGGTATGTCTCAAATCTATCTTTATTATTGCTATGGTTTGGTCAACCGAGAGCAGCGAGTTGAAGGTGGAGGTTGAGAGGATTAACGAGAAGGGATTTTGTCATAGTGAAAGGATTTGGTGTATGATTTGCTGATCGATCTTGCTGGAAAGGCCAGAGTGTATGATGGTTATGTGATAGGATAGGGAGCACTGGAGTGCTGTAGTAGAGCTTCCCTGGAGATGCAGGGCTGAGAAAGGCTCGATGATGCAGCAGCCGAGGGAGGTATCTCAGTAGAGAGCATCAGAGTTCTCTAAAAAGATGGGCAGTGTAGAGCTATTGAAGAGAGCTTTTCCAAGGGATAATGGTCGAAGGAAGGCTGAAGAAGCGACTATACATCCTTCGATGTCTAAAAGGTGGAAAGTAGTCAGAGATGTATTCAGTGGTTCGACCAAAGTATGGATTTGCAAAGCCTTGGCAGTGATGGAGATGGATGATCCATGGAGGTCCAATAGATTAGGGCTAGGTGGCTGTAGAGCAGTGCAGAAATGAGTTAGGAAGTGCTGGAGTACTGCAAGAGTGCTATCCTGGAGGCATAGGGACTGAGAGAGGCTCGATGGTGCAGCAATCGAGGAGTGTATCTCAGCAGATGGTGTTAGAAGCTTCTCAGAAAGATCAGGAGTAGGTCTCAGAAAGAGCTAAGAGGTCTTAGGGAGCGTCAGGAGGTCTTAGGCAGTCGAGAGTATCATAGATCATGTTTCTTCTGCAGGAGCACCAGGGAGAGTCGTGGTTCAGATAGAGGATGGTTCTTCGAGTACAACTAAAGTGATGGCTGGTGTAGGAGTAGAAGAGAAGGACTAGGATGAAATTTTTTAGGGTTCAATTGCTGGATTCAGAAGAGTTGGATGAGCTCTTGGGTTTTAGAGGTGCCCACGGGTTGGGAAGGTATTTGAGATAGCTTTGAAGGGATCCATGGAGTGCAGAGGATTCGAAGGTGCAGCGATGGTGTTCAAGGTGTAGCAGCAGGCCCAGCAGTGTAGCATTAGATGGTTAGCCTCGAGGGACTTGATGATAGAGTCAACTTTTGTGGCATCAGATGGACTTCAGATATAGGTGGAGCTCCGCAGTGGTCACTTCATAAGTGGAGAGAAAATTTGATATGAGTTTGGAGCATTGGTGTTGCACAATTCTAGGTAGAGCAGTGTGTGCAGGTGGATAGGCGTAGCTCTGAGGAGATCGTGTCAAGTGGTACAACATGTGCTAGTACAGAAATTCTATAGGTTCTCCAAAAAAGTTCAGAGAAAGTGATGCAGCTGCTAAGTAGAAGGTATCCTACAATTTGAGGATGGTGCCAAGAAGCAAGCACAGATCTTCAACGGTGGAGGTAGTCATCCCAAAAGCCTTAAGGGTGCACAACAGCTAAAGAGGATTGGTGGAGGTGATGTTTGCATAGGTGTTGTCGAGTGTGCAGGAACAACAAAAATGTGCAGGAGGTCATTGCGTAGGGGTTTGCCAAAGCTTGGGGCACCAAGGTGGAGATTGTGAGGATTTATTGTGCTTCCAAGACTTAGGAGGCCACAGGAGGAGTCACGATGATTGCTCTGGGGATTCTAGGGGCACGGTTGGTGCTTCGAATACCGAAACATAAGGTAAAGCAAGAAACCAAAGCCCAAGAATCAAGACTATAGAAAAATGTTTGAATCAATATAGATCTTTTCTCCCTCAACTCGCTTCTTCTCTTCTCTCTAGAGTTGCCACCCTAAGGTTCTTAAAGAAGTCCTAGAGAAGGGGGCATCTCCCTCAAGCCCAAGGAGGGAGGCACCCCATCATAGATCCAGCTGGAGGATCGGTGGTTTGTTGTTCATAGAGAATGTCACAGATTCCTTCAGGTCCATGCTAAAGATCAGGGGCTTCCGCAACATGGTATCAGGGCTTGTGTTGTCAAGGATGATTGGCGTTCGAGCGATATCATGGGTCTACTATTTGGTATCAGAGCTAGGTGATGCCTAGAATGTTGTGGATGATAATAAAATAGCCATGGCCTCCCTAACATGATGTTCCTAATCTCCATTGGTAGTACATAGCACTGTACCTTATCTTCATACAAACTAAATTAAATGGGGACCAAACATCTTTGTGTAACAGAGATGGATGATGCATCCACCCATGAGACCTTATATGGAATCAGGTGGTCCACAGGGATTAATCCTAGTCGAGACATAATACTAGAAGAAATTGCATTGATGCAACTTCCACTATTTAGGATAACTTTGCAGGGCTTACCTTGATACCTAATATAGGTATGAAAGATAACCATCTTTCTCTAGTCCTTACTCTCCTTGGATTGAGCTAAGACACACCTGACTACTCCAAATCTCATTCCAGGCTCTAGTCTCACTAGTCCTAAGCTTATTCAGCTTTCTCAAATTCCTTAATCAGATTTGAATCTGGTTCGTATACTTTCTCCTCTATAGATTCTATTACCTCAGGCTTGTCAGTCTCAGGTTCCAGCTCATCGATAAAAAAGATGCCGGTAGGTCACTAAGCCGCTACATGACCAAATCCTTGACACCTAAAGCACCTCATGACTCTCAGTCCCTCTACTAGAATACTCTTATCCTTTTCTTCTTTCCTTACTGGCAGATTAGTGGTTGGATTTTTGGATCTCTAAGTAGGGGTTTGACTTAATCCTGATTTAGGTCTGGAGGGTATTGATCGAATAGGCTCGGTCCTCCAAACTATTGGACAATGGTATCTCTCAGCATCTTGAGCTATTTGGTATGCATGATCTAGAGTCATAACTTCATGCAAATAAAGCTCATGCTGCAGTTCCTCACATCGCCTGGCTCTAAATCTAGAAAGGGTCACAAGTCTATCCTCGTTAACACCACACTACATTTAGAATTCATCAAATTTGGCTATATATTCTGATACGAGTTGATTATCTTGGATTATTTATTGCCATTAGTCTATCAGTCGCTGCTTATAAGGCATGGGTAGGTACTTCTCTTATAGTTTCTCTTTTATCTCTACCCAAGTCTCTATAGGTTCATGTTTATGGTGTTCAATTAGGACCTAAACATTATGCCAATACAGGTTGGCCTGGCCTAACTATTTCATCCTAGTATACCAAATCCTCCTACCTTCAGTCATATCATACCACTCAATGAAGTGGTCCATAATTGCTTCCCAGTCTAGATATTCCTTTGGGTCTAAATGCCCATCAAAGCTAGGTGCATCAATTTTTGCACTCCTTACTATTCGGTCATCTAGGTCAATAGGTTCATGCTGGGGTTGACCTTCTAGATGCTGACCTACTTGTAAACCTAATCTTAAACCTTAAGGTGGAGTCTACTCAGTCTAGACTAATGGCATTAGTGGGGTCTCTGGGTTTAATTCTATAGTCCGATCCTTTCGAGCATCTTCTAAGTCTCCTATTCTTTAGCCATAATTCTGCACCAACTAGGTCAAGTTATCTAGTCTCTCTAGGATGGCCTCCATCATAGGATTACTACTTGGACTTGGTTGATCTAACATGGATGGGTACTTAGTTCTAGCTTAGGAATACATTCAATATAATAAAGCTAAGAGTTGCCTAGACTTAAAGTTTGACATACAATGAATCAAACAAAGCATGAACTAAATCTACTGTCCAATTCAGTCAACCAACCAGGTAAGGGGTGTAGTCATGGGAGGCTCTTCTTGCTTTCGCAAGGATCTAATTAGAGAACCATGAGCTAGGCATTTGCCTATTTACTGCTTGCCTTAGACACTGGTTTTGAGAGTGGATTGCAGACTCAACTCACACTAAGTCTCAAAGAATCACACGAACCGACTCAATTGAATCTTAGAGCTGACATCTAATTAATTTTAAATTAAAGTTTGGATTTTAGGATGCAAGTTGGTGATTTGTGGGATAAGGAAGGGTGATGAAATTTCTATCTTATCTTATAATAATAGGTGTGCCCTTAATTAAGTTATGAACAATGCAATGCAACACAACTAGAATTTCAGGATAATAAGTTTAGATTTATGCATCAAACTCATAAATGATCTTAATTTTGGCCTAGAATAAAACAATCAGAGTTTAAAGTCCTATGAATCTAGTTTCCAACAAAATAAGTTATATAATTTTTGAATTCTTATATAATAAAATATTAATTTTCTTCTGCTGCCTACATAGAATAGAGTCTTGTACGCAAACAATAGGGTTTTTAGATAGTTTTAGAAAACAAAATGATAGAATTTTGAAGAGAAATTTCAGGAGTAGATTCCTTATCAAATAAGGTTTCCAAAACAATAAAAATTTTATTTTTTAAAATTTTTTATTATTAAAAATTAATTTTTTAAGGACTACTGTGCAAAATAGAAAATAATGTAGAATGCAAAATCTAATCATAACCTAGGGCTCTGATACTAAATCTGATGTGGGGTGGGTATAAGATTGAAGATACAACTAACTTTTTTTCTATTTTTTCTTTCTTTTTTTTAGTAATCAAAATGATAAACAGAAGTAAATCTAACAAGATCTAAACTTTCAAGGAAGAAAAGTATTAATTAAAACATATAGATCTTCCTATCATGTATAGCTATCCCTTTTAATTTTAAAGAATCTAGGATTGAAGACGATTGAGAAATTCCCTTCTTGATTAGGCTTTGTAATTCAGATTCATACCTAAAAAAATTTAAGAAAAATAAATTTTACTTACCAATAATAATAATCTCCTTAATAGATCTATGAAGATTTCGCTTAGATGATCGCTCAATTCGATCTTAGAGAAGTTAGGTGGTTGCAGGTGGTTGTGATCCCAGTCAATGGAAGAACTTTATGAATCCAAAATCAAGATACCTTCAAGCATTACTCCAGATCGATATCTTGGATAGTAGATGGCATGTGGAGGGGTGGTGGTTTTGATCTTGGTGCAGTGATGAGTTCAGGCATAGAGAGAGACAAAATCAGAAGAAGAGAGAAAGAAACCAAGAGGGGAAATGAGGATCTCTAGATTGGAGAAGAAAGCAACAGCTTTAATTTTTTCATTCATTTCAATTTTTCCTTAAGAGCTCTAATACAAGGTATTTATAGATAAAATAACAAGAGTCTAAAATAATTCAAATACTAATAGTTTAAAACAAATCAAACTCTACCAAGCTAGTCCTGTAGGTGGTGCTATCTTGTGATAAACTTAGACCATGTCTCGCACCAATCAACAGTTGCCATGTGGACTTTTTGGTCTGATCTTCTAGAATTCTGGCTGTGGTTCAACAAAGAAAATAAATCTTCTAGATTTGGTGCCAATACAATTCCTTCTTCTTTTGGACGTCTTCATGGCGCAGGCTAGGGAATTGAGACTCTCCTTTGGGTGGCATCAGCGGTACATCAGGGCTCCAACTTGGGTGATAATGCAGTGCGGAGGTGGCACTCAAGTAGCACATATGATAGTCCAAAATAGTAACTACTAACATACTAAAGTAACAACTTATTAAAGTATAAGAACTCTTATTGATACAGTTAGATCTGGCTTAGTCAATCTAGATGGTGGCTTGCAAACTAGTATCCGCACCATGAAGCCTCCTACAGCCAGAGCTGATCTTTTGGATGCTAAGCCTACTACTGTGAACCCACTCCTGCACCTGTTAAGGAGCTGGCACCTGCTAAGACCACGCCGAGCTCTTATGTTGCTCCACCTTTGGAGATCTAAGATCTCTTATCATTATACTTTTTTTTTCTTTCTCACTCCATGTACTTAAATGTTTTAGTTAAAGAAATTAAGTTTCCTCTTTTATCATATCTCTATGTTATGATATGCTTATACATCAAGTACAGTCTCCAATAGAAGTAGCACCACTGCTTCAGGGCATTTTCCTAAAGGTCCATATTAGGAATTTAAGGAAGAAAGTTCGTCAAGTCGGCAAGAAGTTGAAGAAAATTGAAGATGAGCTCCAAAAATCCAAGAAAGACTATGCAGAGGCCGTCGTCGAGATCAACCATCTTTGCCAGGCATCCAAATAAACTTTTAAAGAATATACTACCAAGAAATACCACTTGAGTGAAGAGCTTAAGGAGACTAACAAATACACTAGCGAAAAATCTTGGGCTTTAACCATGAAAGTTAGATCCCTTGAAGTCAAGTTTAGAGCAGCGAAAGAGAAGATTTTATTACTGGAGACAAGCTCAACATGGTCCACCAACCGAGAAAAGTATGGTTGGGATTGGTCCAAAAGGTTCTCCGAGCTTCAAAGTCAATTACATGTGGATGAGGAGTTTTACAACACCTACAGGCTCCGTTGGTATGATCAAATTGCCAAACTTAAATGGAAACTTTGAATGGCCAAAGAAAAAGAAACTCGACTTCGAAAGCGATTAGTGGACAGGGCTCAAGCAACTCCACGTGCAGACCTGGATGAAGTAGCTACTTTGAAGAATACCCTTACCCTTAGAGATCTCATGGTGACATTCAAGAAGACCAAGAACGAGCTCCTTCAACTCAAAATCCAGATGACCTACTAGGAGAATATGGTTAAGGATGCCGAGGCCGAATCCATAATTTTAAGGAAGAGACTAAGAGAAGCAAAAGATGACTTCTAAAGGGCCCTAAAATTACTTGGCAAGAGCTTGGTGGCAAGACGAGATCTAGAGGAGAAAGTAAATGACTTAAAACACTCCCTTGTAATGGCCGGACCTAGTAGCCTGAAGTCCAAGTAGGACTTCTTTCCTATTCTTTTCTTCTTCTTTTTTTTTAATGTAATTGGTCTTGAAGGCCTTCATTTGTAATGAACTTTATTTCAATGAAATGATTCTTCTTTAGATCATCCTTCACTTGTCTTGCTTTGATTTGATACTTATAGAATTCCTTGTTTTTGTGCCATGTCTCTGATGTTGGTGTTGTTTTGAAATAATAATCCAGGTCCGACGTCTTGTAGGCATGTCCCCCTTGTTTATAAACAAGGGTCCTCGAAACCTATTTTGCATTTAGCCTTTCTCCTAGTTTAGAAACCATGGACTTTCATGTCCCTCGTAATGGTCTTCACCTACATCAGGATGAGGTTCTTTTTCTATTCCTAACATGGTTAACTTTCTATTTATAAACTGAAGGTCTTCAATTCCTCGTAAGAGGCTTCACCCATGTCAGGATAAGGTCCACCTCCTGCTTTTGATGTGGAATGGCTTTTATCTTTGTTAGGACGAGGTCTACCTCCTATTCCTAAAAAGGTTGCTGAGACATAAAAAGGCCATTGAGAGAGCCTCCCTCCATTATCTACTATTTAAGAACTGGAGGCCTTCAATCCCTCACAAGGATCTTCTCCCATGTTAGAATGAGGTCCATCTCCTATTTCTAATGTTGGATGACTTCTATTCTTATTAGGACGAGGTCCACCTCTTATTCCTAACAAGATTGTCAGGGCACAAAAGGACTATTGAGATGGCCTCTCCACATTATCTCTTGTTTAAGAATCGGAGTCCTTCAATCCCTTGTAAGGATCTTTGCCCACATCAGGATGAGGTCTACCTCCAGTTTCTGGCATGGGATGGCTTTTACCCTTATTAGGATGAGATCAACCTTTTATTTCTAACAAGATTGCTGAGGCATAAAAGAACCATTGAAAGAGCCTCTCCCTAGTACCTTCTGTTTAAGAACTGGAGGCCTTCAATCTCTCATGAGAGTCTTTGCCCATGTCAGAATGAGATCCACCTCCTATTTTTAACAAGGATGCCATGACACA